>CAWUFW010002377.1:1800000-2251764 GCA_963921515.1 Calotriton arnoldi | reverse complement strand
TTATTGAGAGTTCATAGATATTGCAAACATACAATTATATCATATATAAATACATATTCCAAAATGTTGAAGAGAAAAATAAATAAAAAAGAAATGACTGGAATCTAAAGTGCAAAATATTAAAGATTATAAATACTCATTTCAAAGTGTTCGACAGTGCAATCATGATATTCCTGTAATATAGAAACAAATCATATTAAGTTAAAGTGCAAAGTGCTAAATCGTGATGAATACTTACATATGTGTTCTATCTTTTAATACCAAGTACTACAAAAGTACAGAAAAAGATCACGTTAAGGTAAAGTGCAAAGTGCTATAACAGGATAAATACACACAAATCTGTTCCATCCTATTATACCAACTACAACATGTTGTCCTATATTTCGAACACACTCCAATATTTCTCATACTTTCTAATTGCTCCTGATCTTATTGCATATTTCCTTTCTGATTCTTGTATTTTAGACAATTTTGCTCTCCATGCATTGAAGGTAGGTACTTTCTCTGTTCTCCAAAGTTGCAGGATTAAAGATCTTGCTATTAATGCTGCAATAAACAGACATTCCTCGTGCGCAGAGATAGCAGAAGAGCAGCCCAAAACTGCAATGGATTCATCGAGTGAGATGAGGGGATCTATTGTAAATCTAAGATATTTCTCGATCTCCTCCCACAAATTCTGAATTTTTGCGCAATTCCAAATGATATGTGTCCAAGTGCCTTTCTCTGCGCAACGGAAGCATTTATCTTCTATATGCCGGTATATATTATGAAGAAAGGAGGGTGTTCTGTATATCAACCATTTCGAATAATATTGCATGCGTTTAAAATTCGCCCCTCTGAATATAACTGTATTAAACTTATTAAGCCTATTCCAAGTTGGTTTAAGAATCTGTATATCTTCCCTTTTCTTCCATCTATCTCTAATTTTTTCATATAATGAGAGAGATTTGTTCTCATCAAAGATTTTAATCCAGTTACTAATCTTCCGATGTATGGGGCAGTTGAGAGCTTCGCTGATACTAATTTTATAGCGCAGATTCTCCATATCTAACTTTTGCAATATAGGTTTTAATCTAATAAATGACCACTTTAAGATTGCGTTGGAATGTTGAAGCCCCATTTCAATCTCCGCCCAGGTTTTCCAACAGTTCCCCTGATAAAATCCTGGATCTGGACGTACCCATTTTCTTCCCACAACCTTAATATATTATTCCCTAAAATACCTATTTCCCCGTATATATATTCGAAAGCCTGGTAGAATTATTCATTCTTAAAATATCATAGTGTGCTAAAAGCTGAGTTTTTGTTTAAATAGCCATTGTAGGATCTTATAACGTACTTTCTTAGGGTACTTAGTAACTCTTGTAGGATCGATGATATTATATTCCCTTAGGATCTTTTTCATAAAAAAACTGTCTGCCTCTTGAGAATCTAAAAAGAAAAATCTGAAACTATGATGTGCAAATGTCGCATAATAATAATTTCTAATATTCGGAAGAGATAATCCTCCTTCTGTGACAGGATAGGTTAAAGTGCTGAGTGCCAATCTTGGTACCGTATTTGCCCATAGGAAAGAGGAGAACATACCGTCTATCTCTTTAAAAAAGAGGTCTGTATTGCACAGGGAACTGCACTAAAAGAAAATTAAACAGTGGAAGGATGGACATTCGAATTAACACAACTCGTCCTATTATTGATAACGGGAGCTGGTTCCATCGTGATAGCTGAGAGTTCACCTTTTTCAACAATGGAATATAATTTAAGGAAAATAGGTCTTCTACTTTCTTTGTTACATAAATCCCTAAATATCTCTAGGGGTTGGTGTTGTATATCTGTCTAAATTCAGGTAATAAAGAATTCACACCACAATTGCATAATATAATTTCTGTTTTGGCCCTATTGATTTTATAACCTCCTATTTCTTGGAAGTCTGCAAAAGCTCTCATAACTTCCACCTGCCTGTCTATCTTTGAGTCCAGAAAAAGAACAATGTCATCAGCGTAGAGTTTTATGTTCGTCATTCCTTGAACCGGGACTGTATGGGCTCTTTTTTCCCTTATTGCAATTGCTAATGGCTCTATAAATAGAGCAAATAAGATCGGGGAGAGGGGACAGCCTTGTCTGGTGCCTCTATTTATTTGGCATGTCCCTATATTGACAGAGTTAATTAAAATTTGCGCCTGGGAATTCATATAAAGTTGTTTTAATAAAAATATAAACTCATTTGGGAAACCGAACTTTTCTAAAATCGTAAAAAGACAATTCCAAGAAACAAGATCAAATGCTTTTCGGCATCTAAAAACCAGATCTGTGCCTCAACCTTATTAATATTTAAAAAATCGAGTGCCTCTACTAAAAAATTTGTGTTAGTATAGAGCTGTCTCTTGGCTACAAATCCGCACTGATCCGTCCCAATAAGTGAGCCCACCATCTTATTTAGCCTATTGGTTAAAAGCTTAGTGAAAATTTTATAGTCGGTATTTAAAAGGCTTATTGGCCTATAACAATTCACATTTTCGCTATCTTTATCTTTTTTAAAATACTAACCACTACCGCAGTACGGAAAGATGCTGGCGGATCCCCCTTGTAGTAGATAGTTTGCAAGTCTTAAAAATTCGGGGCAAAGTATTGTAGAAAATGTTTTTAAAAATTCCGCGGGAATGCCAACTTCCCGGTAGCTTTACAGTTTGGCAAGGAGCTAATAACCACATCTAGTTCTTCCTTCGTGAATTCGGCAAGCAACAGCTCTTTAAAATTATTTCCCAAAATGGGGTTTGGCAATTCCTGTAAGAATTCATTAATTTTTTCTAAGGAGACCTGGTGACATGTCTGATAGATGTCTTTGTAATGTTTAAGAAAAACCTCGCCTATTAGTGGCGTAGTCTTTACACGGGTTTTAGTTACTTTATCCTGAATACATTCGACTCTATTTCGAACTTGCTTCTCCTTTGCTTGCCAAGCTAACAATCTTCCCGTATACTCACTATCTTCATAGCTTGTCTGAAGGTATAATCTACTTGCCATGTCCCCTTATTCATAGTAAAATTCCCTCATTCTCATTTTTGCATTCAGTACTAGTTGTCTAGTTTCTGGGGTCCTATTTCTGAAATATGTTTGATTCGCATGGACCAGGCTATTTTCTATCGCCATTCTTTCCTCCTTTTTAGCCTTCTGTTTTGGTATCTCTTTTGAGATGACTATGCCTCTCAATGTAGCCTTAAATGCATCCCATATTACGTTAATTGGGGCAGAATCCTTATTTATGTTAAAAAAGGAGCTAATCTCCATCTCTATTTCTGCACACCATTGTTTCTCTGCTAAATTAAGTCTGTTAAAATACCACTTTCTTGATGCTTCTTCATCTGACTTTTCTAGAAGGATTTCGATCTTAATGAGGGCATGATCTGAGAAGGCATTTACTATATGTTCATATTTACTAACTTCAAGATTATGAGAAGTTAGAAAGAAATCTAGCCTGGATGCTGAGTCGTATTTTGCCGAATAACAGGAGAACTCATGTTTAACCGGGTTGTTGAGACGCCAGTTATCCAGAATATCTAGACCTGACATACAACTCAACAAAGCGATGGCAACTTGTGGTTTATTTTGTCTTCGATCTTTTTGGTTGAATCAACCGCAGGATTTTGCAAAAAATTAAAGTCACCTCCCTATATGATCTTACCCGGTATACCTGATAATGCTTGCTTTAACTGTAAAATAGGGAGCGGGTCATCCATGACTGGTGCGTAAATTGTAGCAAATATGAGATTTGTCTGGTTTATTTTCACGTGCAAGAATGTCCATCTACCACTTGTGTCTGAATGTGATGCTTCAACATGAAATTGGACATGCTTGCCTATAAAGATGCTCACACCTCTCTGGGCTGCCCCGACACAGAAGAGCAATAGAAACCCGCCCAATTTTTAAACATTTTGCTAGCATCGGTTAAAGCTCTAAAATGTGTCTCTTGTATGAAGATCACATCTGGATGGTAGCCTTTTAGCCAGCTCTCTATTGCACAAGTTTTACGTCTATTATTTAAACCATTAGCATTCAAAGACAGGATTGACAATTTATTCCTATTCATGTGCAAAATGCATTTCTAAAGTGCAAGTTGTGTGGAATATGTAAAATGCGCATATGAGCAATGGCTTTCATTTTTGATTATTTGCTTCCTAATAGGAAAGTGGTAGACTGTTTTACGCACTAAGGGGCTCATTACGATGGCGGGCGGAAGCACCACCGCCGTGCTGGCGGATGCAAAAAGCACCAGTTACCGCCGGCACGCAGCAGTCCACACGCCCGTCCAATTACGATGCGAAAAGTAGGCCAAACACCGCCGGCAAGCCAGCAACACCGTCCGCCATCAAAGTGCGCCCGTACACGTAGCGGCGCAGCCCAACTGACACACACCGTCCGACGAAACACGTCCCGCCCGGCGCATAAATTACGATGCCGCAAACAAACGGCTCCCACGGCCAAGAGATACCGTACGACAAACCGAAGCGGTAACACGGATGCCGAGCACGGACAACGAAGAAGCGGCTCCCGAGCATGAATCCAGCACTGCAGGCCCTCCCCATGCTCCTGCTGATGCACCACCAAGGACGCAACGTACCGCGGAGACGCAGGTAGGCACACACACAACAAGTGCACGCAAACAGCGCACACAGTGCAAGGGCGGTAAAAGCGGACAACCCCCCACCAGCGCGTGTACACAACACATCCACCATTGCATCCACATATGACACACAGGCCAAATCGTAACATCGCGGAACACATGTGTACACACCACCTGGGACTAGGAACCAACCACCCCGTCACGGCCCCAAAGCGCCGATGACGCCGCCACACATGCGCACAACGCAGAGGCCAACCGCAGCGCCATGCATGCGTCGCACACAGACACAGGGACACAACCAAGCAGCACACACATCAGCCCCACCCCGAACGCACATGACACGTGACAGGCCTGCCACAGACATGTCCCCAACGCCCAATTCACGGACAACACCCAACGCCACACAACCGACGCACACATGTCAGTGAAGACACGCAACAGCAGGACACACCCCAGTGTAACAAACATGGCGAAGCACACAGCGGCGTCAACACCAACTAGGAGAAGCAGGGCCCCTTCGGGAAGAGGAACGCCAGTACCACACTGAAACACCCATACCACCCTGCACATATGAACAAGACATATAAAACGGAACACCAAAGAGCCCGGGGACCGACAACAGGTGGCCCAAGAATAACATTCACACACAAGGCCCAACGCAGAGCGGAAAGGCAGCCTGCCGCCCACACAAGGGAGAGCAGACAGCACTGAATGACCTTCCATTCCAACTCCGAAACCACAGCCCTACGACAGAAGCCGGTGAATACAGCCATTGTCCAAGAATAGACCAACACAGGCATGCCGAGGAGACCGACCACAGGGCAGATAGCGCATATCACAGAAGCACACAACGGACGGGGAAGAAAGAAGAAAACACTCCCCCATGTCGGCCACATGCAAGTTAATTGGAAGGAGTCACACATCACTGACCTTGAACTGTCTGAGAAGCATGTGGGAAGAGGGCCCGTGTCCTCCAAACAAGCAAACAGAACACAAGTCCTGTCTCCCTACGACTACACAGAGCTCACAGCAACCTCGGAGCGTGCACATTGCAGACTGCACACACAGCCGGAGCACGCCACCACAACGCACCGCTGGGAAATGGCAACCGCAACACACCTACCCAACTACGCCGAACAGCTCAAGCTGTACAAAACCAACCTGTTCCATACATTGGGATGCGATCTCCTGTCCCTGCTGAACGTAAGTTACCGACTGACTTACCGCATCACATTGTTCAGCTGCGTCATGCCCGTCTTCTACTGTCGGAGGTGTCCATACCAGCATCCCGTCGAGATATGCCTCTCCAACCCGGCATGTCTGAAGGCGGACCTGCTACCACTACTCCTCCCTCTGGACGCACACGACAGGGCCTGCTCTGCCTATGGGGGCATGGCGTATGTGGCCAACATCGCACCCGCACTGAAATGGGACCACTGTGCCTCCACACGACGGATCATCGAGAACAGCTACATCGAATGTCACCCAGCATGCCCCATCATGGTCCTCCAAGGGACAACTTACGAACAACACCTTGACAGCCACCATCCGCTACATTGGCTGGCAAACATGTACACCACCAATGACATGGAAGCCCTGCTGGACGGCATCGCATACCTGACAACCTGTCAATTCGTCGGACCACAACGCAGGTTCCCCGAGTGACCTATGATGTCCAACCCCGCACCCATGCGTAGCTTCCGCACGGACTGGCCAGTCACCACCACAACAGCCATACCAAATGACCGGCAACTGTAACCACACCATCAACGACATCGCCATGACATCGGATATGACCGGGACATGCACACTGTTCCCCATCACATCCAGGAACACCGCATGCATCGTGGGAGGCAGTGGCATGGGCTCTGTGTATCGCACCCACATGGACGGAACTGCACAAACAACCAGGACACGACATGGATCCAGCGCCCATGGACACACACACCGCTCAGTGGACATGAATAGGTCGCCTGGAGTCTGTGGGTGCTGCACCCCTCCCACCCCCGCCCCGGGAATCCCATACCAGGACCTTTGCATGGACGACAAGTGCATACAACAACAACACGACCCCAGTGACTGTGACATGTCCAGTAACCACCACAGTGCAACAACAAGTGGCACGCCGCTGCATGCACGCAAGCACATGCCCTGATGTCATCTCACATGCACGCGTGCATGAGGAACAACCGCAGCAAACCTGTCACATGGAACTGAGATGGACTGTGCCCATGATGCCAAGCGGTCTGGTAGGCTACATGTATACCGTCTGTGTCAAAGTCCGCAGCTCCGCAGCTATACGTAAATGTACATTAGCACAGCCTTGGCCAAGCAGATGTCACTCTGAAGCCCACATCCCACATGCAACAGCCAATCACATGTAACCCCACACCCTATCCCATTTGCAATCATGCTCAGTATATCCTCAACATGTATTCCGCTGCCAGTAGTGTCCACTATACTGCATCACAGAGGACAGAAGACTCAATATAATGTTTGAAACCAAAACTGTCTCCGCTGACTCATTTCACAAGTACGAATGAGAGAGGATGAGAGTATGTGAAGTACACGGCAGTCGTGACATGACCATGTAGTCCACTGGTATTGGATGTCAACGCAAATGAGTAGCACTACTGTGGAAGACACACATGTGTCGTGTGAAGTCGTATGGACGCAGTGCTCAGGTGGGTGGGTGCGACGGGTAGATGCGCACATGCCAAGTTGGAGCACGCCGTGTTGGGAGGGGTCATGAACAGTACACCACCGCTTCCCTGGGCATTGTGAGAGGACACCTGTCGGGGGGAGTGAACACGTGTGTGCACAGCAGCCGGGCACACGTACAAGCGGTACCAGGCGCACCTCAGCCCACCCTCTGTGGACAAGCTGGATCCTGTTGTGCGCCCGCCATGCCCCTTGACAAGGCACACACAGCCCCAGTCGACCAGGTGTAACCCCAACATAGTCAATCCGCACAGGCGATACAGGGCACGGGATGGCAGTGGAGCATGGTGTGTGAGAGGTCTCCTCGCGCTCCTCCTGGTCATATCACGCAGGCAATAGAACCTCAACGTCTAGCATGGCACAAGTCAGATGGAAGTGTAGGGGGACGCACCACAGCACGAGCAGCACTGACGTCACGGGAGGTGGCTCGCACCATCCCATCCATTGCCCATCATACCAACCACGCCACATGCCATTGCGACTAAGTGCAAGCGCGTGCGCCACCACCCCCGAGCCCTCCCCAGAGAGGCCAAAGAGTGAATGTGTGGGCCATCAGCCACAGACGGACGCGGCCTGGCCGCAAGGGCAGCCACAGCCACTGGGTGTCGCAGGTGGCGGATCCGGAAGGCGAAGACTGTGATGCATAGTCCATGCAGGCCGGGTCTCCATTTGGGGCACCACGCAGGTGGACGGCGTCCCGCAACACATCATATCCTGAGACAGCCCACTCGTGCAACTGGACCCACACATACACTTCTTGCCCTCTCTGGTGCGAGCTTGGGGCTGCCTGTGCAAGCGCTAGCCTCGCAGGTGAGCATGCATATTGGGGGAGCGAGGGGAGGACATGAGGGCTGGGGCGAAGATGACTGTATCACTGTCAGTTAGTACAAGGGATGACCCAGATGTGGAAAGGAAGAGACGTGTCCCGTGTGTACTGCAACTAGTCGCCAATCCAACTACCCCCATGTCCGGAATGTAAGCCCGCACCTAGGCCCGCCCATCCGCCACATCGAACATACCACCAGCACGACAACCTTCCCATTCGAAACACTGACTGGGGGTGGCGACCAGTGTACAATCATGTGTAGCCTACCCACGCGTACATGTGGGCCCTCCATGATCCATGTCACCTGCGGCAAAGTCATGACATGCGCAATGAGGGAAGTGAGGAGAGCTGTCCGCCCCACGCGCAGAAGGTGCATCAGCTCCACAGACCCAGCAGCGAGTCCAGCAGGGGTCACATGTGCAGGGGCAGCTGTGCCTGGTGTGAAGGCACATGCATATAGACAGCACATCGACCAATGTGTAGTCTGCCCACATCTACAGTCCATCATCATGCGGACATAGGAATTGAACACAGGGCAACACATCTTCAGTTGGTGCACCCACCGTGACCAACAATGCGCAATCATCGACGTACCCGCCCTGTGCATGGCCCCCCACCCAACGGAGGCACATCCAGTGCCACCATCCCACACACACAAGCCTTCCACGGAACATGCTGTGTCCAATGGTCAGTACAGAGTCAGCGCCCATCTGGTGGATCCTGAACAGGAGACACATGCACACACATGCCAGCTCCCACTATGTACGTCTGCCACCTGGCACGTGCAATGTAACCTCTCACCTGTGACGTGTGACTGCAAGCACACAGCCGTCTTGGCATGGGGCTGTCAATGTGGACACCTGTCAATGTTTCGGGAGGTGTGATCCGTACAGTGCTGTACATAGGGTGCAGTGCTGACACCTACTACTGTCTCATATCCCCTCGTGCCACAGGTCCCACTTGTTTTGGCCGCTCAGCCTGTGCCCACATCGTCGTCGTCGTGTGCCATACTCATCCAGCCGCGGAAGCAGTTCCATGCTCAGCAGACATTCATGTTGCCGTGGCGTTGCCGCTTGACGGATATGCAGTCAGTCCCCATCAGCACGCCCCACAAGTCATTGGGGCCTAGATCCCCATGTGCATGCACATGGCAGTGGTTTGTATCACTAGCCATTGCCATTGTTGGGAGACCTGTGTAAGTGTATTGTGGCCGTGCCGTCCCAGCTTGACAGCTGGGCTGTGGCTCATGTGCTTGCTCAGTCATGTCAGTGATGTGTATGCGAAATTGCTATGTGTCGTGTTGCTTTGACATGTGTCCTCTGCCATTGTCCCTAGGCGGAGACCGAACATTGACCGCCCATACCAATTGCTGGTGGACATGGACGATACAGAGGTTATCAGGAAGTTTCGGCTGGACAGGCCAACCCTGCATCGACTGTGTGCCATGTTAGAACCCCATCTCCGTCCCCGCAGGGTGTATCCGACTGCTGTCACCCCCACGGCTAAGGTGATGGCCGCCATGCATTTCTTCGCCACTGGGTCATTCCAGCACACAGTGGGCAGTGGAGGAGGGATGTCCCAGCCCATGTTCAGCAAGGTGCTGAGGGATGTACTGGCAGCCATGATGCTGTACCGAAACAGGTACATCCGCTTCCCCAGGGCTCGTGAATTGGCGGCAGTGAAGGGTGCATTCTATGCCCTTGGCAGAATCCCACACGTCGTTGGAGCCATTGACTGCACACATGTTGGCCTTGTTCCACCACAGGCCACTGAGCACCTGTACCGCAACAGGAAGCACACGCACTCCCTGAATGTGCAAGTGGTGTGCCTTGCGGACATGGTGATCACCCACGTGTGTGCAAAGTTCCCAGGCTCGGCCCATGACGCACACATAATGCGCAACAGCATCTTGCCACGACTGATGTCCAATATGCAACAGGATCGTGCCTGTATTGTCGGTGAGTATGTGGAGTGGTGTAGCGTGCTGGTTGTGCGATGCTGTCCCCTGTCCAGTTGGAATTGCAACGGTTCTCTGTGTCCCTCACACCCAGGTGACTCTGCGTACCCGAATGGGGCATGGCTGCTCAGTCCATTGAGGAATCCTCGCACCCCAGCAGACGATCGCTACAATGAGGCACATGGGAGGACCAGACGTGTGGTCGAGCGTACCTTTGGCCTCCTCAAGTCCAGGTTCAGGTGCCTGGACCGCACCGGGGTGCGCTGGCGTACTCCCCACAGAAGGTGTGCCGGATAGTGGTGGCGTGCTGCATGCTGCACAATCTGGCCATTCGGAAGCAGATCCCCCTCATCGTGGATGACGGAGATCAACCAGGGCCCCAGCCCGCAGACCAGGACAGCTCGAGTGAGGAGGACAGCGGAGAGGAGGAAGCTGGTAATGTGCGGCAGCAGCTCATCGCCCGCTACTTCACTTGACGGTGAGTGTCCATGTACGACGGCTGATGTGGCTGTATCTGTGCAGGTGTGTGTGTGTGCTGTGTCAGGGTGGCCGTTTGTTCACTGCGTGCTGTGTGTCAACGCTCCATGGCCAGGGTAGTATGCCACTGTTGGTGGCTGTGGCATTGTGCCCTATTGCTCTGTGCGATGTGTGTACATTGCTTGTAGTTGTTGACATGTACTGTGTGATGGGTGTGTGACACACTCATTGAATGTGCTCCTGTTCTGTCTCCCACCCCTAGGTCCCTACAGGCCCTCCGGATTCAATTGCCATGCCACGCATCAGGTGCCTTTCCGCCCAAGGTGGCCGTTGTATTCCGTACAAATAAAACACAGGGCACAAACAGCAGTTAGTGTAAAAGGTGCATTTATTACAAACTGTGACATGTGATTGTGTGTAAGGTGATGACAAAAGTGGTGCGTGCAGTGACAATGAGCTGTCGGTCATGGCTGCGTGATGCTCAGGGTGTACCCACTGGTTCTATGTCCATAGTCCAACACACACATGCCATCCAGATGGCTGTGTGGAGTGGGATCGTAGTCCAAGTCAATGCAGTGGCTGGTCAAGGAAGGCTGGCGGAAGGCTGGCTGGCTGCCTCACTTGCGTTTGGAGCGTGCGAAGTCCTCCCGGGAGATCTGTTTCCACTTCGGACGGCCCCTTCCACGTTTGCGAGGGGGTGCCTGCTTGCGACATGCTGGTGGTTGAGGTGTGCTCACTGGCTGTGGACGCAGGGGAACTGGACACTGCTGCTCCACCCTGCGCCCCGGCAGGTGGTGGCGGAGGGGGAGCTGCTGTCCCTGGCTGTGACCTCACCGCCACCACCAGCTGGCCCATGAGGTCCACGAGTTGGCCCATACGGGCGTCCATGGACCTCAGCACCCCCAGCACCTCACGCGTGTCTGAAGCAGACCGGACCCATTGTCCTTGGGCCTCTTCATAGGCCCCAAGGACTCTGGCCATTTGAGGCAGGGCATGGCTCCCAGGGGAGGCTGGCGTTTCCCTGACCCTGCTCCTCCTACCAGTCCTGCTGCCACCGGCCTGCCCACTAGCCACATTGCTCACCACGGTCCTCGCTGTGGCTCCCAGGGTGGATCCAGTCGGCCGGGCCACCACCTGCGCTGGGGCTGGTGCCAGCGAAGACGTGGTGGTGGTGGCGGCGGTGGTGGTCGGTGCGGCGATGGTGGCGGTTGCGGCAGTGGTAGTGGCCGCAATGACCGTGGGTGTGGCCGCAATGACCGTGGGTGGCGCAATGACAGTGGCAGCAGGGGGCTGGGAATGTTCAGCAGCCCTGGATGATGGGTTGGTGGGTAGGAGGGGTCCTGGGGAGCGGCTGGGCCCTGCCACACCAGATGGGCCTGCTTGGTGGTCCGTGTCCGAAGAGGAGGACAGATCCTCCAGATCCGTGTGTCCTCGTTGGGGGCTTGTAGGCTGGCTGTGCTGGCTGCTGGCTCCATCCCCAGCATCCAGCAGTTCGTCACCTGTGGAGAGAATGAGATTTGTTATTGTGTTGCACCTGGCGAAGTATGTAGTTGTCGTCTGACATTAACAGTTCGTGCAATCTCGTACATGGGTTTCCCGGAGGCGTGTGTGTGGCTGTAGCATTTGTAGTTGTGTGTGCTTGGCAATGGGACTGTGTGCTGTGCACATGTGGCATGGGACGGATTGGCCATGCCGATGGGTGTGTTGCTGTGCCCCTACTTATTGTGACTCTGGTGTATGCGGGCTCCTGGCCCATCCTGGGTCTGGTTTGTACTTTGCTTTTGGTGTTCAGATGGGACGCTTAGGAACGCATATGGCAACATGGGGGCCATGCCCCAGATTCGCATTTGGGAGGGGATATGCTTTTGGGGTTCAAATGGAACGCTTAGGAACGCATATGGCAACATGGGGGCCATGCCCCAGATTCGCATTTGGGAGGGGATATGCTTTTGGGGTTCAAATGGAACGCTTAGGAACGCATATGGCAACATGGGGCCATGCCCCAGATTCGCATTTGGGAGGGGATATGCTTTTGGGGTTCAAATGGAACGCTTAGGAACGCATATGGCAACATGGGGGCCATGCCCCAGATTCGCATTTGGGAGGGGATATGCTTTTGGGGTACATGCTGTGAGCCATGGGTGCCGAACGTGACATGTGTTGTGGCAGCATGACAGTGCATGGTTTGAGGTGTGTGCATGCTTGACATGGCCTGCATATTTGCTGTCTGTTGTGATTACTGGACATGGCATTGGACGCATCGTTATGAGTGAGTGATGGTTGTGTGCCAGCCAACGTATTGCAGTTGTCCCATCTCCTTGGTGTGCGTGCTGCCCTGTGCCATGTGCATCACTGCGGTGCTCGGGGGGTGTGGCCCATGTTGTGTGTTGTTGCTCAACAGTGTGTCGTGCGCTTCATTGACTTCTGGCACATGGTTGGTCATGGGCATGTATCTTAGCGTGACTGCTGTATGTGTGGCAGCTGTGCGGATGACATGCCTTTCATGAGACTGGGGCTGACGGATGGGATGGATGGTATGTTGTATGTGCATGGTGTGTCTGTGTGTTTGATGGGTTCAGTGGTGTTCGTGTGCATTTATGTTGTTCCGCTCTGTTGCGTCTAGTGTTGTTTGTCTTACATAGGCGTAGTTGTGGGGTGTGTGGTTGACAGGCAGTAGGGGCTACATGGACAGGACTTCAATGGTGTTTCGGTTGTGTGTGATGAGTTGCACAGTGGCTGCCGTGTGGTACTATATTCAGTGTGGCTTGTGCATGCAGACGTGGCTCCTTGGGTGTTGCTATGTCTGTGATGGGTCATGTGGGGTGTGAGTCTGTTGTTCATGTCCGTGTGCACATTGTTCACTTGTTCGTGACGGTGGGCGGTGCTGCGTGTTCGTCTGCTACGTGACATGTCCCATGTGTTGGTCGTGTTACGGTCCTCATGCCTCCAGTAATCCAGCCCTGTCCAGTTTCCCACCTGCAAGTTGTTCGTGCGTGCACTGTACTGGATGCCACATGGCTCTAAGCGGGGGTGCTCCATGTTGCAGGTCTGTGGGGGTGGGGGGGTGTTGTGGGTCGTGGGGGTGGCTGGACACCCACTGACACCGATTGCTGTGGACCGTGATGTCTGCCTTTCGGCTGTCGTTGTGCACTGCGGTGGCTGACACGTGGCTGTGGGGTGTGGGGGATGCTCCTCCTTGCTGTGCTGTGGGACTAGGGGCCTGGTGTGTGTTGTACTTGGGCTGTCCACCGTCCCACCCACTGCACTTTGTGTTCCTGCCACTTACCTGTTACTTGTCGGTTAGTGCAGCTGTGGCGGACACATGGGTGTGGTGGCTGCTCGTTGTGGCGCTTCTGGCATATTTGGGGACCTGTTGGTGGTTACGTGGCTGGCTGAGTGTACACATGTCCCCACGTATGTTACAGTTGTTCGGTTTGGGCTGTGTGTGGTGGTGTCTGTTGCATGTGTGTGTGATGTGTTGTGTATTGTGTGCTGGACATGGGGGTGTTTGTCCCTGGGAGCTGTGGCATGGTGGTAGTGCATGTGAGTACATAGCGGTGTGCTGGTATACATTAGTTTGTACTTACCAGCCTCCACTCCCCCTGCTAATCCGGCGAGGATCTCCGGATGTATTACGACTCGCACCTTCTCCTCCCACGCTTTGAAGGTCTTGAATAGCGCGGGATTCCCTCCGCCAGTGACGGCAGCCAGCTCTCTGTTTTTGCCCTCCTTCTTCTTGACCAGGCTCTTTACGTCATTCCAACGTTTGTTTATTTCTCCTCTGTTCCTGGGCAGGGTCCCGACTGCATTGACCTGGTCTACGATCCGGTTCCACATTCTGTTTCTGGTGGCTAGTGGTGTGTGCTGGACCATGTTCCCATAGATTTGTGGGTACACCTTGATGATCTCGTCGACCATGACCGTCAGCTCAATGGGCGTGTACTTGGGCATTCTTTGTGGTGCCATGGTGTTTGTGGTGCTGGTGCGGTGTGTGTTGTGTAATGTGCAGGGGGTTTGTGGTGCGGATGGTGGTGTTTGGTGGTGGTGGTGGTGGTGGTGGTTGTGATGTGTGCGTTTCTGTGGTGTGCTGCTGTCCTTGCTGTGTCACTGTGTCCTCTCCTCTCCTCTCTGGTTTGCAATGTAGCAAGGGGTTGTGGTCTGTGGGAGTGCTGCTTTTGTACTCACCTATGTGGGTGTGTCCTCATGGTCTGTTGTTTTCAGGTGTGTTGTGTCTGGGGTTCTGGCCTTTGTATTTTTTGTTTGTCCGGGGGGTGTTTTCGGGATGTGTACTGTGCTTGTGTATTTGTGCGTGCCTTGCTGTGTGGACTTGTTGGCCATGTTGTGTGCTATTGGTTTTGTGTGCGGATGGTTTCTGTGCAGGTACGTGGGCGCCATGGCTTCTGCCATGTCGATTCTCATCGGCGTTGTTTGTGCTGGCGGGCGGTATATTTGTGGTTTTCCCGCACTCATGGCGGTGCGATCGTAATTTCACGTGCGGTGTGTCGGCCGTGAGGGCGGGCGGTTTTGTGTTGTCGTGCGTGTTTCCGTCCGTGGCGGGCGGTTTGACTCCGACTCGGACGTTGGCGGGCGGTATTTTGTGTGATTTTTCCGCCGATGGCGGTTTTCGGTTTGTGTAATCGTAATGGCGTGGTCGGTGTTCAGACGGTGTGTGCGGGCGGATTTTTGCCGCTTCCATGCCTGGCGGATTTTTTTACGCCGGGTATCGTAATGGGCCCCTAAAATATTTAATATTTTTTAAACCTACATTTTGCATTACATTGGGTGCAACAGTAGAGAAAGTGTTGGAGAGCGGAGAGGTAAAAATTACTATTCCCACTCCAGCGAGCGCAACAGTAGGGAAAGTGTTGGATAGCGGAGGGGTAAAAATTACTAGTCCCACTCCAACGAGTGCAACAGTAGGGAAAGTGTTGGATAGCGTAGGGGATAAAATTACTATTCCCACTCCAGCGAGTGCAACAGTAGGGAAAGTGTTGGATAGCGGAGGGCATAAAATTACTATTCCCACTCCAGTGAGTGCAACAGTAGGGAAAGTGTTGGATAGCGGAGGGGAAAAATTACTATTCCCACTCCAGTAAGTGCAACAGTAGGGAAAGTGTTGGATAGCGGAGGGGTATAAATACTATTCCCACTCCAGCGAATGCCATAGTAGGGAAAGTGTTGGATAGCGGAGGGGAATAATTTACTATTCCCACTCCAACAAGTGCAACAGTAGGGAAAGTGTTGGATAGCGGAGGGGAAAAAATGACTATTCCCACTCCAGCAAGTGCAACAGTAGGGAAAGTGTTGGATAGCAGAAGGATAAAAATTACTATTCCCACTCCAACGAGTGCAACAGTAGGGAAAGTGTTGGATAGCGTAGGGGATAAAATTGCTATTCCCACTCCAGCGAGTGCAACAGTAGGGAAAATTCTGAACAGCGGAGGGGAAAAAAATAACTATTCCCACTTCTGCAAGAGCAACAGTAGAGAAAGTGTTGGATAGCGGAGGGGTAAAAATTACTATTCCCATAACACCCCAGATGCAATGAGGAAAACACGAGCAAAATGGGCCGAGGATTTGGGGGACATTAGTGATGAGGACTGGCAGGAGGCACTAGCGTCACCCCGAGAGGTGGCAATCCGATCCCGATTTAAGTTTATCCAACTCAAACTCCTCCACCGGGCATATTATACTAGCTCAGCATTGGTCAAAATGGGTGTCATGGCCTCCCCGATGTGTCCTAGGGGTTGTGGGCTGACAGGAACATATATGCACCAATGGTGGGATTGCTCACTTCTCCAGACATACTGGGGGAAGGTAACGTCGGCGCTGCTTTCAATATGTCAGAAAACAATGGAGGTCACGCCCCGATGGTGCCTACTTAACATGTGGGATGCTACGGATCTCTCGAGGGCTGAGAAAATATGGGTCTCCTTGGGTTGTATGATAGCAAAGCGTAATATAGCGAGATCCTGGAAGGGGACCACCAGGCTAAAATTCAGAGAGTGGGAATCAGATATGGACTGGTGCATGCAGGCGGAGCGAACGATATATGAGGGAAGAGGGTGCCCACAAAAATGGACCAGAATCTGGGGGGCATGGAATGAAAGTAGGGGAATGCCATGTACACCGTTTAGTCATGCCGTTCAACATGCAGGGGACCTCTCGGAGGAATAAATAGGTACAGGATGTGGTTTATTATCAGTTCCATAGCACCGGCACTGGTCTCAGGTAGCGTATTATTGGATATTGTATTGATGCACTTTGCTTGGATGATGAAAACGATGAATGCACTGTACTTTGTTTTAGTCCTTTCTTATTTGTTTAATAAAAAGACTAAAAAAAAAAGAATTACTATTCCCACTCCCACGAGTGCAACAGTATGGAATATGTTGGATAGCGGAGGAGTAAAACTTACTATTCCCACTCCAGCTAGTGCAACAGTAGGGAAAGTGTTGGATAGCGGAGGGGATAAAATTACTATTCCCACTCCAGTGAGTGCAACAGTACGGAAAGTGTTGGATAGCGGAGGGGTATGAATTACTATTCCCACTCCTGCGAATGCAGCAGTAGGGAAAGTGTTGGATAGCGGAGGAGTAAAAATGACTATTCCCACTGAAGAAAATTCAAATTTACAAACAAACAAAATATCAACTACATTACAAAAAATAATAAAAAAACAAAAAACAAAACATATATAAAAATATAAAAAAATTACAAATCATAGAAACATATAGGGGCCGATTCCGATTCAGGCTGGAAATCTCTCCGACCGAGCCGGACTCGGAGAGATTTCCGACCGAATCGGACTCTGGCAGCCCAACCGAACGAGTACGATGCGCACGAATGCCATCGGACTCGAGTCGGTCGGACTCCCATTGAAGTCAATGGGAGCCGGTCGTACAATGCGTACGCGGGCTCCCATTGACTCAATGGGTGCGAGGCGGACAAGGGCGCCCCCTACAGCGTGTACGCAGCAAAGCGACTCACGCCGTACACGCACAGGTAGGGGGGACCCATGGGTTCCCCCTGTGTGCGACTCGCGCGGCTACGCGTACAGGGGGGTCCGACACGGACCTTCAAAGTACGGCTCCGACTGCTCTTTCGAGCCGGAGTGCGCGGCTCGGTCGGACTGCTCGCGGCGTGCATCGTACTTACCCGGCCGGGGAACGTCTCCATTGCGCGGTGCGAGTCGAGTCCGAGCGAGTCGGTCGGTGCGGTTCGACCCGGGAACGAGTCGGTCGGAGCGGTCGGGACGCCCGGACTAGTCGGTCGGCGAATTCGCATCGTACTCGCTCGCCCGGACGCGCGTACGAATCGGTCGGGAAATAGGGCTCCGAATCGGATCCGGTTAAGCCGAATCCGATTCGGAGCCCTACCGGCCGAATTGGAATCGGCCCCATAATGTTAAAAAAATCTAAAAATTACATGCAAAGATTAATTTTTGAAAATTTACAAATTATTTACAAACAAATACAAATTTTGTAATAGAAATTATTTATAATCAAAAATATTAATTATTACATAAATGTAATATTTTTTCCAACCCTAAAACACCACACAATTTACAACACACATCTACATTTTTAAAAAAAGTGTACCTCCATAATTAACACAATTAATTATCAATTAAACAAATATTATTAATTAATAAAAATGTATGTACTAACCAAACGTTACCTCTATAGAACCAAAATACACAAACAAAATAAATAAAAATAATTACCAAAAATATTTATCAAGTAATAAATGAATATTAAGGATCAAGTATTAATTATTTAATTTAAACTAAATTACTGTCCACCCTCTACCCCAATAAACACCACAACACACACCTAAAAATAATTACGCAATTTCCATAACTAATTTTACATTAATAAATTAATATCAATTAACCACAAATCATTAATTAATTTAAAAAAATTACTTCCCACCATTTACCACTATAAACCCCACAACTCACACATCAAAATAATTACATAATTGCCATATTTAAATTTTAATTTTAATTAATTAATTACCATTAATTAACAAATAATTAATTAATTAAAAATAAATTACCTCCCACCCTATTCCCCTATAAACTTCACCACCCATTTCTAAAAACATGACACAATTAACATAATTAATTAACAATTAATTAATTAATTAATAACAATTAACAAGAAAATTATAAATAATTAATAATAAATTAATTCCCACAATTAACACTATAAAATAAAATTAAATTATTATATAAACAATATTAATAAATGTATTAAAATTAAATTACTTCCCACCCTACTCCCCTATCAACCCACAAACCCGCTCCTAAAAAAATTACACAATTAACATAATTATCAATTAATTAATAATGATTAACAACCAATTAAAAATCATTAATAATAAATTAATTCCCACAATTAACAGTATACAATATTAAATAAATAAAAATTAATAATAAATAATAATAATTTAATTATAATTAAATTACTTCCCACCCTATTCCCCTATAAACCCACAACCAGCTCCTAAACAAATGACACAATTAACATATTAACCAATTACTTAATTAATAACAATTAACAGCCAATTATTAATTAATTAATAATAAATGAATTCCCACAATTAACACTATAAAATCTAAATTAAATAAATACTAATAAATAAAAATTAATATTTAATTTATTATAATTAAATTACTTTCCACCCTATTCCCCTATAAACCCACAACCAGCTACGGAACTAAAACGCTAAATTTAATTAAAATAAAATTAATAACTACTAAAAATGTAACACATATATTAAAAAACAAAAGCAATACTTAGACAAAAAAATAGAGCACTTACATTTAAAATACATACTAAAATACATAACACTAACTAAAAAAACTATAGGGGTCATTACGATGGCGGGCGGACAAAGTCCGCCCTGCCATCGCATTAGCAAAAGGGACCGCCCCCCATAGGTGCGGTGGTCCCGCTATATGAATTAGGATGCGCCCGCCACACTGGCGGGCGCATCCCGTATTTTTACATTGCAGCGGGTGGTGCTGCAAGCAGCACCCGCCGCAATGTAAAAATACATGTTGTGCATTTGCATGTACAACGTGACAGGCACCGTGCGGTGCCTGCCACTTTGTACATGCAAATGCAGGGGAGTACCATGGGTACCCCCACGTGCAGCCCTACACCCCCCACCCCCCGGGGGCCCGCAACGGGCCCCCAAAGGCATGCTCCGCCTGTCTTTTTGCGGCGGGATCTCCGCCGCAAAAGACAGGCATCGTAATGCCCACGGCAGTGCCTGCACGGCACTGCTGCTATTGCCCCATTGTACCGTGTCCCGCAAGGCGGGCGGAAAAGGACCGCCTTGCGGGACCACGGTGGATGGTCTTTCCGTCCGCCGCGGTACCAGTCCCATTCCCACCGCCATCCTAATTTGGCAGTGGGAATATTCAGGTTGATGGCGGGCGGATCGCCACCGCTGGGCCGGCGGTCCTCACCGCCGGTGGCGATCCGCCCGCCATCCTAATGACCCCCTATATTTTTAACAACTATATTTTTGCAAACGATATTAATGACTTTGATATTTTTGAAAACGATATTTCTTACCTTAAACTCGATATTCTTGACCACGATATTCTTGCTGTCGATATTTCTGTGTCTCGATATTTCAAACTCGATATTAGTGCAAATCGACATTTCCAACTCGATATTCTGTCTCTATACCGTTTCTCAAAATCTTCGACCCTTACAGGACATTTTACTAGATCCTTGGGGAAATCCTCATTACCATATTCCTAAGGGCCACCTACCCCTCCTTGAGTGGTTGGTTTTAGGATTACTAATAGATGGCGCTTTCTTTCACGTGCATCTCCTAACTTTGAGGATGAACTTTAGGCATCGAGAAAGAAGAATGCCTATACCTCAAAGTAAGTGTCCCTTGTTCATTGAATGGAACATGGATTTCCTTCATGACACTACCTCCTCACTAGGCAATTTTCTTGCCCCCTTTTTGAGAAGGGTCTCTCCTATAGGACTATTCATGTTTTTGTTCTGCAGTCTCAGCTGGCCATCTCCCCTTGGATTCATATGAATGAATGAATGACAAAACCTATAGAGCATACAGCTACTCAGTCTCCCTTGAGTATTAGCCCCCTGATTTGTACGTTGATGAAGGGTAGTTATATCTCTTGGTGCCCTTAAGTAACTATCTGCCAAGTTGATTGCTTTCCTTTATTTAATCTCTGGAAAAGGGATGTCCATTGTAAGAGCCCTTATCATCCTGCAAAAGTTCTTCACCCCTGAAGGAACGACCAAGAGAGGTAGATCCTCTGCTGTTTTCCCCTACTTTCTTGACCATCCTCAAGTCTGTCACACTAGTTGTACACACTCCTGCAAGCCATTCACTATTTAATAAGAAATTGAGATGATGTCTTCATAACAGTGCTCCCACTACCCACAAAGCAGTGGGTTCAGAGGCATTCTGCAGTGGTTGTGACTTAAATTACATTTTGTTAGCTGCAGAGTGGTCCAAGCCTACTCCTTCTGGACATTCTACTTTTGAATGATTGAGCATCTTGTCAGTATAGTGCTTGGTAGTCTTTGAACATGCTATATTTTGGTGCCTCCTGGCCTTGCTATAAAATACAGATTTTCCTACCTTGCGCCAAGGAAATCAACATTTTGTTAAAAAGAAAAGGAGAAGAAAATTATACTCCCTCCCTTCTTCTTACCTTTTTCGTTGTAACTTCTGTAGTGCTTGTTTAACCATTGAATTAATTTTTCATGACTAAAACAACAAACTACAATGTTCTCTTGTGATTATTTCCTTGGCATAGATTTTCCTTGACATCCCGTATTTTGGGCTCTGTGTTCCTCTTTAACTAGTCCCATCTTGGACTTTCTTGTCTAAACTCCTCCAGACCGGCAACTAGCCCCCTTCTTATTTCCTACTTGTTAGACCTGACTTGCACTTAGGGGCCGATTACGATGGCGGAAGGACCGTCACCGCCAGCCCGGCGGTGGCGGTCCTTCCCACATCAGATCGCGATTTTCCCACCGCCAGATTACAATGGCGGTGGGATCCAGACCGCGACCGCAGCGGACGCAAAGACCGTCCGCCACGGAACCACCACAGGCAATCGTTCCGATTGCCTGGCAGAGCGGTCTGCATCCGTAAAATGGTGGCGGTGCCTAGCAGGCACCGTCCTACAAATTACGATGCAGTCTTCCGCCAGCCTTTCCGCAGCGGGTAAACCACCATTGAAAGGCTGGTGGAGATTGGTTTCGGGGGCCCGTTGCGGGACCCAATGTGTTGGGGGGGTGTTTGTGCACTGGGGGGTACCCATGTCAGCAGCACCCGCCACAATGTTAAGAGTGCAAGGTGCGACCGCCATGGTGGCGGTCGCATCCTAATTTGGTGTGCGGAACCGCCGCAGGTATTGCAGACGGTCCCGGTTGCCACCACCATGGTGAACGGACTCCAGGCCGTCTGCCATCGTAATCGGCCCCTTAGTGTGGTCCCCCCCAAACCTTTTGTTTCTTCTCTCCTGGTTGCTATAATTCGTTTTTGTTGACCTTAGGACTCTGTGCACTTTATCACTGCTAACCAGTGATAACTTAATTGTGCTCACTCCTCTAAGCATGGTAAAATTGACTTACACCCAATTGGCCCATTTAATGTGCTTGTAAGTTCCTAGTAAAGTGATGCAGCATTTACCCAGGGCCTGCAAAATAAATGCTACTAGTGGGCCTGCAGCGCTTATTCTGTCACCCACTTAATTAGCTGTTTAACCATATCTCAGGACTTCCATTGAAGCCTGTGTGCAGTTTTTAACTGCCAATTTGACCTGCATCACTTTATAAAGTTGGACAATTACTTTTAAGTTTTATTTGTCCTGGTAGTGAAAAACTCCTAATTTAGGGGCCGATTATGATGGCGGGCGGACTTTGTCCGCCCGCCATTGCCCCGGTAAATGGGACCGCCCGCTATGTGTGCGGCGGTCCCGCACATGTGATTAGGATGCCACCGCCACGGTGGCGGTGGCATCCCCCATTTCCAGCATTGTGGCGGGCGGTGCTCACAACACCACCCGCCACAGTGCTGGAAATGCATGTTGTGCATCTGCATGCACAACGTGACAGGCACCGCGCGGTGCCTGCCATGTTGTATATGCAAATGCAGGGGGGTACCATAGGTACCCCCCATGTGCACCCCCACCCCCAAAATACCTGGGGGCCCGCTACGGGCCCCCAATGTCAGGAACCGCGAGCCTTTCCATGGCGGCGACGCCGCCATGGAAAGGCTCATCACCGCCGGCATCATGATGTGGATGGCGGTGTCTTGCAGACACCGCCACCATATTAATCCCTTTTCCGCCCGGTCGACTGATCGGCCGGGCGGAAAACATGCGGACGGTCTTTCCGTCCGCTGGGGTCCCCTCCGCCATGGTAATATGGCGGGGGGGAATTTGGTGGCAGACCGCCCGACATCGTAATCGACCTCATAGTTTTTTACTATTGTGAGGCCTGCCTCTCTCATAGGATAGTATTGGGTTACCTTATTGTAATTTAATGTAATGAAACATAAGGTGTATTTGTAGAGTGCTGCTTTTCACCCGTGAGGGTATTTAGGCGCTGAGGAGTTGAGTGTAGGCGTGTGGTGAGGCTGGGTCTGAATGCAGGCAGTCTTGATGGTCCAGCAAGAACTAATTGAAGAGCCAGGTCTTCAGCTTCTTGCGGAATTCAAGACATGAGGAGGAGGCCCTGATGTGTCGGGGGAGGTCATTCCAGGATTTGGTGACTCGGTAGGAGAATTATTGACCTCCAGTTCTGCTTCTGTGGACGTCAGATGTGTGTTCAAGTGAGAGAGATGTTCAGCAAAGTTGTCTGGCTGGTTGGTGGAAGTAAAGCTGGTGAATGAGGTATGCGCTTCCCATATTGTTTTGTGGCTTGAATACATGTGTGAGAAGTTTGAACTGGCAGTGCTTCTGGATGGGGAGACAGTGGGGCACGCTGATGAGTGGTGTAGTGTGGGTTCGGCACAGGAGGTCGAGGACGAGTCTGGCTGTGACATGTTGGATGGTTTGAAGTCTGTGAAGAAGATGGATTTGGATGCCGGTGTCGAGTGCATTGCCATAGTCCAATCTGCTTGTGATTAATGTAGTGTCTTGTGAGTTAGTGATGACGGGACCCTTTTGGTTCCTGATGGACTCCATAGAACTATGACGTATGTGTTCGGGTATGGTGAATAGAGTTCATGTTTAGAACGTTGAGTTCACAGTTACATGCACAGGAATAAAGATGTGTAATACTAAGCTCCGTGTGTGGCATATTAATTTACTGGTAAGTAGGCTGGGGAGGATGCTACAATTAGGACCTGCGTGATTGATGTCTGGTGTTTGGTGGGAGAAACTTGAAGATTCTAATTAACATGTGGAGGATGTGGAAGCATGAAAGGGTGATGGCGTTGACGTGGAACTTCATGGGGAGGCTAGTGTCCAGGGTAAGGCCTAGGTTCCTAGCGTGGTTGGTTAGGGTAGGTATGGGTCCAAGATTGGCGGGCCACCAGGTAGACTCCCAAGGTGAGCTCCTATTCTCAAAGATCAGCGCTATAGTTTTGTCGGTGTTGAGCTTGAGGCAGTTTTCTTTCATCCAATTGGCTATGCTGGTCATGCACTGTTTGAAGTTTGTCTGTGGGGACAGAGTCGTCTGAGAGGGAAAAAATGAGCTGGGTGTCATCAGCGTAGGAGATGATGTTGGTTCAGTCGGATCTGATAATGTTTGCCAGAGGAGTCATGTACATGTTGAAAAGTGTGGGGCTGAGGTAAGATCCCCATGGGGCTCCGCAGATGAAGTCCATTGGTTTGATGTGAACGGCAAGAGCCTAACTTGTTGTGTTCTTCTAGAGGAAGGAAGGTATCCATTTGAGTGCTGGCCCTTGTGTTCCTTCTGTGTGCAGTTTTGCAATGAATGTGTGGTGGGAGATGGTGTTGAAAGCAGCGGAGAGGTCGAGTAGGATGAGGGCCTTGGTCTGTCCATGGTCGAGGATGGTGCCTATGTCGTCTGTGGCAGCGATGAGGGCTGTTTAGGGGCTGTGGTTGTTTTGGAATCCTGATTGCAAGTCGTCCAGGAGTTTGTGGTGGTCTAGGTGGTAGGAGAGCTGTCTGTTGATGGTATTCTCATTGTTTTTAGCTAGGAAGGGGAGCAGCGAGATGGGTTGGTAGTTGCTGAGTACTTCGGAGTAGACTAAGGGTTTTTTGTGGAGGGCGGTGACTCTAGCATGTTTTCAGGTGTCTGGGAAGGTAGTTGTCTTGAGGGAGGTGTTGATGATCGAAGGGAGTGTGTTGCTAATCAGGGCTCTTCCCAGGTTTTTGAGATGGTAGGGGTAGGCGTCCTCTGTGTGGACTTCTTTATTATTGCTGCAGTGTGTTCAATGGATGGAGGGTTCCATGCTGGTAGTTGGTATTCTTTGGTTGATAAGGTAAGCAGTTTGGGAAGGTCGATGGGGGGTGGCTGGGTTTTGAAGTTGTTGTAGATCTTGCTGATTTTTTCGTGGAAGAATTCAGAGAGCTTGCTGCAGAGATCTTGTGTTGGGTTGATGGTTTGAGTTGCAGCTGTTGGGTTGGTGAAATCCTTGACTATCGCAAAAAGTTCCTTGCAGTTGTTGGAGCTAGATTCGATTCTCAGAGTCAGGGCCTTTTTCTTCATCTATTTTACTTGATGGTGATAGTGTCTAAGTGCAGCCTTGTAGGTGTTTCTTGCTGGAGTTCCTCGGGTGGTTCTCCATTTGTTTTCGAGTTGTTTCCAAACTCTATTGGATTCTCAAAGCTTAGTGTTGTACGAGCTAGCTTGTTTGCTGGATCGTTTGGGTTTGGTGTTTTTCAGGGGCCCAAGTTATTGTTGCAGGTGGCGATCCAGATGTTGAAGTTGTTTGTATCGTTGATGAGGTCATTGGTGGGGGCTGGGTAGTTTAGTTGGAGGGCAGTGAGCCATTCCATTTCTGTAATTTTCTTCCAGCAGTGGTTTAAGGTGTTGCTAGACTCCATAGGGATGCTTGGTGGCCCTACTATGTGGAAGTGGACTATGGAGTGGTCCGTCCATGTGAGTGGCGTGATGTGGCTGACTTTAACCTTGTCGCTGGAGGAGAAGATGGGGTCCAGGGTGTGTTCAGCAATGTGGATAGGTCCTTGTATGAGCTGGGTAAGGCCGATGTTCTGTAGACTTTCGAGCAAGTCAGTGGAGTTGGAGTCCATGGGGTCATCGAAATGAAAGTTGAGATCGCATAGGAACATGAAATCTTTGGTGCCCATGGTGAGGGGTGCAGTGAGGTGGTTGCTGAAGTGATTTCGAGGATCTGGGGTCAGTAGGCGAGGGTGCCTTTGACAGTGGTTTTACTGTCTGAAACTTGAAGTGCATGTGTCCCATAACAGTAACTTCCTGGTCAGTGTAAGAGGTACACTTGATGGTGTCTCTGTGGATGATGCCAAGTTCTCCTCCTGGTTTATGGGTCGGTCCTGGTGCAGCATTTTGTATCCAGGATGGATGGCTGCGGAAGAGGAAGTCTGGTGCCTTGGAGTTGATAAGGTCTCAAATCTCGGTGGAGTGCTTGCCGAGTGAACGTGTGTTGAGGAGCATGCATGGGAGTGAGTGTTGTTGTGCAAGGTGGGTGTGTGGTGCTGTGTGAGTGCCGGTCTTGAGTTCTGACTTGGTGAGAGGAGCAGATGTGTGGAGGCAGGTGAAGAGGCATTGCAAGTAGGCAAAGTGGCCAACTGAGGACTGAGATGCAGCTTGGCTGGAGCATTCGTGGTGGCATCCAGGGTTGAGCAGGTGGAGTTCAGCTGCAGTGTAGCTGCAGGAGGCATTTGGAACAGGGCTCCTGGCACTGGACACTGTCCAGGCACTGACGGACGCAAACGGGCTTGCCTTAGGCACAGCCGTGCTGCGGTCTCTATTAGGTAGGGCATTGAAGAGTGGGAGGAGCGCTGGGGGGCAGTGGACGGGCTCAGCACGAGCAGGAAAGTCCACTGGGAGTGGCAAGGTGGAAAAACGCGATCAGCGTAGCAAGTGAGGGTGCAAAAACTGACAAAAGATACCAAGGTGCACAACAGAGCAGTAAGAGGGACAAAAGATGCAAAAAGGAGCAGTTAAACAGAGACAGGGGCAGATAGAACAGACGGCACAAAGAAGAAAGAGCAGTTACTGAGTTGGGGCAGAACGAGCAGCTAACAAGAAAAACAAGAAACACGAGTCAGAAGGGCAAGGTGATGTCAAGGTCACACTGAGGCAGAAGAGAGATGACTGGGTATCTTTAATAAGTGATAACGTTTGATTTAGAACAGGTGGCAATGTCATGTTTGATGCCTGCAGTCTGTGTCCAGGGTCACAGGACTGTGATTAGCATGGCAGTTAGCATTTGTGTATTCCTACTAGACAGTGAGACAAGAGATACTAGTTGCTGGCAGGATGGCCATCCTGCCCGGATGTGTGGGATGGAGCTGTTCCGTGCCCCATTTACATTTCAAAAGAGCTGCCTCAGCACACCCACAAAGAATGTCACACTAGCCTTTTGTCATCCCATACCCCTAGAGTCTTGGCAGAAAGCAAGTAAATTACAGAACCATTTGTGGGTGGAAAATCTAGACGTTTCTTCCACTTCAAAGCTGGAATCAGGCATAAAAATAGGACCTATACCAAAAGGGAGTCACCGTTCCTAAGTAGAGAGAGAGAGAAGGGAAGTAATAGGTACTCTTGTCATGTACTACTCTAATTGTGGGGGGCAGTGTGTCCTCATCTTGATGCCCTCACACACCCCGAAGGATGTCATGCTTCATCATTGGGCTATATAACGCGACCGTTAGCAGTAATGATCACGCTACAAACTACAAGCACCTGGCCCTCCAATGGAGAACCCAGACCGTAGCAAAACTTCCTTTGGTATAGATACCCCAATGCCAAACTGTATCTTTGTTTCTTGACTCTTGTCGTTTCAGAATTTCTACTCCCTCCGTTTATCCGGGGGCACCGAAAACTTCGGGCCACTGTAGATACAACGTTCTTACTTGGTCCTGACGAAGCGCCCTGGATCTCGCCCTGAGCCCACTAAAGCACGAAACATGTTGACCAGAATATATGCCCACTAGGGACATATAGTTACTCAGCTACCAAGGGACATAATACCCCTTAAAGCAGCACCATACACTTTGTTTTAATAATGACAGAGGGATCACCTTAATAAAAATTAATCACTCTCCCGCCAGCCATTTTTTAATACACCTTCTAGGACTTCACTGCCACTTACACCCACGCACCCATACAGCTTCATCAAAAGATCTCCGAAAAAGAGACCCTTCGGGGGACCCGTAAGGCATTGCAGCGCCGGCCCGACGAGGAGCAAAAGCCCAATGATGAAGCATGACATCCTTCGGGGTGTGTGAGGGCATCAAGATGAGGACACAAGCCCCCCACAATTAGAGTAGTACACAACAAGAGTACCTATTACTTCCCTTCTCTCTCTCTCTACTTAGGAACGTTGACTCCCTTTTGGTATAAGTTTAACTTCGGTCACCAGAACTTTTGAATAGCTCCTAGAGTCCCCCTCTTTTGATAAATAGGAATAAAAATAGGACCCTCAGCCCTACTCTTCAGCATGCCTGGACCTGTGGAGGACCACCAGAAGGACAGCCGTGCACTTCACAGGACTGCCCTGCTGCTAGAGACCTGCTTTCTTCTTCAGAGGACTGCACTGCTGCTACCAGCATACTGCCTTGCTGTTTGAAGCCCACCTTGTACCCTCAGACAGCTGCTTGAGGCCTGCCTTGCTGCTTGTTCCCAGGACTACCAGAGTGACTCCAAGGGCTAGTTGGCTGGCCTCCTGGACACAGTAAGCTCCAACAAACATTAACCACCACCTGGGCCCTGCCTGAAGTGAGTCCTGCTCTACAAGTGGTGCCCTACCAGTCCTGGTCCCTGGAACTGGTGCTATAGTTGCCAAAACTGCCAAAAAAGAAAACTTGTGACTGAAAAAAGTATCCATCAAAAAGTGGCCCGAGAACCGACAGGAGAAAGGTACCTTCCTGCTCGCCAATCTACCCAAGCTGAATCGCCTCTCAGCCTGACTTTGAGGTAGCTCCAAATACATTCTTCTTCGCAGCAGCAAATGCTATTCAGCGGCTCCTCTCAGAAGGGGTATCCGACCTCGTGGACCTCTCAGCGGCTACGGCCTAGAGCTTCATCTGGCTGTAGATTTTGAATTCAAGAGTTCGTCTGAGGGTCCAATATTTGTACCTGGTGCCAGCCGTTTGAGTGGGAGAAACTTCTAGACCTCTCTACTTCTGGCACTGGAAATTCCCCCCTTTCCACGCCCAGGCTCCAAGAGGTCCAGGGTGACAAAATACTGCTGTCAAGTATTTTGTGAGTGTACTTGAGGCACTCCTTTTGAAACGCAAGTGTGGCAGGGAACTGCTCCGCCCCACACATCCTGGTAGGATGGCCCATCCTGACAACATCTACTCCTAGCCTCACTGTCTGGGAAGAATACACAAAGGCCAACTGCCAACTATTAAGTCATGTCACCCATGACCAAATAGTTAGGACAAGAAAATGCCATCTTTCCAAAATTGGCATTTTCAGAATTGTGACTTAAAATCCAACTTTAGAATTAAAGAGGATAATAAATGACAATTCTTTTGAGACCAAACATGAGATTTCTACCTATTCCCAATCAAAAGTTAGCACTTATTACAGGTTATAAAGTAACCCAATTTTTTCCTATGGGAGAGCTAGGCCTTGCAGTAGTGAAAAACAAATTCAAGACCTTTTCGCCACCAGGACATGTAAAACTTAAAAGTAAATATTCAATTATTTAAATACACAGCACCCAGTCCAATGGGCTGTTAAGGGCAACTAACTAATATTCATTAAAAAGGACGGTGTAGGCTTGGCAAATATAGTTGAATTGACAGTTTAAAACTGAATACAGGCTACAAAGGCAGACCTGAGACATGTTTTAAAGGGCTAGTTAAGTGAGTGGCACAATAAATACTGCAGGCCCACTAGTCGCATTTAATTTACATGCCCTGGATACATGTACTACCATTTTGCAAAGGACTTACAAGTAAATTAAATATTCCAATTAGATGTAAGCCAATTTTGCCATGTTTAAAGGAGTGAGCACAAGCACTGTAGCATTGGTTAGCAGTGGTAAAGTGCACAGAGTCCTAAGGCCAACAAAAACGGATTTCAGTAAACAGGAGGGGAGAAGTCAAATGTTTTGGGGAAAAGCACACAAAAGGCTGTCATTTTTAAGAGTGTGGCATAAATCATTTCCGTAATTACCTCTGGGAATCATGACGATTTTTCAAATTGAAATGTTTTCTATTCATATCAACATTACAATGTAACACTCAAATGTAAGGAGTGCATATTTTTCCCATTTATATTTGCCTTGACAAATGGAGACTGCATTTTAAGTTAAAGTTTTGTTGGCATCTTTTTTTATGCCATGCATCTACAAGAAGCTAACCCAGCAATCTCAAATGATGTATCTTTGTTTTCTGTTCCCATGTGAAATGTTTTCTTTAACATAATCCTTGTAGAACGCACTAACAGGCTGTTGTGATGCACCTGTAGAGTACAGTTTGAAACTATGAATCTCATTATTTGGCGGTTGGCGTAGCTCGTGTAGAATAAAGCAAGAAGAGTATTTCTGCATTTAGCGCTATTTCCAAAATGGACGTGACGATGCATTATGCGCTCAAAAATAGCAGGTGCTCGTGCTCGCTAAATGTGCAATTGGAGTAAGAGTTTTTTCCCTAAATTACTATTAATTATGCGAGCAGGCATAATCACATTATTACATTCTACATCAAGGAGTACTCCAGTGTAATCGAAATTCTGCTCAGGCCTACTCATTATGATGCCTATAACTGTACGTTTGCAGCATCTTTAGAGTAACCTCATTGTGGAATAGCTTAAGAAAATGAGTTCATATTATCAGTTTGCGCTTTAACCTGAGTGGTCTGTTTCTGTGGGAATAATGCTGAGGTTTATCACATGTTAGAAATGTGTGATTTAAGTTAATGCAATGTAGACAGAGATTCAGATGCCTTTTCACTTGCTCTTAGAGCAGATGCTATTAAGATGCCTTTACAGCAGATTATTTTCTTCCTAACTTCCAGAAGCTTCGTTGCCTTTTTTCTCAACTTTTTAGCAGAACGTTTCTCTGACTTAGCAGAGTAGGGTGGTCTCTTTATGGGAGAATGGATCTTCTAAATTTCCCTTTGATACAACTTTATAATAGTTTGTCTTTGTTTTGTGATTCTTGAATTGTTTTGAAATATATTGAAGAATGCATTAATGTATTGATTAATGATTTACAACTAATTTGATGATTTGAGTTTATAACTTTGTTGCTCCTTAAATAAACCTTTATGGTTTGAAACTTAACTGCTCTCGGTCTCCCTTGTGTAACCTAGTGCACTTCAAGTTATTGAAATGTATTGAGTTTGATGTTAGCCTCAGTCAGAACCTGAATTTGTACTATAATTTGAATGAAGCACAGTGCTTTATCAGGCAACTGAATTTGTAATGCGAGTAGACCACAAACCTCCTGTAGATTTATTCTCCACCAAAGGAGCTGGCAAGGCAACTCACTGTATCGCGAAATAACAATACCATTTGCAAGAATTGTGTTGCAGCATGCAGTATGTTCCAGGAATAAAGAATATCACAGGGGATTGTTTATCTGGGTTATCTTTGGACATTAAAGATGAATATCTATTTCACTCATTAGATGACAAAATGGTGGTTAACGCCATTATGTGTGCCATCCAAGGGCTGTTTCTGAGGCAGAGTGGGTGGAGGCTTTTGAGAATGATTTTGTTTTACAGAAAGTGTCTCATTATGTACAGAAAGGAGGACCACTGTCAATGAACCAGGATGATGGAACAGAAGTGTTTCATCAGATAGCGAATTAATTGTGCATTGTTGATGGGTGCGTGAGGAGACTAGATTTGTTAGTTGTGCCCCAAAGTTTATATGAGTTAGCTCATGAGGGTCACATTGGCATGACAGAAATGAAGCATAGAGGAAAGGAAAAAGTTTGGTGGTCTGGGTTGCCGAATAATGTGGAACACCGTGTCTGACAGTGTTTGAAATGTGCAACAAGTGACAAATCCTAAGTTACTGTATCAAGTCCCATTGAGAGTGTTTGGTGTACCAAAGTTACCTTGGCCTAAGTTGAGTTTAAATATAATTAGTTCACTTGGAAATGTGAAGGAGTCCCACAAATATGGTAGAATAGTTGTTGATTATTATACACTTTGGTTAGAAGTTTGTATCATGTCACGATAGTAACAGCATGGTGAGATTTTTAGAATCACTGTGCACCAGAGATGGTATTCCCGATGAAGTTTTGACAGACAATGGTTCACAATTTGTATCATCTGAAATTGTAGAATTTTATCAATGAACTTGGATTGGCCATGTGACCACCTCATTGCATCATCCCAGTAGCAACAGTTTGGTGGAAAGGATGAACAGAGTGATTAAGGATACAATCCATTTATCTCTCGCAAATGGCTCGGACTGGCCTCTGGAGCCTGAGAAATTTCTGAGGGTTTTGTGGACCACACTCAATGCCGACACTGAGTTGTCACCATTTGGGTTATCGAGAGCCAGGGTACCTAAACTTAATAGGTTGTGGATGAATCATAGAGAAGTTCTGTAACCCAAGGTGTGAAAGGTCGATGAGAAAAAGAAAGCTGATCAGGCAAAATATGTTGATGTTAACTCTCACAGTGTACAGCATGTGGTAGTAGATTTGGTGAGTCAAGGTTCCTTTTGTTTGCTTAAGTGGTAGTAGCAGATTTACGATTCCCAAGAAAGTTGTTGATGTGCGGACCAGGAAGGTAAAAGTGGATGATGGTAAGTGGTGTAACAAACAAAGATTGTCTGAGATGTATTAGAGTGTTCAACATCATTTTGTAGTGGGAGATGGTAGAGGCCAGAAGGTTGATTCACTACCATTGGAGATGATTCTAAGCTTGTGAGTATTAGGAGGTCTCAAAAGAGGGGTGTTACTTCTATTACGTTTCAAGATTATGAGTTCACTATTCTATTTTTTTTGTGTCTGTTGTTGTTGTTTGGGGTTGTGTGGTAGCCAACCCTTGCTCTAGAGCACCATCAAATTGCTATATACTGTTCCTACTGTGTCCCGGAACATGTCAGTGAACGCTTTTTCTTAGGCCTGGCTACCTTGCTTCCTTGATTAGTTATAAAGTTAGTTCAATACAGTTCATTTGTTCTGTTGCATAAAAAGAGAGAGCTGCTTTGTTCTTTGTACATTCATTTTGTAAACAGTTGTGTTCTGTATATCAATGTATTTCCTTTTGAACAGGAGCTCTGGATTGTTAGGGAAATGTAAGTCAGTTGCTCCTTGGCTGCTGGCTCTGTTGGTTTTACTGTGATGGTCTTCCTTGGAATATGTTGTGTGTATTTGTAAATCGCACTATCACCCACAAGGGTATCCTAGTGCTGAATAAAGCCTTATTTTCCTGGATTGCAAGCACATCTTCTTATTAGTAGGCAAGGGCATAGTGTATAGATGTTTGATAGCAGGACCTAGATTCTCCAAAGTAGGAAAATCAGGTTGGGGTTGTTTATGGCCAGACAGATCCAAGTCAATCTCTCACAAATCTAGTGTCACAGGATTGCTGTGGAACATCTGTGTGAAAATTGAGTAGTTGGTTTGAGGGGGTGTAACTCTACTTAAGCAACAGCCACAATCCTTGTCAGAGGTAACCACAAAAGGTCAATAAATTAACCTGTGCTTAACCTTCTAGTAGATTGAAACAAAAGCAGTCAGGCTTAACTTAGAGGCAAAGTGTAAAGTATTTATGAAACACTTTAAGAGTAATAAAGTGAAAACACAACACAAGTAAAATCCGACACCAATTTAGAAAAGCAGAGTCAATTTTAATAAATTATTTGACACCAAATTGACAAAAATCTAATCAGGAAAAATTAAGTTATGAGATATTAGGGTTTAAAGTGAAAAATAGCACCTAAAAGATCAGAGCTCCAACCCCGGACATTTAGTCACGCGAGGCTGGGACAAAGTTAAAGTTATGGCTGACCACGATGGAGCATGGGTCGGATACGCAAAGTGGAAAAGGCCAAGTCTCCATTTGCCTTCTGACTTTGAAAAATGTTTAGGAAAAATGTCTGAGAAAATAAAGTTCAGCAGGGCAAGGCAGCCGGTGGTGTCCAAGGAGGAGTCATCATTGTCGGGGAGCTGCTGGATGAAGTTGCGGTGAAGATTTCTACGTTCGGACGTAGTCTCTTTTATGGAATTAGAAAATCTCCACTGTCACGATGCTACACGAGGCCGGATACCTATTCTGCAAGGAGCCGCAGAACAGAATTTGCTGCTGCAGAGAAGAAAGTAGAGGGAGCTACTGCAAAGTCAGGATGACTGGTGATGAACCTTAGGCACCTCGGCAAGCAGGTAGGTCCAGGTCTCCTCCCAGTTTTCATAGCACTTTTTGACTTTAAAAGTGCAAGTTTTAGATTTGGGCTATTGTGGAACCTTTATCACCACTTCCAAGGGTCTAGGACTTGAGGGGCACCACTTGTAGGATCAGGGCTCACTCGGCTGGCTACAGGTGTGGTGTCAAGATGGTTGGAACGTTTTCTGTCTCTGAGGCACTGATCAGGAGGCCAGCCATCTAGCCTTTGGAGTCACTCTGGAAGTCTTGGGTTCAAGCAGGACAGTAGGTCTCAAGCAGCAGGGCAGTCCTTAGACGGTACAGGGCAGTCCTCTTGATGCAGCAGGTCAGTCCTCTGAAGTACGCAGCATGTCACAGGCAGCAGGGCAGTCCCATGAGAGTCCTACCGCAGGTCCAGAAGTGAACTGAAGAGTGGATTTGAGGGTCCTATTTTATTAGCTGGTTCCAGCTTAGAAGTGGTAGAAACTTCTGGAGTTTTCTCTGTTGTGTCCATGCCTCCTTGCTTGATGTTGTTGGTTGACCATGTGGCTGGTGGCAATTTTGTGCACCCAGCTAGTCTGCTTTTGCAATAGGCCTGCATGTGTTCTTTGTTGTGTCCATGCCTCTTTGCTTGTTGTTGCTTCACCATGTGGCCATTTTGTGTAGCCAGCCAGTGTGCTTTTGCCATAGACATGCATGTGTTCTTTGTTGTGGCCATGCATCCTTGCTTGTTGTTGTTTGACCATGTGGCCAGTGGCCATTTTGTGTAGCCAGCCAGTGTGCCTTTGCCTTAGGCCTGCATGTGTTCTCTGTTGTGGCTGTGTCTCCTTGCTGGTTGTTGTTTGACCGTGTGTCCGATGGCCATTTTGTATAGTCAGCCAGTGTGCCTTTGCCACAGTCCTGCATGTGTTCTTCTTTGTTGTCCATGCCTCCTTGCTTGTTGTTTGACCATGTGGCTGGTGGCCATTTTGTGTAGCCAACCAGCATGCTTTTGCCAATGGCCTGCATGTGTTCTTTGTTGCACCCATGCCTCTTTGCTTGTTGTTGTTGTTTGACCATGTGGCCAGTGGGCATGTTGTGTAGCCAGCCAGTGTGCTTTTGCCAGAGGACTGCATGTGTTCTTTGTTGTGTCCATGCCTCCTTGTTTGTTGTTGGTGGTTGACCATGTGGCTGACTGCCATTTTGTGCAAAGCAAACACAAGGAGATGATGGACGGAGCGCTGAAACTTTTCAGACACTCACCCCAAGTCACAGATCTGGGTTGAATCCATCATCATTCTTTAGCTCACTTCGCCACCTCAGTTCAGACCCAGCTATATGCAAATCAGTCTTGACCCTGTGCCTCATACCATACCATACCAAGACATTTATAAAGCGCTCGGCTACCACCAACGGCGGTGTCCCGACGCTACAAAGAGACAAAGAGAAAAGGAGAAAGAAAAAAAGACAAACTAAGGTAGATCAAAAAGCCAAGTTTTCAAGGCACTCCTAAAAGTGGATTCAGATTCAGCTTTGCGTAAGTAGTGAGGCATAGCATTCCATAGGGCGGCTGTTCTTACTGCAAAGGCACGCCCTCCAATCCTAGCTTTACGGTAGGAAGGAGAGCAGAGAAGAAGCTGTGAATTCGAGCGCAAGGTCCGGTTCTGATGGTACATGGGAACAGTCCAGCCCGAACAGCCAAGCCAGATCTTCCCTGAACTGGAACCAAGCATCCTGGGACCGGTTTCTGGGTAACACCCTTCATCAGCCAGGCTAGCTTGAATCCAGTGGCAAAGTGAGCAAGGGATCCACGTCTGGGCATACCCTGCCAACTTAGGGCGAACAAAGCAAACACAAGGAGATGATGGACGGAGCGCTAAAACTTTTCCCCTGCTACAGGACCAGTTAAAAAAGGTGGCACAAAGGTTCACTGGTGTGAACGGCAATGGAGAAGTACATGAGTTGGTTGAGAGCTTAATCCTTCGCTTGGCTGCTAATTAGACCTGGGTGTGAAATTCTGCTCTGCTCGTGGAGTTTGTGGAGTTTTTCCCACTCCACGCTCTGCATAGAACGCAGAGTTCCAAAAAACTCTGCGTAGCAGCATAGAGCTAAGTTTTTCCTCTCCTGCGGTTTGCCAACATTACGTTGGCAAGCACGAGTGAGAAATATCTTACTCCAGACCACCTCCTGGCGAGATTTCTCAATGCGGGCAGTCACTGGTGGTCGCTACCGCTTGCGTTGAGAAACATTCCACTCATGTTGAGGAAGCTGCCACTCGAGTAGAACATTTTCTTTGAGCGGCAGAAAGAAGAAGCGTCCTCTTGTGCTGCATGTGGTGCCATTCGTGCTGATTTTACAGCGCTGGACAAACATCCAGCGTAAAAACTCCGCCTCTTGCGAACCTCCGCATACCATGGCGGAGTTTTTTGTTCACTCGCGAACTACGCCCAGGCCTACTGTTAATCCAAGGCTACAAAGAGACATTGCGTCATCCAAAGAGTACATCTGTGTCACAATACTCAAAACAATTCTGGCCTCTTTCATTCCTTTTTCAAAAGTGAATGTTTCACTCTACAAGACGTGGATGGCTGATCAAGCGAGAGACCTGGAAGAAGAATGGCTGGAAATTAAAGACCTGGGCAGAAGTTCTGGCGTGCAGTCTTCAACCTTCAGAGAGGGCAGTGCTGTTCTCTAACAGGAGCCAACACCAGCAATAAGAATACCGGCAACAACAACAATAGCAACAGAAGAATCAGACCCAATCACTGCAATGGCTTGGTTTCAAGTGGCAGGGCTTAAGTCAAATGCAGGGGCGAAGGCAAAAGAGGTCGCGCAAGCGACAGCACCAATGACCATTTAGAGGATGTTCCAGGACTATCAGATGATCCATAAGAGGTCTAGGTGCATCAAAACCCACTGGTCTATTAGTATGGAAAGATGCAACAATGGCCAGAGCTTAGTAGGCTGGAAATAAAGTATCTGGCTTGTCCGGAAGCCAGTTTGTCTGCTGCACGTGTGTTCAGTGCAGCTGGCGCAGTTGTCCTACCCAGAAGGACCAGTCTCTCGACTCAAAACGTGGAGAGATTGACCACGATTAAAATGAGACAACACTTCACACCACATAATTACACTGTTCCTAAAACACCACAGGAGGAGGATGATGAGGGCGACTAACTGCAACATGGCTCAATTCGGCATTACCGTTCAGTTAGCAGTATCCTCTATCAAAACTATCACGTTGGTTGACAATGGTAGAAAATCCAGGTAGTCAAGCCAACCAAAAACATTTTGTAATGGAAGGGCAGAGCTATGATGACTCTGAGTCATTGAAGCTCAGTGCAATAAAGCGGTGGACCGATCATTGAAGAACATATGGTCTTGGTTGGCAAATGCAATGGGATCTTATACTTTCCTGCCATGCTGCACTGTCATGGAACCTGCTGGTATACTGTATAAATGAATGATAACACAACATTTGGGGGGGGTCCATGACTATTGCCACTTTCTCATTATGACTGTTTGAGCATGAGCACGAAAGACTTCTCAACAAACATGCATGGTGAATAATAGCTTACTTGGGCCTGCAATCTTTACAGTGGAGTACCAAAACTCTTTTCTCTTAGTCTTACACTACCACAAGATATATAAGGGGAGAGGGAAAGCTTACTAACAAAGCAGAAGAAAGCTACAGAGTACAGACAGGAGGAAGTCAGCTATAGAAACAAAATTTACCAAACATTAGATCGAAGAGTTGAAAAAAGGAGACCGTATTAAAAAAATATGTAAGGCAAAACTGTTCTTATAATGGGAAGAGGTAAAGGTTAGGGAAATAATTATGATAACAGGACTTATTGTGGGCAGCAGAACCATCAACTACAGCAATAGTAGTGGTGGTGGTTCCACATACCGCAGCACTGGTGGTGGCAGACCCTTTGCCCGCCTGTGATGCCTTCTTACTCTTGCGTGCTGATGCAAGAAATAAAGAAGATACAAAAATAGATTAGTGGTTCAGTTAATCTCCCCAAAATATTTTGACAGCCAGACACAGTAGCATTGTACTTTTCTAAATCAGATCACTTATTTTGCTAGTATTGAGTTGACCTGTTCCTAATTTCTTAAACCTAAGCACCATTCCTAATTACCTAAACCTAAACTACAATTTGAACTACTAATGCATGGCATCTAATGATCTTTACTTCTCAACACCCTTTGATGGGGCAATTCAGTCTCCCTTTTCAATGCATAGATACTACACATCACTAGGATATTGGGACTGTATGAGCTACATAAAGAAAGTTACAGGGAACTCTAACTGACTGATATATTACCACTATCTTAGTGACAGGACAGAGAAGTCTGCATGACTTCTTAAATAATCAGCCTAAGTGAACGCCGACGAGTATAAGTAGGTAGCGCCGAGCATCTGGCTAGCTCAATCTGGATCAGATATTATTCGTGTGTAAACGTAACTTACCTGTGAGTGTGAGCAGCATGGTATTTGAAAAAAAAATATTCGCGTTTTGAGAAGACAAAAAAGAAATAACTAGTCACTGAGCCTCGCAACCTCGACACCCAGCAGGTCGAGCAGGTCCTGTGTTAAGTTTAGCGGGTCTGCGCAGCAGTGCGCCAGCTGCTGTGTCACGCGCTGCATGCCAGTGCTCTGACACACACACTGGTGCACTCTCCCCCACACCTGCTGACACTCCCACAGGGCATACCTTCTCCAAAGCCTGCCACCTTCTGCCAGGATGGAGGAGAGGTGGCGCTGCAAAAAAAAAAAACAAGCATGACTACCTCCGTCTCTGAAAAAATAGGGAAGGGCTGCGCCGGTGACAGTAAGGTGTGTGGATTGTTTTACTGCTCACTAGTGCTGCTGCTTGCTGCCTGTTCAGACATGGCACCAGGGTGAAAAAAAAGTAGAAGTAAGAAAAAGAATACAGCAAAGCAGAAAGGAAGAATTAAAGAAAGTAGAACACAAGGAAGAAAGGGAAATAAAAAAAAGTACAAAATGTCGAAGAAAAGTTATAAAAAAGATAAAAACATTAAAAAGACATACAGAAAGATACACACTGATTAAATAAAGCTAAATAAAGGGTGGATGAGTGGGATGGGGAGGATTGGAAGAGAGTAAAAGCAGATTGAAATAGCAGGCCCAGCACCATGCATAGAACAGAAAGCATGCAAAACAAAAAGGCCATGCTCATGCGTACCAGCCAGTGCAGTTCGTGGAGATTTTTCAGTGCAGAATGCGGTAGTGGCCTGAAAAAGCAGCACGAATGGGCAGACAAGCATTCTTCTACCCGCTCGTGGAGTTTTACAGAATCTCGCTGAATTTTTTGGACCTCCGTGGAATTCCGCAGTCACAAAACTCTGCGAGTTCCGTCCAGGCCTAGTTACTATGAAGTTCTTTGTGTGTAAACTGAGGTGCAAGTATGGCTGTCCGCAGCTCCTCTCCCCGTCCTGCTTGGATGTCCCCTCCTGCCAACACCCAGTCCCTCTATTGTGTGGCTGTCTGGGAAGAATACACAAAGGCTAACTGCCAACTACACCTAGTCATGTGACCCATGAAGCAGGCTTCAGGCACTAAATGGTTAGGAAAATGCCAACTTTCGTTTTGGAGACACACGCAACAGGCTATAGGGTTTAGTTTAGTTCTATGCTTTCACCTGTCAGGTGACGTGTCTTAATCACGTGGGATGGTTTAAATACACCAGAGACGTTGGAGCTAGTTTAGTTGAGTTTTTCATGTTGGTGAATCAATGAGGCGTGATGTATACTTAGTTGAAGGTAATTTTTTGTGTGTGAAGGCATGGGGTTTAAATTACTTTGGTTATATGTGCAATGAGGATTCAGTGTAACTTTTCTGTTTGAGGAGGTGGTCTGTGAAACACATTATGTTTATTAGGCACGGGCACAGAATCGCATGTTATATTCATTAAGCAGTCAGTACGGCATTATTTCTTTTTGGTTTAGAGGTTTGCTTTTTAATTCGTTCATTTCAGTAAACTTTATTTCGGGTAAAAGGTTGCATGACGATTGGGTGAAACTCACATTTGAGTAAACGCGCAGCAAGCAATGACAGCATAATTTATCTGTGGGTATGGACATTGGGTAATTATACATTAAGGGGCCGATTCCGATCTCGGCCGGTAGGGCTCCGAATCGGATTCGGCTTTACCGGATCCGATTCGGAGCCCTGTTTCCTGACCGATTCGTACGTGCGTCCGGGCGAGCGAGTACGATGCGAAATCTCTGACCGACTCGTTCGCGAGACCCAACCGCACCGACCGACTCGTACGCGAAAGCCGACCGCTCCGACCGACTCGCTCGGACACGCCTCGCACCGTGCAATGGAGACGTTCCCCGGCCGGGCAAGTACGATGCACGCCGCGAGCAGTCCGACCGACTCGCGCCGTCCGGCTCGAAGGAGCAGTCGGAGCCGTACTTCGGGGGTCCGTGTCGGACCCACCTGTACGCGTAGCCGCGCGAGTCGCACACAGGGGGGACCCATGGGTCCCCCCTACCTGTGCGTGTACGGCGCGAGTCGCTTAGCCACGTACACGCTGTAGGGGGCGCCCTTGTTCGCCTCGCACCCATTGAGGCAATGGGAGCCCGCGTACGCGTTGTACGACCGAATCGGGTCCGATGGCATACGTGCGCATCGTACTCGTTCGGTCGGGCTGCTAGGGTCCGATTCGGTCGGAAATCTCTCCGAGTCCGGCTCGGTCGGAGAGATTTCCGGCCCGAATCGGAATCGGCCCCTATGTGTTCTATTACAGTTTACCCGTGATGAAGGGCGGATATACGCCCGAAATGCATTGGGTTTTTTAATACACATCAACGCCATGCGATGAGGAAGGGGGAACCCCCTCGTGTTGTGCCGGAAAGCCTGGATAGGCGTCTGTTGAAAATGTCGAAAATATTGAAATACTGGATTTGTTTAAAATGGAATGATGCATGGAGTGAAAACTGAATAATAAAACGGATGAATTATGGAGAAAATTGTTGGAATTCATGATTTCTCGGCAGCTGTGCATCCTGGAATGGAACCTGATGAGGCTCCAATTTGACTCTAACAGAATCAGTGCGCAAGGACGGAGCGCACTCCAGGTTTGCACGTTCTAAATTTACAAACTTTTGAACGTTTAGGAAAACATAGAATGTTGAAATTAGGTGTGCATTCTACCACTCATTGATGAACTTTCTAAAAGTGACATTTTCATAATTGTGACTTAAAATCCAACTTTAGCATTCAAGAGGTTTTCAAATTACAGTTTCTTACACACCAAACATGACATTTCTACCTGATCCCTAACAAAAGTAATCACTTATTAAATCCAATAAGTGAGGGAGAGGTGTGACGCAGCGGCGAGGGCGGCTGACTCCGAAGCGTGGGGTTCACGGTTCGATCTCCATCGCCGGAGGCAGATAGGCTCAGCATCATGTGACTCTGGGCAATAGCTCACTTAATCTCCCAGATGGCCCCCTGTTCCTTGAGACCCTTACGAGTGATTAGTTTGAGATTTACAGATACCAGGTTATAGGTTATAATAAGGCAAACCAATGTTATCCTATGGGAGAGGTAGACTTCACAGCAGTGAAAAATACATTTGTGAGTTTTTCACTACCAGGACATGTAAAACCAAAAATGGTATGTCCAACTTTTTTAATACAATTCACACTGCCCCATGGGCTGTTTAGGACCTACCCTAGTGGTGATACATGTATTAACAAACATTGGCATAGCCAATTGGTCTCGCCTTTGGGACCTTATAAGAGATTATTGAAAAGAGATGTCATTGCTTGTACTTAAAGGTGTTGTTTAAGCGTTAACACATTTATTATAGTGTCCTTAATTTTAGTTCTTGACCTAATGACTAAATAATGAAGTAACACTATTACAAATTGTGCAGCATTATGCTGCATCATTTGCCTTTTTTTCTTGCGGAATAATTTACTCAATCCTGCCACATAATTTGGCCCTGTCCTGCCACTTAATTCCATAGGGCAATTAGGCAGTGCCAGATCGGGTGCTCTAAGAGGTAAGGAGGGTGTTGTTATGGAACACTGAATACGTTCACGCCTGTGGACCAAATTACTCAACCTGCATCTCGGTACAGACGTCTTAAACACAGAATGCATTCTGCACTCAAAGGGTCACATGGAACAAGTATACCTGTGATGGAGAAAGGACTCGGACACGAGACTTGCTCGGAAGCAATCCTCTCGATTTAAATTTCTAGCGAATTACTAACGACATGTCTCGTAATTAATAATATGCATTTTCACTATACGCGGGAAAAGAATGAAGCTTGCCTATGTGTTTACTAACTGCAAATAACACGGACGTAGGACTAGAATGCATTTAACATGGGATCTTTACTGCGCATGCGTCTACTGCATCTATGTAGTATGACGTGCTTTCGCTTGGAGGGAAATTCTGGCGCTTGCGCAAAGAGCTATAAAATGGCCGCTTGAAAGCTCGCATGCATGGCACCTGCTTTGCTGAAATTAGAAATGGGTTTATAACTAACGCAAATACATAGAGAGAAATAACAAATGGTATGGGTTAGAGTAGAGGTTGGTGGTATACAGTGAAACCATTTATTTTTGAGAATAACATTTTTCCTTTTCGACTTTATTATTAGTGCGTATTTGGGCCTGTTAAAGTTGTTCGAGTCGAGCAGACCAATATGGCGCGACGCATGCGCCCTGATACGGAAGCTTGGAAGATGACTAAGGATTTGTCACGAGTCCAAGGTCGGCGGAGATGTGCCCTGGGAAAATGAGGGTGAAGAGTTCATATGAAGGAACTTATTCAAGAAATCAGTTACAAATGTATTAATAAAGTTTAAAGATGTATGGGAAAGGAAGGGCGGAATAAAGTTTGAGGGGAGGAGTTTGGAAACAATGGTTAAAAGAGAATAAATGAAGTATAAGTGTGGTGTGATGATCATCCCCCCTCGCCTGACCAATCAGAAGTTAGTATTCTGTGCAAAAGAAACATTAATGGGTGGTACATGCCTATGGAAAGGTATAATTGAGGTAGTTTAGTTAGAAGGGTAGTCGTCATTGGGGAGACATTCGTGAGGCATTGTCTCTGAGAGAAGTTCGGGGGTCGAGAGTTCGAGAGACAAGTCGGGTTGAGCGAGCCTTTGCGCGTTGAAGAAGCCATCTACTTAATTTGGGTGGGTTTAGAAAGAAGATCGCGGAAGAACCACGAGGAGGAAGAGAGTGTCAGAGAGGGGTGCGACGTAGTCGTCGGTAATTAGAGAGGTGAAGTATCCTGTCCTTATTCCTGTCCTGAAGCCTTTGTCTCCTGATCTGTCTTGGGAGGCCCTTACCAGCCCTTTGGCCAGGGAGTTGGTCTTCACACCATACTTTGGTAATTATGAAATACATCGTTTGATAAATGCTCTTCTGTCTCTATCCTCTTCTTTCTGAGCATAGTTATTGTGTGGATCTGAATTGATAAGTGTTATCTGAAATATTTTTGAATTGGCACTCCCGCGAATGAGGGTGTTTGTACTGAAACGCTTTGAGATGGTTCAAAACCCTAATTTTAGATAAAGATTTAAAAACTTATTGAGTCTGTCATTATTTTATACTTATTAAGAAATGCATAATAAGTTATGTCAATTATCGCCATCAACTAGTTTTACCTAACTGGTCCATTGACCAGAGGAAAGAACTGTTTGATCAGCAGAAGGTTTAGTTAAAGAAGTAATAACTAGATCCTGAGGTATGAATAACATACAAAACTAATAGACTCCAGTGGTTTACTTAGATCACAGCGGAAGCAAGTTGTATGGGCCCAAGTGAGTATATGGTAGTAGAGTACCTGTTGTTAGTAGACCGCTGGATCAGTTTTCTGGTAGCAGAGCTATGGTTGTTAGTAACTAGTTTGGTGATAAGTATAGATTATTGATTTTTGGTTAATGTTTTAACAAAAGAGTAAGGGGCCGATTCCGGACGGAAAACGTACCGACCGACTCGGAGCCGGAATAAATTCCGACCGACACGTACCGGTGCAGCCCGACCCGCCAAGTACGATGAGAAGCGAGCAAAACCCGACCGACTCGTACGGAACACAAGCCGAAGGACCGAGCCGCGCGGAAAAAAGCAATCCGGCCGGAAAAACACGCGATTTGAACCGACCGACTCGCACCCGGAACAATACCGAACGAGACGTACCCGCGGACTCCCACCCGCCAAGTACGATGCAAGGCGTGGAAAACATGACCGAGTCGCACGGAGGACAAGCCGTACGACCGACACGCATACAAAACTGCGAGCCGAAACAACCCAAAACACCGCGACCGACGCGTACGCAGCATAGAAAACAGCACAAACACAGCGTGAGCGAAACGGACGAGCCCGTACGAGACAACTGCAGGGTCCGACTCGGTCACAAGAACGTCTCCTACATGCACGAAAAATACAAAGGGAAAATGCACAAAAAAAGGCCAAACAAGCAATTACAAAGCCAATAAATACTGGGGGGGGGGAGGGGCAGGGAACAAAGACACACCCACAACTCCACCCATATAAAGGACACAAATCCCTACCATGATCCTTTGCAAATTCAAATTACCTGCCAGCACTCAACAGACAGCAACCACACACCCACAGCTCATCCATCACACAAGCCACACACCATCAGCACCACAACAAATAGAAACCTCACATACACCTAGCAAAACACACACTCACACACCTTCACCTGCACACCAACACACACATCACTCACCATCACCACCCATCACCATGCCCCCAAAGAAGAATCACAAGTTCCTAGATAGTGAATTGGAAGTCCTGGTAGATGAGATCCTCAGGGTAGAGCCACAGCTCTTTGGTACACTGGTCCAACAGACACCCATGTCACAGAAAACAAAGATGTGGGAGAGGATCGTCGACAGGGTGAACGCACAATCACCATGTTTGCGCACAAAGACAGACATCCAGAACAGGTGGTATGACGTGCGCAGGAGGGTGAAGGAGCTGCTGAAGAAGGACTACATCTTGAGCCAATACACCGGCAGTGGCCCTCCTGCCAAGCCAGTATACCTCAGGCCCTGGGAGGAGAAGGTGCGGGCCATCCTACCACCAGTGAGCGTCTATGGACTAGAAAACATCCCAGAGCCTGGTGAGTACACAACAAATGTACACAATATTCTGCGACTACACACACACATCACTGTCAAGGGGAGAGTCAAACCATGCACTATTAGCAAATACACAGCAACCAGAACAGAATCATCCCAAAATGTGTATGTCACTCAGAGAAACACAACACATGCCATCACAAAGTGACATTTAACTGTGTCATCACATGTACAAACACAACTACAGCTAGGCAGTGGCACAAATATAACTGACAAACACATCCAGACAAGTAGCCACCACTACAACACCAGCACACAGTGAAGCCCACTGAAAGAAAGGAAATATGTGTATGCTGGGCAAGTCAGTGTAGCCAATAGCATGATGGGAGTTGTAGGCACAGATATTGCTCACCCCCACAACTGTCAAATCAACACCACCCTGAACCATGCGCACATCACAGGGAGTGGAAAACAACTTACAAGATGGCTGACACTGGCTACTGCTGTGGGGAGTACAAGGCCCTGCTGGCAACTGTGCACCAACCAACAGCAGGACACCACTGACTGACATCCTGAAAGACAACTTGCACTCCCTGCAATGGAAGCACGTTCCATGGTGGGATATCTGGATGGGTGGGAAGGAGGACTCACAGCCCTGACCATAGTTACCAGCAGCGTTTCTCACACACACCCCTAACACAAACTCCACAAAACTCACCTGGGAGAATGCATTGCCTCACACTCCAATCAAATATCCCACAAAGAACCACAACCCTGGGTCATGCTGAGTGAAGCACAGGGACACACATGGGACTTGTAGCAAAACTAACCCCAGGATAACACTGTCAGCCATCTTGTCAGCACAGGCACACAACCCCACAGGGAAGCAGAGTCAAAGGGAAGGAAGCATGGGTATGCTGGGAAGGGGGTGGAGGCAATAGCATGATGGGAGTGGTAGTCACAGCTCAACATCCCCCACCCACATGGCCCAGCAAGCTCACACTCAAGCAAGCACACCCCACAGAGAGTGGAAAGCCCCATCAAAGATGTCTGACACTGGTGCTCTGTTGTGGGGAGCACAAGGCCATGCTGGGAACTGGCCACCAACCAACAGCAGGACACCACTGTCAGCCATCTTGCCATTGCTCTCACACTCACACACAGTGAAGTCCACCCAAAAGCAAGTAAGTATGGGCATGCTGGGAAGTGGGATGGAGGCAATAGCATGATGGGAGTGGTAGTCACAGCTCAACATCCCCCACCCACATGGCCCAGCAAGCTCACACTCAAGCATGCACACCCCACAGAGAGTGGAAAGCCCCATCAAAGATGTCTGACACTGGTGCTCTGTTGTGGGGAGCACAAGGCCATGCTGGGAACTGGCCACCAACTAACATCAGGACACCACTGCCAGCCATCTTGCCATTGCTCTCACACTCACACACAGTGAAGTCCACCCAAAAGCAAGTAAGTATGGGCAAGCTGGGAAGTGGGGTGGAGGCAATAGCATGATGGGAGTGGTAGTCACAGATATTGGTCACCCCCACAACTGTCCCATCAACACCACCCTGAACCATGCTCACATCACAGTGAGTGGAAAAGGACTCACAAGATGGCTGACACTGGCTACTGCTGTGGGGAGCACAAGGCCCTGCTTGCAACTGTGCAACAACCAACAGCAGGACACCACTGACTGACATCCTGAAAGACAACTTGCACTCCCTGCAATGGAAGCACGGTCCATGGTGGGATATCTGGCTGGGTGGGAAGGAGGACTCACAGCACTGACCATAGTCACAAGCACCTCCCCTCACACCCCCCCTCAACACATACTCCACAGAAGCCACCTGGCGGAATGCAATGCCTCACATCCTAACTCTAGGTCCCACAAAGAACCACCACCCTGGGTCATGCTGTGTGAAGCACAGGGACACTCCTGGGACATTTAGCCAAACAACTGCCCTGACAACACTCCCAGCCATCCTGTCAGCACAGGCAGCCCACCCCACAGGGAAGCAGAGTCAAAAGGAAGGAAGTATGGGCATGCTGGGAAGTGGGGTGGAGGCAATAGCATGATGGGAGTGGTAGTCACAGATATTGGTCACCCCCACAACTGTCCCATCAACACCACCCTGAACCATGCGCACATCACAGGGAGTGGAAAACAACTGACAAGATGGCTGACACTGGCTACTGCTGTGGGGAGCACAAGGCCCTGCTGGCAACTGTGCAACAACCAACAGCAGGACACCACTGACTGACATCCTGAAAGACAACTTGCACTCCCTGCAATGGAAGCACGGTCCATGGTGGGATATCTGGCTGGGTGGGAAGGAGGACTCACAGCACTGACCATAGTCACAAGCACCTCCCCTCACACCCCCTCAACACATACTCCACAGAAGCCACCTGGCGGAATGCAATGCCTCACATCCTAACTCAAGGTCCCACAAAGAACCACCACCCTGGGTCATGCTGTGTGAAGCACAGGGACACTCCTGGGACATTTAGCCAAACAACTGCCCGGACAACACTCCAAGCCATCCTGTCAGCACAGGCAGCCCACCCCACAGGGAAGCAGAGTCAAAAGGAAGGAAGTATGGGCATGCTGGGAAGTGGGGTGGAGGCAATAGCATGATGGGAGTGGTAGGCACAGATATTGGTCACCCCCACAACTGTCCCATCAACACCACCCTGAACCATGCTCACATCACAGGGAGTGGAAAAGGACTCACAAGATGGCTGACACTGGCTACTGCTGTGGGGAGCACAAGGTCCTGCTGGCAACTGTGCAACAACCAACAGCAGGACACCACTGCCAGCCATCTTGCCATTGCTCTCACACTCACACACACTGAAGTCCACCCAAAAGCAAGTAAGTATGGGCATGCTGGGAAGTGGGGTGGAGGCAATAGCATGATGGGAGTGGTAGTCACAGATATTGGTCACCCCCACAACTGTCCCATCAACACCACCCTGAACCATGCGCACATCACAGGGAGTGGAAAACAACTGACAAGATGGCTGACACTGGCTACTGCTGTGGGGAGCACAAGGCCCTGCTGGCAACTGTGCAACAACCAACAGCAGGACACCACTGACTGACATCCTGAAAGACAACTTGCACTCCCTGCAATGGAAGCACCGTCCATGGTGGGATATCTGGCTGGGTGGGAAGGAGGACTCACAGCACTGACCATAGTCACAAGCACCTCCCCTCACACCCCCCCTCAACACATACTCCACAGAAGCCACCTGGCGGAATGCAATGCCTCACATCCTAACTCAAGGTCCCACAAAGAACCACCACCCTGGGTCATGCTGTGTGAAGCACAGGGACACTCCTGGGACATTTAGCCAAACAACTGCCCGGACAACACTCCCAGCCATCCTGTCAGCACAGGCAGCCCACCCCACAGGGAAGCAGAGTCAAAAGGAAGGAAGTATGGGCATGCTGGGAAGTGGGGTGGAGGCAATAGCATGATGGGAGTGGTAGTCACAGATATTGGTCACCCCCACAACTGTCCCATCAACACCACCCTGAACCATGCGCACATCACAGGGAGTGGAAAACAACTGACAAGATGGCTGACACTGGCTACTGCTGTGGGGAGCACAAGGCCCTGCTGGCAACTGTGCAACAACCAACAGCAGGACACCACTGACTGACATCCTGAAAGACAACTTGCACTCCCTGCAATGGAAGCACGGTCCATGGTGGATATCTGGCTGGGTGGGAAGGAGGACTCACAGCACTGACCATAGTCACAAGCACCTCCCCTCACACCCCCCCTCAACACATACTCCACAGAAGCCACCTGGCGGAATGCAATGCCTCACATCCTAACTCAAGGTCCCACAAAGAACCACCACCCTGGGTCATGCTGTGTGAAGCACAGGGACACTCCTGGGACATTTAGCCAAACAACTGCCCGGACAACACTCCCAGCCATCCTGTCAGCACAGACAGCCCACCCCACAGGGAAGCAGAGTCAAAAGGAAGGAAGTATGGGCATGCTGGGAAGGGGGGTGGAGGCAATAGCATGATGGGAGTTGTAGGCACAGATATTGCTCACCCTCACAATTGGCCCATCAACACCACACTCAACCATGCTCACATCACAGGGAGTGGAAAAGGACTCACAAGATGGCTGACACTGGCTACTGCTGTGGGGAGCACAAGGCCCTGCTGGCAACTGTGCAACAACCAACAGCAGGACACCACTGACTGACATCCTGAAAGACAACTTGCACTCCCTGCAATGGAAGCACGGTCCATGGTGGGATATCTGGCTGGGTGGGAAGGAGGAGCGGATGACAACCAAATACAACCAATGCAGACCATGTACACACCCCAACATTCACATAGAAATGCCCAAATAATGCAGGACAATGTGCTACACCAATATCAACCCCTGACTGTGACAACTTAGGACAATGCATTGTACAGGACCGCATCCAGAGGCACAGTCACAACTGTCAGGTGTGTCAACCATTGATGCCTGCAGAAACATAACATACATTGTGTGTGTCTCCCAAAAACAGGTGATGATGGGGACACAGCAGCAGATGCTGAGGAGTCCTCGTCCCAGGCTCAAGAGGATACGGAACTCACTGGTGTGGAACAGCCTCTGCCCTCCTCGGATGAAGAAGACTTACCTGGCACCTCCGGAGCAAGTCATCATGCAGCACCAGCAGGACCACCAGCTGCACCCCCTGCACCCAGCCCTCCAACGACTGTCAACACACATACCACCCCTGCCGACATGGACAGACCAAGGAGCAGCACCACCACCAGCACAGGGACCCTGGACCAACGTGGGGCCATGGACACCACCACCACCAACAACCCACAAGGTGGCCCAGGGTCACATGTGCCTGCCACCTCAGGTACTGCATGTGTCGCCAGGGGTGGTGGGAGGGGTGGGAGACATAGGTCGCTGCTCACAGAGGGGTCTGGACTGCATGATGACCCACAACTGGCACGCATAGCCGATGCGTACCAGTCCAGCACCGGAGAGTTCAGCCAGGTAGTGGGGCTCCTCAGGGACCTTAAACAGCAGCAGGCTGCCCATCATGCCCGCTTGGACTCACACATGTCCCGCGTGGAGTCCAAGTGGGACACACTGCAAGAGATGACGGCGGTGCATAGGGACATATTACAATGCCTCCGCCAGATGAGCAACAACCAGTCAACACCTCCCTGTGTGCCCACAACATCTGCTGCTGAAACAACTGCAACTGCCACAGGGAGGCAGGATGACTCTGGCGGAGAGTCCCCTGCACCGCAGCAGCCTGCACTTGAGGGTCTCCCCCCAAAGAAGAGGGGCCGTCCGAGGAGGGGCAAGTGAGAGGCCGATGGCCATGTGCAACCCCCAGGAAGCCAAAACCTGTTCTGGAGAATAACCTTTGTGCGCAAACTGTTCACCCTGTTGACTGCAACACAACTCTCCCACATGACATGGGGAGCTCAAGTTGGACCAATGTCTCTGATTACTGTGGACTTTACTCTGGACATTTCTGCTACCAGGACTTCCAAATTATCTAGGAACTTTGGATCACAATCACAATGTACAGCACCCAACAACCTGTGCACTATACTCACACATGTATGTCAATAAACTCACTTATACACCATACTTGCCTCTGTTGTGATTCCTATGTTGTCTCAGAAGTTGCGATGATGATCGGGGAAATGACACTGTGCATGCTAACTGCTACAGCAAGTACAACACCGGCATGTGAGTCATGGTGACTTCACACATATGGGGGAGGCACACCACCAGGGCTACACAACACATACACACCATGGACATCTGACTCATCGCCTACACTGGTGTTGCCAGGAAATACGTTGCATTGCACAGACCCATCACCTATTCACAGTCTGTGTTAACTAGCCCACTGGTGCAGTAAGCAAATGTCAGTCAGATGTGTGACCACAGACAACGCACATCACAAAGTGAAGCACAGGTTTATTACACATTTGAAACATGTTGTAACCATCACAGATGCAAGGTAATCCCACCTGGCAGCGGGCACACAGTCAACAAGTGTAGAAGGAAGGAAGTCCATGGGTGTGGTGCACATCACCTGTAGGGACACAACAGCTACCACCCGGGAAGTCGAATCACGGTGTTGGGGATCACAGTTGACCAAACGACTCAGAAAGTACCCTGTGAAGGACAGAAATGACACACAGTCAAAAGTACTGAAGAACAGGACAGAACTGCAATACTCATGCACAATACATGTTACAAGATACCCACCCAGAACCAAGTTAGCATGTCAACACTGTTGGGGAGTACAGACTACCTGCAAGGACACATCGCTACACGCATACAGACATGTAGCCCATGGACACACTCAAACAGCACCAGAGCACCACCAACACATATCATGCAAACTCACATCATTGACATGCCATCTCTGGATACTCACATTCAGCTGAAGAAGTTGGTGATGAGCTGTGTGCGGACATCACCCTCAACATCATCATCATCATCACTGGCATCGTGGTCCAGGCCAGGATCCTCCACAGGTGGCGGACGTTGGTCATCGTCATCCAGGATGAGAGGCAACTCCTTCCGCACTGCCAGGTTGTGGAGCATGCAGCAGACGATGATAATCTTGCACACCTTTGCTGGGGCATATGGGAGGGACCCTCCTGTCTTGTCGAGGCAGCGGAAGCGGCTCTTCAGGAGACCAAATGTCGCTCAATCACTCTCCTGGTCCGACCATGTGCCTCATTGTAGCGCATCTGGGCTGGTGTCACAGGGTTCCTGAGGGGTGTCAGCAACCACGGCATGTTGGGGTATCCGGAGTCACCTACATACAGACAATTGCACATTAGCAGAGTTGGAAAAGAGGGTGGAACACTACATAGCAGAACACACACAATGGTACAAAGTCAGTACACACCTACAAGCCAGGCACGCTGGTTCCGCATCTGTGCCATCATCCTCGGGATGCGACTACTCCTCATCACGTAGGCATCGTGTGCAGAACCAGGGAAACGGGCACACACGTGTGTGATGCTCATATCTGCAAGACAGACCACCAGTGCATTGACCGAGTGGTAGTGTTTGCGGTTACGGTAGGCCTGCTCTTGGGCCTGTGGTGGTACCAACGCCACATGTGTCCCAACAATGGAGCCAATGACATGCGGCATCCTTCCCAGGGCATAGAAGTCACTCTTCACGCCAGTGAGTCGTTGGAGTCTAGGGAAATAGATGTACTGGTTCAGGTATATCAACATAGCCTCCAAAACATCCCGGAGCACACGGCTGAACATGATCTGTGACATCCCACCAGCAGTCGCCAGAGTGTGTTGAAAGGTACCAGTGGCAAAGAAGTGTAGGGCTGCCATCACCTTCACCTTGGGGGTCAGCGCTGTAGGGTACGGACGGCCAGGTTGCAAATGTGGTGCCAAGCGCACTGCCAAATCCTCAATCAGCTGCCTGGTGAAGCGGTACCGTCGGATGCTGTCAAGTTCCACCATCGTTGCCAGGTCAGGGAATGGTATATGGACAGCTGGTGCCCTGCAGTGCATAGGTGAAGAAAGCAAGATTGTCAGTCACCCCACATATGTGGCATTGAACACACTCAACATCACATGATACATCATAATGAGGCACAAGTACATGATGTGTGCAGTTCCGTACGGATATGTATGGCACATACATGGCCAATATCTAACATCACAGTCCAACAAGTGGCATCAATAAGTCCCAGGTTGTGCCATTGGATACCATGAGGCCGTGTCCCAGTACCCATCTCCTGCTGCCAAATAACAAACACACGCCACAGTGACATGTGAGGACTGATGTGCCCCAGGCATCACAGCTCAATGACAGGTAGATTCCTAGGGACCCTGTATTGCCACATGGACACTGGCATGACATGGTGTATCATGTATACACCACAGCAAAACAACCATGAGCCCCACAGGTAGTGGTCCCTGTTGCCTCGGCAGGACAGACATGGACGTCTGTGACACACACACGCACAACATCAAAGTCCATGCACAAACAACGTGGATGTGGAGACTGCCTCCCATTGTGCACATGAAATCAGAGACATTGTAATCACAACATGCACACAGACTGTGGAGGACCATCACCATTGTGCCAATGGGTCACCCTGGGTTGAACATAACGTCCCACATGGGACTCAGGGGGTATGTGACATGACATACACATACACCACCGTGAACTGTGACCATGCCACATGCTCAGATATGAACAGTTGCACATCACAGTGGTCATGTACACGAAACACCAAGGATTCTGTCCCCATAAACACGTGCACAGCCTGGGGTGGCTGCCCCCAAGTGACACCCACAGAACAACATGTTCACCCCCATACACGGAATAGGTAATGCAGCCTTACATGCCCTAGGATACAGTTTGGACAGGCTGTGGTGTTGTAGGTGTGCCCCTCACTGCCTGGGAAGTATATGTGGGTGGCATATGTTCACCTGTGACAGGCATGGTGACATATGCCAGTGACTTGTACAGGGATGCGTTGGACAGCAATGGACCGATCAGTGCGCACACATTGGCCATTGCATTCAATGTGCGCTGGTACGTGTTGTATTGGCAATACGCCTTGGACAGCAATGGACCGATCAGTGCGCACACATTGGCCATTGCATTCAATGTGCGCTGGTACGCGTTGTATTGGCAATACGCCTTGGACAGCAATGGACCGATCAGTGCGCACACATTGGCCATTGCATTCAATGTGCGCTGGTACGCGTTGTATTGGCAATACGCCTTGGACAGCAATGGACCGATCAGTGCGCACACATTGGCCATTGCATTCAATGTGCGCTGGTACGCGTTGTATTGGCAATACGCCTTGGACAGCAATGGACCGATCAGTGCGCACACATTGGCCATTGCATTCAATGTGCGCTGGTACGCGTTGTATTGGCAATACGCCTTGGACAGCAATGGACCGATCAGTGCGCACACATTGGCCATTGCATTCAATGTGCGCTGGTATGCGTTGTATTGGCAATACGCCTTGGACAGCAATGGACCGATCAGTGCGCACACATTGGCCATTGCATTCAATGTGCGCTGAGTACGCGTTGTATTGGCAATACGCGTTGGACAGCAATGGACCGATCAGTGCGCACACATTGGCCATTGCATTCAATGTGTGCGGGTACGCGTTGTATCCTATGTACGCGTTGAACAGCAATGGTCCGATCGGTGTTCCCGGCCGGCCCATTGCATTCAATGTGTGCGGGTGCAGCGTTGTATCCTATGTACGCGTTGAACAGCAATGGTCCGATCGGTGTTCCCGGCCGGCCCATTGCATTCAATGTGTGCGGGTACGCGTTGTATCCCATGTACGCGTTGAACAGCAATGGTCCGATCGGTGTTCCCGGCCGGCCCATTGCATTCAATGTGTGCGGGTACGCGTTGTATCCTATGTACGCGTTGAACAGCAATGGTCCGATCGGTGTGCCCGGCCGGCCCATTGCATTCAATGTGTGCGAGTACGCGTTGTATCCCATGTACGCGTTCAACAGCAATGGTCCGATCGGTGTTCCCGGCCGGCCCATTGCATTCAATGTGTGCGGGTACGCGTTGTATCCTATGTACGCGTTGAACAGCAATGGTCCGATCGGTGTGCCCGGCCGGAAAATTGCATTCAATGTGTGCGGGTACGCATTGTATCCCATGTACGCGTTGAACAGCAATGGTCCGATCGGTGTTCTCAGCCGGCCCATTGCATTCAATGTGTGCGGGTACGCGTTGTATCCTATGTACGCGTTGAACAGCAATGGTCCGATCGGTGTTCCCGGCCGGCCCATTGCATTCAATGTGTGCGGGTACGCGTTGTATCCTATGTACGCGTTGAACAGCAATGGTCCGATCGGTGCGCACCCATTGGCTATGGCCTGGCCACGGACGCGTTTTCAAAATTTGAACGAGTCTGATGCTGTAAATTCAGTTGGTTACCCACAACAATGTTTCAATTTCATGGGTGTCATGAAGTTGAACATTTGAAGGATGCTGGGGGCGTGTGTAAGTGGTGCAATTCCATGGATTGGCCAGATTCAGATGATGCAAACGACTTGGACCTATCACTTTGGACACATGGGACAGTATCTGCCTCTGCAGCACACATATAATGCTGGCTGTTCCCCTGAGAGCTCACTTGCCTGCACTACATGCTCCAGGACGACATCTGCCACTACACTGCTGCTGTATCTGCACCCTCTGGACCCTGCAATGGCACGTACTGTGGAGAGAGCCCCAGCCTTCAGCACTGAGGAGAACCAGGCCCTGCTGGATGGCCTCCTTCCACAGTACAGCAAGCTGTATGGGAAAGCAGGGGAGCAGGTGAGTGTTCTGTCCACTGCCTTTCTAAATGTGCATGTTGTCTGACTAGCAAGGCTAACAGTCTGCACGCCACTGGCTAGCAGGCTCACTGAGTAGTTGTCACCCCCATAGTGTGTAGTTACATGCACTGGACAGGTATAGTGCAGTGACAGTGCATTTAAACAAGGTTTTACTTCCCAGGCAATGATACCATGTAGTAACTGCTGGCATACTGTCCATAGCCATCGTTGCACTGCCTGTGTACATCATGTGCCCCTGTGATTGAGACATGTATATCCAACTGTGTAATGCACGGATATGTTGCATGTGTAGTAATGGCATTCTCACTTTGTTATCCTCACAGGTTGATGCCCACCAGAAGCAGAAGATATGGCTGACCATCGTCCGGGCAGTGAGATCCGTGGGGGTCTACAAGCGCCGGATCCGCAACTGCCAGAAGAGGTGGCAGGACCTTCGGGGCTGGACCCGGAGGATCGCACGGGTCCAGCTGAAGCTGTCGCCTCCTCGCAGGAGGGGCGGACACTGGACCCTGACCTCCCACATGCTGAGGATCCTGGCGGTGGTCTTCCCTGATCTGGATGGGCAGCTGAAGGACAGAGAGCAGCAAGGAGGGGGTGAGTCCATTACTGCATTGTGAACTATGTCTGCCATGCTATGTGCCCTCCTCTGGCCTGGTTAAACTTCCACAGTACATCAGTCTTGTGGTCCAGGACCCATGTCCCTCTATTGTGCACTGCCCACTCCTCATCTGATACCCAGGTGTGGCCCTTACAGTCAGGGTATTGTGTCACTTGGGTACTGTGTCCTTGCAGTTTGCTTGACTCAAGATGGGGGACAGCATCTGTTTCCCTTACTCTGTGGTGGGCATCATGGGTGGGTCCATTGCTTACACATTGCCTGTGTTCTGACATGTGTTCTGCGTGTCATTTTGATATGTGGCCTAATTGCTGAGCTGATCCACCACATGTGCCTGGGGTATCTGGCACACACCCATGCTGCGGGTGGGAACAATGTTTGTGCCCCAGGAGTGTGTATATAACGTGTGTCACACATACTTAGCCAGCTGCCTACTGTCCAGGGCTCATCCCTCATTCATGTGGGACAGGACAGTCATGCCTACTCCAGGCCATACAATACACTCTGTACTCCCACTGCCGTTTATCAGCTGACACGTTTTGCTCAGTGATTTGTCCCCTCAGGTGTCTGCCTCTGTGTCAGTGTGCTGTGGCTTCGTTGTCAGGTCTGCTGGGGTGTTCCTCGGTTGGGGCTCCGCATGCCACCGGAGATGTGACCATAGGAGATGATACATGTGTGACACATAGGTGTTTGATCACCTGACCGTGCAGACTGGGGTATGCGAATATGAGGTTCAGGCAGCTGTTTCCCATTCACAGCAGATTGTGATGTGCTCAGGTGCAGAGGGTAGTGTTACAGGTCTCCCATATGTCCAAGGGTACAGATGATGTGGTGTGTGGGGGATGTACATGTGCACTTGTTCAGCTCCAGGACTTGCATTCCCCATGATCTACTATTGTGACACAGTGCAGTGTTGTTGTCTGGCTGCCCTGCCCATGTGACTGGAGACAGTGATGTATGACTTAGCAAGCATGGCTGTGCCATGGCATGTGACTTCCTATTAGTGATCCTGCAGGGGAGTGACATGTGCTACATGCACACCATTGTGGCAATGGCTATCAGGACATGGGTGCATCATGGTGTCTGTCGCTGGTATGCATCACATGCATTTCCTATTTGACTCTGGGCATCCCTTTCATCCGGACACCTGCACTGACTCAGTGGCAAGAGTTGTGATGTGTGCATGTCCACATGCTTCACCGGGTTCTCTGCACTGTCCAAATACTGTGTAGGTGGTGCATGTGTCCACACTGGGGTATTGCCATCCAACAGACACCAGACAGATGGGTGCAAGGCCAGGTGGGATGTGAGTGCCATGGTTGACCATCAGACTGACAATTGACTTCTCCTGTTCTGTTTGTGCAGTTTTAGCAATGTTCAACTAAGGATGCCAGGGCTTGCTCTGTAATGTGCTGGACTTACTGTGGTGTGTGCGTTCGGTGCAGGTGACTGATGTCTGTCTGTGTCCCTATTGATTGCAGATACATCCACGGCCACAGGAGGGGACAGCTCCACGGACCAGGAGGAGCCGCAGAGCCAGACTGGGTCAGCAGCCGAGGAGTGGTCGGAGGGACCCAGTGGCACGGAGGGCGAGGGGAGCCACACCGAGGAGTCCTCAGCACCATCCACCTCAGCTGAGGACCAGAGCAACTCGGACGATGACTCCCTTATGGAGGCGGGTGTCAGCAGCCACCACACCCCAGCTAGTGTTGCTGTCCCCGGCACCACCACCACCACCACCGCCCTCCCGTTGGCTCCCATTCCCGAGGTCCGTGGAGGCTCCCATGTTCGGGAGCGTGTCTCCTTCGGGCCAGGCACCGCACCCCCTGCCCCTGTGTCCCCTGCTGCCCTGAGTGAGGAGTCTGTGTACCTCCTCTGCCAGCTCCATGTAGGACAGACAGCGATGCTGAGTGTCCTCCATGCACACACCAGTCTGTTGACTCAGCTGGTGTCATTCATGGAGGGCATCTCATTGGGCATGTCTGACCTACAGAGGGGCAATAGGTCCATGGACTCCTCCCTGACGGCAGCAGTGTCCCTCCTCCGACAGTCCCTCACCCCTCCTGCCTCTGCCCCATCCACACTCGCCAGCACCTTACCCGTCCCAAGCACACACACACTGCCACAGGCACACACCAGCACAGACACATGCAGCACATGTACACACACGCCACAAACAAGACGCACACGCACGCACCGTCAGGGGACTACAACCACACTCACAGGGGATGGGGCACAGGCACAAACACACGCATCCACAAGCACTGCGCAGTCCTCAGTTGCCTCTCCCTCCAAAGACCCCTCCCTTGCCTCAGCTGCAACCCCAAAGACACAGCGGCTCTTCCTCTGTGACCTTGGCCTCTCCCCCTCCGACCCAGCTGATCCAGCATTCAGGGGAAGAGGAAGCCCACCCACACGGAGCGGAGTGCCCCTGGCCCCCGGACACCATCCCCCAGGCGCAGACCGACTGAGGCCCCCACCCGCAAGTCCCCCAGTTCCGGAAGAGCAAGACCCCGCCGCCGCCCTGCAGCTCAGGCACCAAGTCTCCTTCCTCCATCCCTCAGGCCCCCACTCCACAGGTGCCCCACCACACCCTGCCCCAGGTTCCCCCACCCACAGATACACCATCCCCAGAAGGGTCAGGCCTTCTCCCCCTGCCACTTGCTCTTCCGGCCCCACACCCCCCGCTGCGCTTGTCTGTACCACTGATGTGGTGAGGGTGTCCTCCCCCTCTGTCCTGCCCACCTTACCTGATCCCCATTCTCCTCCCCTGGAGGTGGGCACTGCAGTGGAGTCCACTATCACCCTGTCTGACTTGGGTGCTGCAGTGGCGGACCTGTCCACTCCATCTGCAGGGTCCACTGCAGTCATGCCGGCACCCACAACATCTGAGTCATGCCCCCAGTTGTGCCGGCACACACCATGTCAGACACCTCCACTGCAGTTGTCAGTGGCTCTCCAGCACCCACCACCCCTTCCCTGCCTCCTCCTGGTGAGCCCTGATCCTGTCCCTGCGGTGCCTGGCCTGCCCCCCGTATGCCCCTCCTAGGGGATTGTCCCCGGTTGTGATCAGTGCAGGCATGCGTAGGGTGACATCTGCCACTGTCACCCTCTATAGACTTCCTTGATGGACTGGCCATTGGCCTTTGTTGATACCTTGCAGTTCTTCCAAGTTTTGAACCCACATGCTGAATAAAGCAACTTTCTGTTCTCTAGTGCTTTTACTTCTGATGTACATGATGTTGATGACGCTAACCATGCCCTTGCTGCAGTGATGGTGATATTTGGACTCATGAAAATGAAGTGTTACTGTGCAGGAACCCATGTGTTCCAGGGGGACAGTGTCCTATCCTGTGGTGAATCCATGTCATCCTTAGCAGCATCTGAGGGTGTCATGTATTCAATATTTGGCAATGGGATTTCCTACTTACATTAGCAATGTCACATCTGTGGGTTCCACCCATGCACATCTGTTGTGTTTGCCATTGTTCAATTAGTCTAGTTCCCTGACCGTGTGGCCATCTCCACTGGACATGCAGGTTTGGGCATCAATGGGGAAGGACTCATCTGTGTTGTCAGTGCAACTTGCTATACATGTGTGTTGGATCTGTGCTGTTGATTTCGTTGACATTCCCATGACCAGGCTGATGTGACGGGAGCCTTCATTTGGTGCTAATTGTTGACTGTGTGACCAAGTGTTCTGCTGACATGATGGAGCCCTACTGATGCGACATATGGCACAGCTTTCCTCACACAGGAGTGGAGTCCCCTCATGGCAGTGTGTACTCCTGTGACATCTCGTGCGCCCAAGGTGTGTGTTGTATGAGCATGTGTGTGTGTTCACTTCCATGTTGCTGTGCATGCTGGGATCCCTAGTGATGTTCCTGTTTGTGATGCTTGCTGAGTTGAGCTATGTTCCCCCAAAGTCTTCTCCTGGGTTCTCTGTGATGTGGGTGCATGGCACATTACTGGTCATCAGGGTGTCACCCATAGGTGTGTTTGCTGTCAGGGCTGAGTTTGTGGGCAGACGCTGATGTGTCACAGTCCGGATTCCCCTTTGCACTTGTTGTTTACACCTGTCATGTGATTTCTGGTTTGTGTTAGCTTTCATTGGTTGTGACACGTTGTGTGTGTGACTGCTGGCACTCCTCAGGGCTGCAATGTTGGTAGTTGTCTATGTGTGTTCTTTGTGGGTGACCTTGGCTTCTTCATAGGTGTGTGACTGTGGCTGGGATCCCATTGGTTGGTGTGGTATTGCCGTCATGTCCATGTACAGCGTAGTGTGCAGTGTGTCAGACATTCAGGAGTCTGGTAGAGTGGCCATGTGTGATGTGTTTCTGCACCTTGGTTCCCACCACCCCCTGGGATTGTCATGGGTGCATGTGCAATGTCACCAGTGCATGTGAGCTTCACTGCTGCACATTGTTGGAGGTCGAGGTGTGTGGTGTTGAGTGTGTGCAGATGAGAGTTGTTGCCCGGCTAGACCCCTGCCTCCATGTTGGCCTTGGCTGACAGGCCATGCTGGTTGATTTGTGCTTGTGTAGGTGTGATGGTAGTTTGTTGCTCAGGACACATGACTGTGGTTCACAGTGTGAACGACATCTAGCTTTGTCATCACAGTGGGATTGTAATGCAGCCCAGGGTCACCACATTATGGGGGCCATGGGTGTGGTGCTGTGGTGTCTGTGTGTCTTGCTGTGTCAGTTGCTGTTCCTACATGCTTGTGTGACATGTGTGATTTGTGCTCCCTCTTATCTGACAATGCCTGATTGCCCACATAGGGGATTTGGATCCATGAGTTACCTTTGTGTGGCACTGTATGCACATCTGTGTAATTGGTATTCAGGCCTCCTCATGTGTTGTGTGGTTGCCTGGGGACACTGGTACCCCCCTCACCTGTTGTGTTTGATGTGCAGTGTGGGTCTGCCTGTTTGTGTATGTGCATCGGCACCACTGCATTGGCATATCTTAGGTGTGCCATTGGCTGTATGTTGTTTGGTGTGTTTGTCCTGCTGTCCCTGGGACTCCTAGGTCATCAGTCAGCACAATGATCATTGTGTGTGTGTCCCATTGCTGCCATGGTATGGTATCTGTTCACCTCCCTTCTACAGTCTCCACTGGGTATCTGAATTTGTGTGCCCATTGGTGCAAATATGTGGGTCTGCATTCTGATGGTCACTTCTGTCATTGAGTCATTGATGAATGTTGACAGTGTCAGCCCCCATGGGTGATGTTTGTCTGCACATGGCCAAAGGTATGTCTTGTTTGCACTGCACTGTTTGCCTCCCCCATTCTATGTTGCTATGGGACACAAGCACTACTTTGCCACTGATGTGTTTGTTGTTCTGTGACCAGGAATCATCCATGCAGTTTGGCAGTTGCAGCTTATTCTTTGTCAACACATACATTTTGGTCACTGTGATGATGGGGGTTTGGACCCCATTGCCACAATGTTCAATATGTGCTTCAGCTATGGACCCCACACTCACATTTTGGTCACTGTGATGATGGGGGTCTGGATCCCACTGCCACAATGTTCAATATGTGCTTCTGCTATGGACCCCACACTTACATTTTGGGCACTGTGATGATGGGGGTTTGGACCCCATTGCCACAATGGTCATGGCCTGCTTGCATTGTGGGTGCCACACACATTTATGTGTGGCACTTGTGATAGGGGGTCACATTGTATGTCCACAGTCCTGTTCAGTGTTGTAGGCATTTGACACAGTCTACACACGCTTGTCATGGTGTTGGGGGGATGTCTTTGTGTTGCATTCTTTCTGCTGGTGTGTGCTTCTTGTGGCATGTATTTGCCATCCTGTGAGTGGGGGTGGTAGTAGTAGGCATCCAGCCCCCATGGGTAGAGGTGGTAGTAGTGGTAGGCACCTGGCACCCCCATGGGTAGAGGTGGTAGTAGTGGTAGGCACCTGGCACCCCCTGGGTATGAGGTGGTAGTAGTGGTAGGCACCTGGCACCCCTGGGTAAGAGGTGGTAGTAGTGACAGGCATCCGGGCCCCTATGTGTATATGTGGCATTGGTGATGGGCATCCCGCACCTATGGTGCTGCTGTTTCTGGAGTAAGTAATTTCTGCATCCCTGTGTGTGTGTGTGATATGTCGGGTACGTGTAGTTTGTGTTTGTGGTTGGTGTCTGACCTACCTTCTGCGCCGTACGCGTCCGTGCCTGTTCCGGTAGTAGATGTAGAATATTGGTAGGATCGGAACGATGGGATTCATTGATGGTTCGTCTCGTTCGTCTTTGTCGTTGCTTCGCCTCGTCCTCGTCGCTTGCGTGTTCGTCTCGTAGCCGTGGATCGTGTTCTGGCACGAATCGGAGCTTATGTGCGCCTCTCCCGGATGCTTTGACGTGCCGTGCGTAGCGACGGGTTCGGCGCGTACGGGAAGCGCATCGTACTTGTCCGGCCGGACGGGGCTGCTTTTTGGCTTCCGGGCGACTTGTATCTGCGTTTACGGATCCGGCTCGGTCGGGGATCAGGACCTGGATTGGGTGAGTACGACTGGGTCGGAATCTGTGCTGTTGTGCGCATCGTACTTGTTCGTTCGGATTCATGTGCGGATCGGTCGGGAAACAGGCATTCGCATGGCTTTTTTCCCGACCGAATGGCGTTGGGTGCGTCTCCGACCGAGATCGGAATCGACCCCTGAGTGTCCTGTTTTATGTTGTCTGGAAAATTCCCGGGGAATGAATAGCAGGTGGCGATAGAAACCACACTGCAGTGAGGTTACTCGTCTGTTGGAATAACACTGAGAAGCTAGGTAGGGCTGGCAGTGTTAAACCAGGGACTATTTTCTGTACAAAAGTGAGAGTGGTTGAAAGCAAAGAGTTCGCTGGTGAAACTTTAGGCGTTATATCACCTAGTAAGGGTAACCCTGAAGGAGTAGCAGGTTCTTCTAAGCTAGATTGACAGCAAAAGGAGTTCGCTGGTGAAATACCAGTCTCAAAATTCTTTAACGGAAGATACCGGAAGAGTAGCAGGTTCTCTGGAGCTTAGGTGAAGAGTAAGCGGAAGGTTTTACTCGCAGTGGAAGAAAATAAACTATCCTTTTGATTTAGTGGAACAGACAGAGTAGTGAATGTTTTACGTTGTTAATAACAAAGAAGGTCAAGAATTTTGAAGAAATAAAATGTTCGTATTACCTTGCAAAGGGAGGGTCAGTTCCTGGAGTGGTACTGATGTCACAGAGAGCTGCGCTGGGATTGGTAGAAGCAGCGGGCGCGTGACAGGAGGAGCTTGGTAAAGGAGGGGTGAGAAATCGCCTGAGTAGGATCAACGTCACAGAAGAGCCGCGCTGGGATTGGTAGAAGCAGTGGGCGTGTGACAGGAACAGCATTGTAAAGGAAGGGTCAGTAGTGAGGAGCAAAACTGACGTCAGGAAAAGGCCGCGCTGACATTGGTCAGAGTACGAGTGTGAGCCTGATTTGATTGGACACTTAGGGGCCGATTCCGATTCGGGCCGGAAAACATACCGACCGACTCGGTACGGGAATTTAGTCCGACCGACTCGGACCGGCGCCGTACGACCCGGGTAGTACGATGAAATGTATGTGAAATCCGACAGACTCGGACGGAATACAAAACGACCGACCGAGCCGGACGGAAACAAGCCATCCGGCCGGGAAATCATGCGAAACTAACCGACCGACACGCACCCGTATTGAACCCGAACGAAACGTACCCGCGAACTCCGACCCGCATAGTACGATGCTGTGCGTGCAAAACACGACCGACTCGCCCGGAGCACAAGCTGTACGACCGACACGCATACAAAACCCAGCCGAAGCAACCAAATACTCCGCGACCGACTCGTACGCCGCATATGAAACCAAGCTGACACACAGCGGGAACGAGTCGGACAAGATCGCACCAGACAACTGCAGCGTACTACTCGGACACAAGAACAACTCCTACATGCACCAAAAACACCAAGGAAATTTTTTTTAAAAAAGGGCCAAACAAGCAACCACAAAGCCAATAAATACAGGGAGGAAAAAAAATGGAACAAGGACACACCTCCAACTCCACCTACATAAAGGCCACAAATCCCTACCATGATCCTTTGCAAATTCCACTCACCTGCCAGCACAGAACACCATCACACAGCAACCACAGACACACTCACAGCTCATACATCACACAAGCCACACACCATCACCACACCTACAAATAGCACCCTCACACACACCCAGCTAAACCTACACTCACACACCCCCACTTGCACACACACACACATCAATCACCACCACCACCCATCACCATGCCCCCAAAGAAGAACCATAAATTCCTAGATAGTGAATTGGAAGTCCTGGTAGACGAGATCCTGAGGGTAGAGCCACAGTTGTTTGGTACATTGGTACAACAGACCCCCATGTCGCAGAAAACCAAGATGTGGGCGAGGATTGTCGACAGGGTGAACGCACAATGACCATGTTTGCGCACAAAGGAAGACATCCAGAACAGGTGGTATGATGTGCGCAGGAGGGTCCGGGACCTACTCAAAAAGGACTACTTCCTCAGCCAGCACACCGGCAGTGGCCCTCCTGCAAAACCAGTATACCTCAGGCCCTGGGAGGAGAAGGTGCGGGCCATCCTACCATCAGTGAGTGTATACGGACTAACAGACATCCCAGAGCCTGGTGAGTACACAACTAATATACACAATATGGTGTGACAACACACACACATCACAGTCAAGGGGATAGGCAAACCATGCACCCTTAGCAAATACACAGCAACCAAAATATATTCATCCCAAGATGTGAATGCTAGTCAGACAAACACAATACCTCCCATCTCATAGTGATATGTAACTGTGTCATGACATGTACAAACCTAACAACAAATACAGCAAGGCAGTGGCACAAATAGAACCAACAAACACTCCCAGATATTTAACCACCACTAGAACACCACCTCACAGGGAAGCTCACTGAAAGGAAGGAATTCTGTGTATGCTGGTGAAGTCAGTGTAGCCAATAGCATGATGGGAGTGGTAGTCACAGATATTGGTCACACCCACAATTGGCCCATCAACACCACTCTGAACCATGCTCACATCACAGGGAGTGGAAAACAACTGACAAGATGGCTGACACTGGGTACTGCTGTGGGGAGCACAAGGCCCTGATGGGAACTGGGCACCAACAAACAACAGGACCACACTGTCAGCCATCTTGCCATTGCTGTCACACTCACACACAGTGAAGTCCACTCAAAAGGAAGGAAGGAAGTATGGGCATGCTGGGAAGGGGGGTGTAGGCAATAGCATGATGGGAGTTGTAGGCACAGATATTGCTCACCCTTTTTTTTACATTTTTTTTTTTACCCTCACAATTGGCCCATCAACACCACTCTGAACCATGCTCACATCACAGGGAGTGGAAAACAACTGACAAGATGGCTGACACTGGGTACTGCTGGGGGGAGCACAAGGCCCTGCTGGGAACTGTGCAACAACCAACAGCAGGACACCACTGACTGACATCCTGAAAGACAACTTGCACTCCCTGCAATGGAAGCACGTTCCATGGTGGGATATCTGGCTGGGTGGGAAGGAGGACTCACAGCACTGACCATAGTTACAAGCACCTCCACTCACACACCCCCTCAAAACTAACTCCACATAACCCACCTGGGAGAATGCAATGCCTCACATCCTAACTGAAGATCCCACAAAGACCGACCACCCTGGGTTATGCTGTGTGAAGCACAGGGACACTCTTGGGACTTGTAGCCAAACAACTGCCAGGACAACACTCCCAGCCATCCTGTCAGCACAGGCACCCCACCCCACAGGGAAGCAGAGTCAAAAGGAAGGAAGGATGGGCATGCTGGGAAGGGGGGTGGAGGCAATAGCATGATGGGAGTGGTAGTCACAGATATTGGTCAGCCTCACAATTGGCCCATCAACACCACCCTGAACCATGCTCACATCACAGGGAGTGGAAAAGGACTCACAAGATGGCTGGCACTCGGTACTGCTGGGGGGAGCACAAGGCCCTGCTGGGAACTGTGCAACAACCAACAGCAGGACACCACCGACTGACATCCTGAAAGACAACTTGCACTCCCTGCAATGGAAGCACGCTTCATGGTGGGATAACTGGGTTGGGGGAGAAGGAGGCCCGGATGGCAAGCAAATACCACCAATGCTGGTCATGCACACACCTCAACATTCACATTGACATGCCACAGGTTGGCAGGACAATGTGCTACACCAATATCACTCTCTGACTGTCACAATTTAGGAGAATGCAATGTCCAGGCCCACATCCAGAGGTACGGTCACAACTGTCAGGTGTTTGAACAATTGATGCCAGTAGAAACATAACATACAATCTGTGTCTCTCCCCAAAACAGGTGATGATGGGGACACAGCAGCAGACGAGGAGGAGTCCCTGTCCCAGGCTCCGGGGAACACTGAGCTCACTGGTGTGGATCAGCCTCTGCACTCCTCGGATGGCGAAGAACCAGCTGGACCCTCCGGTGTGAGTCATCATGCAGCACCAGCAGGACCAACATCTGCACCCCTGCACCCACCCCTCCAACAACTGCCAACACACAGGCCACCCCTGCCAACACGGACAGACCAAGGACCACAGATGACAACAGCGCAGGGACCCAGACCCAAACTGGAGCTGGTGACAACGAGCCCAGGAACAACACCCAAGTGGGCCCACTGTCACCTGTGCGTGCCACCGCAGGTCCTGCACATGTCGCCAGGGGTGGTGGGAGGGGTGGTAGACATAGGTTGCTCTTTGCAGAGGGGTCTGGACTGCATGATGACCCACAACTGGCACGCATCGCGGATGCGTACCAGACTAGCACCGGAGAGGTCAGCCAGGTAGTGGGGATCCTTTACTCTGGACATTTCAGCTACCAAGACTTCCGAATCACATGGGAACTTTGGATTCCAATTTCTATGTACAGCACCCACCATCCTGTGCACCATTCTCACACCTGTATGTAAATAAACTCACCAATACACCATATCTGCCTCTGTTGTGATTCCAACGTGCTCTCTGTCATGGAGATGGTGATCAGAAAAATGACACTGTGCATGCTAACTGCTACAGCAAGTCCAACACCGTCATGTAAGTCATGGCGACATGACACATATGAGGGAGACACACCACTAGGGCCACACAACACATACACACCAGGGCCAACAGACTCATCACCTATACTGATGTTGCAACTAAATACAGTGGAATGCACAGACACGCCACCTATTCACAGTCTGTCAACTAGACTACAGGTGCAGTAAGCAAATTTCAGTCAGATGTGTGACCACAGACAACGCACATCCCAAAGTGAAGCACAGGTTTATTACACATTTGCAACATGTTGTTTCCACTACAGACGCAAGATAATCCCACGTGGCAGTGGCCACACAGTCAACAATTGTAGAAGAAATAAAGTCCAGGGGTGTGGGGCACATCACCTGTAGGGAAACGACTGCTTCCACCTTGGAAGTTGAATCATGGATTCGTGGGATCCAAGTTGATCAAACAACTCCGGCAGCACCCTGTGAAGGACAGACATGACACACAGTCAAAACCACTGAAGAACAGCACAGAACGGCAATACTCATGTCTAATACATGTCACGAGATAACTACACAAAACCAAGTTAGCATGTCAACACTGTTGGGCAGTACAGACCACCTGCAAGGACACATCGCTGCACACATCCAGTCAAGTAGCACATGGCCACACTCAAACAGCACCAGAGCACCACACACACATATCATGCAAACTCAAATCATTGACATTACAACCCTCTGGAGACTCACATTCAGCTGAAGAAGTTGGTGATGAGCTGTGTGCGGACATCACCATCATCATCATCATCATAACTGGCATCGTGACCCAGGCCAGGATCTTCCACAGGTGGCGGACGTTGGTCATCATCATCCAGGATGAGAGGCAACTCCTTCCGCACTGCCAGGTTGTGTAGCATGCAGCAGACAATGACAATCTTGCACACCTTTGCTGGGGCATATGGGAGGGCCCCTCCTGTCTTGTCCAGGCAGCGGAAGCGGCTCTTCAGGAGACCAAAGGTCCGCTCAATCACCCTCCTCGTCCGACCATGTGCCTCATTGTAGCGCATCTGGGCTGGTGTCACAGGGTTCCTGAGGGGTGTCAGCAACCACGGCATGTTGGGGTATCCCGAGTCACCTATAGACAGACAATTGCACATTAGCCGATTTGAAAATGTGTGCAGAAAACAACATAGCAGAACACACACAATGGTACAAAGTCAGTACACACCAACAAGCCAGGCACGCTGGTTCGGCATCTGTGACATCATCCTCGGGATGCGACTACTCCTCATCACGTAGGCATCGTGTGCAGAACCGGGGAAACGGGCACACACATGTGTGATGGTCATATCTGCAAGACATACCACCAGAGCATTGATCGAATGGTAATGTTTACGGTTCTGGTATGCCTGCTTATGTGCCTGTGGTGGTATCAAAGCCACATGTGTCCCATCAATGGAGCCAATTACATGTGGCATCCTCCCCAGGGCATAGAAGTCACTCTTGACGTCAGTGAGTCGTTGATGTGTTGGGAAATAGATGTACTGGTTCAGGTATATCAACATTGCCCCCAAAACATCGCGTAGCACACGGCTGAACATAGTCTGTGACATCCCACCGGCAGTCGCCACAGTGTGTTGAAAGGTACCGGTGGCAAAGAAGTGTAGGGCTGCCATCACCTTCACCTTGGGGGTCAGCGCTGTAGGATACGGACGGCCAGGCTGCAAATGTGGGTCCAACCGCACAGCCAAATCCTCAATCAGCTGCCTGGTGAAGCGGTACCGTCGGATGCTGTCACGTTCCACCATCGTTGCCAGGTCTGGGAATGGTCGATGGACAGCAGGAGCCCTGCAGTGCATAGGTGAAGAAAGCAAGATTGTCAGTCACCCCAACTATGTGCCGTTCACCATACTCAATTTCACATGATACATCATTAACAAACACAAGTACTTGATGTGTGTGTCGTTCTGTTTGGACATATATGGCACCTACATGGACATCATCTAACATCTCTGTTCAACAAGTGTTGACAACAGGTTCCAGGGTGTGCTATGGGAAACCATTAGGCTGTGTCACAGTACCCATTTACTGCTCTCACGTCCACACACATACCACAGTGACATGTCTGGACAGATGCTCCATAGGCATCACAGTTCATTGACAGGTAGATTCCCAGGGACCCTGTCTTGCCACATGGACACTGGCATGACATTGCGTATCATGTACACGTCAGAAAAACTAACATGACACCCACAGGTAGTGGCCCCTGTAGCCTCTGCAGGACAGACATGGACGTCTGTGACACACACACAGAACATCAAAGTTCATGCACAAACCACGTGGATGTGGAGACGGTCTCCCATTGTGCACATGGAGTCAGAGACATGTGAAACACAACATGCACACAGACTGCGGAGGGACATCACTATTGTGGCAATGGGCCACCCTGTGACGTACATGACTTCCCACATGTGAGCCTGGGGGTATGTGACATGTCATACACATACACAACCTGGAAATGTGACCATGACACATGCTCCAAAATGAAAAGTTGCACAACCACAGTGGTCAGGTGCACAACACACAAAGGACCCTGTCCCCATGAACACGTGCACAGCCTGGGTGTGTCTGCCCCCAAATGCCACCCCAAAAACCACATGTTCACCCCATACACAGATAAGGTTATGCTGCCACACATGCCTTAGATACAGTGTGGACTGGGTGTGGTGTTGTAGGTGTGCCCCTGAGTCCCTGGAAAGTATATGTGGCTGGCATAGGTTCACCAGTGACCAGCATGGTGACATATGCGTGTGACCTGTCCAGGGACGCGTTGTAGAGCAATGGACCGATCGGTGTGCCCAGCCGGCCCATTGCATCTGTTGTATCCCGAAATACGCGTTGTACAGCAATGGACCAATCGGTGTGCCCGCACGGCCCATTGCATTGTATGTGAGTGGGTACGCATTGTAGAGCAATGGACCGATCGGTGTGCCCGGCCGGCCCATTGCATATGATGTGTGCGGGTACGCGTTGAACAGCAATGGACCGATCGGTGTGCCAGGCCGGCCCATTGCATATGATGTGGCGGAGTGCAGCGTTGTATCCCGGTGCAGCGTTGTAAAGCAATGGACCGATCGGTGTGCCCGGTCGGCCCATTGCATCTGTTGTATCCCGAAATACGCATTGTACAGCAATGGACCGATCGGTGTGCCCGGCTGGCCCATTGTATATGATGTGAGCGGGTACGCGTTGTATCCCGGGTACGGGTTGTAGAGCAATGGACCGATCGGTGTGCCCGGCCGGCCCATTGCATATGATGTGTGTGGGTACGCATTGAACAGCAATGGACCGATCGGTGTGCCCGGCCGGCCCATTGCTTTGTATGTGAGCGGGTACGCGTTGTACAGCAATGGACCGATCGGTGTGCCCGCACGGCCCATTGCATTGTATGTGAGCGGGTACGCGTTGTACAGCAATGGACCGATCGGTGTGCCAGCACGGCCCATTGCATTTTATGTGAGCAGGTCCGCGTTGTAGAGCAATGGACCGATCGGTGTGCCCGGCCGGCCCATTGCATATGATGTGAGCGGATACGCATTGTATCCCGGGTACGCGTTGTAGAGCAATGGACCGATCGGTGTGCCCGGCCGGCCCATTGCATATGATGTGTGCGGGTACGCATTGAACAGCAATGGACCGATCGGTGTGCCCGGCCGGCCCATTGCATATGATGTGTGCGGGTACGCGTTGTATCCCGAAATACGCGTTGTACAGCAGTGGACCGAGCGGTGCGCACACATTGGCTGGGGCCTGGCATGGCAACGGACGCGTTTCGAAGCTCCAACGAGTCTGATGCAGTGAATTCAGTTGGCCAGCCACAACAATGTTGCAAAATCATGGGTGTCATGAAGTTGAAGATTTGAAGGATGCTGTGGGCGTGTATTAGTGCTGCTATTCCATGGATTGGTCAGATTCAGAAGATGCAAACGACTTGGACCTATCACTTTGGACACATGGGACAGTATCTGCCTCTGCAGCACACATATAATGCTGGCTGTTCCCCTGAGAGCTCACTTGCCTGCACTACATGCTCCAGGACGACATCTGCCACCAACACTGCTGCTGTTTATGCATCCTCTGGCTCCTGCAATGGCACTTACTGTGGAGAGAGCCCCAGCCTTCAGCCTTGAGGAGAACCAGGCCCTGCTGGACAGCCTCCTTCCACAGTACAGCAAGCTGTATGGGAAACCAGGGGAGCAGGTGAGCGTGCTGTCCACTGCCTCACTAATTGTGCATGTTGTCTAACTAGCAGGACTTTCAGTGTGCACACCACTGGCTAGCATGCCCACTGAGTAGTTGTCACACCCCAAAGTGTGTAGTTACATGCACTGAACAGGTACAGTGCAGTAACAGTGCATTCCAACTAGGTTTACTTCCCATGCAATGATACCATGTAGTGACTGCTGGCAAACTGTTCATAGCCATTGTTGCACTGCCTGTGTACATCATATGCCCCTGTGATTGAGACATGTATATCCAACTGTGTGATGCACGTATATGTTGCATGTGTAGTAATGGCCTTTTCACTTTGTCATCCTCACAGGTTGATGCCCACCAGAAGCAGGAAATCTGGCTGACCATCGCCCGGAAAGTAAGATCCGTGGGGGTCTACAGGCGCAGGATCCGCAACTGCCAGAAGAGGTGGCAGGACCTTCGTGGCTGGATCCGGAGGATCGCAAGGGTCCAGCTGAAGCTGTCGCCTCCTCGCAGGAGGGGCGGACACCGGACCCTGACCCCCCACATGCTCCGGATCCTGGCGGTGGTCTTCCCTGACCTGGATGGGCAGCTGAAGGACAGACAGCAGCAAGGAGGGGGTGAGTCCATGACTGCACTGTGCAATTTGTCTGACATGCTATGTGACCTCCTCTGGCCTGGTTAAACTTCCACAGTACATCAGTCCTGTGGTCCAGGACCCATGACCCTCATTTGTGACATGCCCACTTCTCCTCTGATACGCATATGTGTGGCCCTTATAGTCAGGAAATTGTGTCATTTGGGGACTGTGTCATTGCATTTTGCTTTGCTGAAGGTGGGGGACAGCATTTGTTGCCGTGACTATGTTGTGCGATTCATGGGTGGGTCAATTGCTTACACAATGCCTAAGTTCTGACATGTAATCTGGGTGTAACTTTGATATGTGGTCCGCTTGCTGCTCTGACTCACCACATGTCCCTGGGGAATTTGGCACACACCCATGCTGCTGGTGGGAACAATGTTTGGGCCTCAGGAGTATGTGTATCCAGTGTGTCTCACATGCTTAGCCACCTGCCTACTGTCCAGGACTCATCCCTCTTACAGGTGGAGCTGGACAGTCATGCCTACTCCAGGGAATGCAATACACTCTGTACTCCCACTCCCGTGTATCATCTGGCATGTTGTGATCAGTGAAATGTACCCTCAGGTGTCTGCCTCTGTCTCATTGTGCTGTGTCTTCGTTGTCAGGACTACTGGTATGTTTATCGGTTAGGGCTCAGCATGCCATCGGAGATGTGACCATGATAGACAATACTTCTGTGACTTATAGGTGTCTGATCACTTGACTGTGCACACAGGTGTTTGCGACTGTGACTTTCAGGCAGCTGTATTGTCATTCACAGCACACTGTGAGGTGCTCATGTTCAGAGAGTTGTGTTTCATGTCCCCCATATGTCAAGTTGGTATGACGTGGACAAATAGTAGTACAGATGATGTGGTATTTGGGGGATGGACATGTGCACTTGTCAGTCACATAACTTGCATTCCCCATGCCCTCGTATTGTGAAACAGTGCAGACTGTTGTTGGCTGGCTGCCGTGGCCATGTGACTTGAGACAGTAATGTATGACTTTGCACGCATTCCTGTGTCATGGCATTAAACTTCCTGAGACTGATCCTGCAGGGGAGTGACATGTGCAACATGCACCCCATTGTGGCATTGACTATCCGGACATGGGTGCATCATGGTGTCTGGTGCTGGTATGCATCACATGCATTTCTATTTAGACTCTGGCCATCCCTTTATCCGGACACCTGCACTGACTCAGTGGCAAGAGATGTGATGTGTGCATGTTCACATACTTCACCGTGTTCCCTGCAATGTCCAACAACTGTGTAGGTGGTGCATGTGTCCACACTGGGGTCTTACCATCAGACAGGCACCAGACAGATGGGTGCAAGGGCAGGAGGGGTGTGAGTCCCATGGTTGACCATCAGACTGACAATTGGCTTCCCCGAATCTGTGTGAGGACTTTAGGCAATGTTCAACTAAGGATGCCAGGGCTTGCTCTGTAATGTGCTGTACTTACTGTGGTGTGTGCGGTCAGTGCAGGTGACTGATGTTTGTCTGTTTCCCTAATTGTTTGCAGATACATCCACGGCCACAGGAGGGGACAGCTCCATGGACCAGGAGGAGCAGCGGAGCCAGACTGGGTCAGCATCGGACGAGTGGTCAGAGGGACCCAGTGGCACGGAGGGCGAGGGGAGCCACACCGAGGAGTCCTCAGCACCATCCACCTCAGCTGAGGACCACAGCAGCTCGGAGGATGACTCCCTTGTGGAGGCGGGTCTCAGCAGCCACCAAAGGCCAGCTAGTCTGTCTGGCCCCACCACCACCACCACCACCACCACCACCACTGCCCTCCCATTGGCTCCCATTCCTGAGGTCCGTGGAGGCTCCCGTACTCGGGAGCATGTCTCCTTCATGCCAGGCACCGCACCCCCTGCCCCTGTGTCCCCTGCTGCCCTGAGTGAGGAGTCTGTGTACCTCCTTCGGCAGCTCCATGTAGGGCAGACAGCAATGCTGAGTGTCCTCCATGCACACACCACTCTGTTGACACAGCTGGTGTCATTCATGGAGGGCATCTCGACGGGTATGTCAGCCCTACAGAGGAGCAATAAGTCCATGGACTCCTCCCTGATGGCAGCAGTGTCCCTCCTCCAACAGTTCCTCACCCCTCCCACCTCTGCCCCATCAACACTTCCTGCCCCCTACCTGTCCAAAGCACATGCACACCTGCACAGTCACCCAAACACACAGACACGAGCAGCACAGACACACCCAAGAGTAAGGCAAGACGTGCACACAAGCATCCTCAGGGGACTGATACCACAGACACAGGGGATGGGGAACACACACACACAGGCAACCACAGTCACTCCGCAATCCTCAAGATCCTCTCCCTCCAAGACCCCTTCCCTTGCCTCACCTGCAACCCCACCTGATCAGCAGCTCTTCCTCTGTGACCTCGGCCTCTTCCCCTCCCATCCCGCTGATCCAGCATACCGGGGGAAGAGGAAGTCCACCCACACAGAGGGAGTGCCCCTCGCCCCCGGACACCCTCCCCCAGGCGCAGGCAGAGTGAGCCCCCACCCGCAAGTCACCCCGGTCCCGGAAGAGCAAGACCCCGCCACCGCCCTGCAAGTCAACCACCCAGTCTCTCACCTCCATCCCCCAGGCCACCACTCCACAGGTTCCACCACCACACCCTGCCCCAGGTTCCCCCACACACCGATACCGCATCCCCAAACTGCTTAGGCCCTCCTCCACTGCCACTTGCTCTTCCACCCCAAAACCAGACGCTCTGCCTGTTTGTGCCACTGGTGTGGAGACCGTGTCCCCCCCCTCTGTCCTGCCCAGCTCTTCTGCCCCCCCTTCCACTACCTTGGAGTCATGCACTGCGGTGGAGTCCACAACCACCCCGTCTGACTCGGGCACTGCATTGGGGACCCAGTCCACTCCATCTGACCAGCCCACTGCAGTGGTTGCAGCACCAACTCCATCTGACTTGAGCCCTGCGGTGGTGCCAGCCCCCTGAGTCAGACACCTCCACTGCAGTTGCCGGTGACACTCCTGCACCCACCTCCCCTTCACTGCCTCCTTCTGGCATCCCCTGATCCTGTCCCTGCGGTGCCTGGCCTGCCCCTCGTATGCCCCTCCAAGGGGATGTCCCCTGTCCGTACCTGTGCAGGCAATCAATTGTTGATAAGTTGTCACACATCACCCTGTTGGGACTGTATATTTGGACTGGCCATTGGCCTTAGTTTATTTTGGACTTTTGATTTGAGTTGCACACTTGCTGAATAAAGCCTCTTTTTGTTTACTTGTGGTTAATCTTTGGAGGTACATGATGTAGATGTGTAGAATCATGCATTTGCTGTTGTAATAGTGTTCAGATCAGGTAAATGAAGTTTTGCTGTGATGGGCTCCATGTGGTCCATGGGATATGTGTCCTAATCTAGTCTGGATCTATAGCATCCTTTGCTGCAGTCTGAGGGTGTAATGTTCAGCATTTGACACAGGGATGTACGTTTAGCATTTGTAGATTACCATCTTTGTCCTACACTGATGCACATCTGGTGGGCTTACCACTGTCCAATGTTCCTAGTACCCTGACTGTGTGCCCGTCTCCAATGGACATGCAGTTTAGCACATCAAATTTGGAGGACTCATCTGTGTACACAGTGCAAGTTGCTTGACACGTGTCTTGGGTGTATGCGGATGACTGACGTGACACTCCCGTGCCCAGGCTGATATGAGCAGAGCCTTCAGTGTGTTGTAGTTGTTGACTCACTGACCGAGTGTTCTGCTGACATGTTTGAGTCATGCACAGACAAGGTTTGGCACAGCTGACCTTCCACAGGAGTGGAGTGCCCTCATGGCAGTGCGTGATTCCATGATATAGGCTGTGCCCATGTTGTGTGTTGTGTAGGCATGTCTGTGCATGTTCCCTTCTCCTTTTCCTACACAGGCTGTGTCCCTACGGATGTTCCTGTTTGTGATGCTTGCTGAGTTGTTCTGTGTTCATCCAGCATCTTGGACCTGGTTACTCCGGGATGTGGGTGCATGGCAAACTAATGTTCATGAGGTTGTCATCCCTAGTTGTCTTTGTTGTCAGGGCTGGGGATGTGGGCAAACGCAGATGGGACACAGTCAGGATTCCTCTTGGCACTTGTTGGTTACACGAGTAATGTGATTTTCTGTTTGTGTATGCTTTCAGTGATTGTGACACGTTGTGTGTGTGACTGCTGCCACTCCTCAGGGTCAGAGCTGCAATGTTGGAAGTTGTCTACGTGTGTCCTTTGTGGGTCAGCTTGGCTTCTTCATTGGTGTGTGACTATGGCCAGGATCCCATTGTTTGGGGTGGATTTCACGTCATGCCCATGTATGGCATACTGTGCAGTGTGTCAGACATTCACAAGTATTGTTGCCTGGCCATGTGTGATGTGTTTCTGCACCTTATTTCCCCCCACCACCCCTGGGATTGTCATGGGTGCATGTGCAATGTCAGCAGTCCATGTGAGCTTCACTGCTGCACATTGGTGGAGTTCAAGGTGTGTGGCGTTGAGTGTGTGCAAATGTGAGTTGTTGCACGGCTGGGGCACTACCTCCATATTTTCCTTGGCTGGCAGGCCATGCTGAGTGCTTTGTGCTTGTATAGGTGTGATGGTAGTTTGTTGCTCCGGACACATGGCTGTGGTTCACAGTGTGGATTACATCTACCTTTGTCATCACAGTGTGTTTGTAATGCAGGCTAGTGTCACCACAATGTGGAGTCCCTGGGGGGAGTGCTGTGGTGGTTCTGTCTCTTGCTGTGTTTGTTGCTGTTCCTACAAGCTTGTGTGACATGTGTAATTTGGGCTCCCTCTCATCTCACAATGCCTGTTTGCCCACATAGGGAATCCAATCCATGAGTTACTTTTGTATGTGACTGTGTTGACATCTGTGTATTAGTGAATCTGGCCTCCTCAGGTGTTGTGTGTTTGCCTGGGGACACTGGCACACAACCCCCTCACCTGTTTTGTATGATATGCAGTGTGAGTCTGCCTGTTTGTGTTTGTGCATTTGCACCACTGCATTGGCATATCTTTAGTTTGCCATTGGCTGTATGTTGTTTGGTGGCTTTCCCCTGCTGGCCCTGGGACTGCTAGGTCATCACTCAGCACATTGATCATGGTTAGTATGTCCCATTGCTGCCATGGTATGGTATTTGTTCACCTGACATCTGCAGTCTCCACAGGATATCTACATTTGTGTGTCCATTGGTGCAGATATGTGGGTCTGCATTAGGATGCTCACTTCTGTCATTGTGTTATTTGTGAATGTAGACAATGTGGGCCCCCATGGCTGATGTTTGTGTGCACATGGCCAGAACGATGTGTCATTGGCACTGCACTGCTTGCCTCACACAATCTATGTTGCTATGGGACACAAGCACTACAATTCCACTGTAGTGTTTGGTGTTGTGTGGCCAGGAATAATCCATGCAGTTTTGTTTTTGCAGCTTTTACCAGGACTACACTTACCTTTTGGGCACTGTGGTGATGGGGCTTTGGGCCCCATTGCCACACTGTTCAAAATGTGCTTCAGCTATGGAGCACACACTTACCTTTGGGCACTGTGGTGATGGGGCTTTGGGCCCCATTGCCACACTGTTCAAAATGTGCTTCAGCTATGGAGCACACACTTACCTTTTGGGCACTGTGGTGATGGGGCTTTGGGCCCCATTGCCACACTGTTCAAAAAGTGCTTCAGCTATGGAGCACACACTTACCTTTTGGGCACTGTGGTGATGGGGCTTTGGGCCCCATTGCCACACTGTTCAAAATGTGCTTCAGCTATGGAGCACACACTTACCTTTGGGCACTGTGGTGATGGGGCTTTGGGCCCCATTGCCACACTGTTCAAAAAGTGCTTCAGCTATGGAGCACACACTTACCTTTTGGGCACTGTGGTGATGGGGATTTCTGCCCCATTGCCACACTGTTCAAAATGTGCTTCAACTATGGAGCACACACTTACCTTTTGGGCACTGTGGTGATGGGGCTTTGGGCCCCATTGCCACAGTGGTCATGGTCTGCTTGCATTGTGTAGGCCACACACACAATTATGTGTGACACATGTGTTAGGGGGTCACATTGTATGTTCAATGTCATGTTCAGTGTTGTATGCATTTGACACAGATCACACACGCTTGTCATGGTGTTGGGGGTGGGATGTAATTTACAGACAGTCCTTATGTGGGAGTATGCTAGTTGTGTCATGCATTACCCATCCTATGAGTAGGGGTGGTTGTAGTGACAGGCATCCAGCCCCCTATGGGTGGGGATGGCAGTAGTGGCAGGCATCCAGCCCCCCATGAGTGGGGATGGTAGTAGTGGTAGGCATCCAGCCCCCCATGAGTGGGGATGGTAGTAGTGACAGCCATCCAGCCCCCTATGGGTGGGGATGGCAGTGGTGACAGGCATCCAGCCCACCCTGAGTAGGGGTGGTGTTAGTGGTAGGCATCCATCCCCTATGGGTGGGGATGGCAGTAGTGGCAGGCATCCAGCCCCCCATGAGTGGGGATGGTAGTAGTGGTAGGCATCCAGCCCCCCATGAGTGGGGATGGTAGTAGTGGTAGGCATCCAGCCCCCCATGGGTGGGGATGGTAGTAGTGGTAGGCATCCAGCCCCCATGAGTGGGGTTGGTAGTAGTGGTAGGCATCCAGCCCCCATGAGTGGGGATGGTAGTAGTGGTAGGCATCCAGCCCCCCATGGGTGGGGATGGTAGTAGTGGTAGGCATCCAGCCCCCCATGAGTGGGGATGGTAGTAGTGGTAGGCATCCAGCCCCCCATGAGTGGGGATGGTAGTAGTGGTAGGCATCCAGCCCCCCATGAGTGGGGATGGTAGTAATGACAGCCATCCAGCCCCCTATGGGTGGGGATGGCAGTGGTGACAGGCATCCAGCCCACCCTGAGTAGGGGTGGTGTTAGTGGTAGGCATCCATCCCCCTATGGGTGGGGATGGCAGTAGTGGCAGCCATCCAGCCCCCTTAGGGGTGGGGATGGCAGTGGTGACAGGCATCCAGCCCCCCATGAGTAGGGGTGGTGTTAGTGGTAGGCATCCATCCCCCTATGGGTGGGGATGGCAGTAGTGGCAGGCATCCAGCCCCCCATGAGTGGGGATGGTAGTAGTGGTAGGCATCCAGCCCCCATGAGTGGGGATGGTAGTAGTGACAGCCATCCAGCCCCCTATGGGTGGGGATGTCAGTGGTGACAGGCATCCAGCCCACCCTGAGTAGGGGTGGTGTTAGTGGTAGGCATCCATCCCCCTATGGGTGGGGATGGCAGTAGTGGCAGGCATCCAGCCCCCATGAGTGGGGATGGTAGTGGTGGTAGGCATCCAGCCCCCATGAGTGGGGATGGTAGTAGTGGTAGGCATCCAGCCCCCATGGGTGGGGATGGTAGTAGTGGTAGGCATCCAGCCCCCATGAGTGGGGATGGTAGTAGTGGTAGGCATCCAGCCCCCCATAAGTGGGGATGGTAGTAGTGGTAGGCATCCAGCCCCCCATGAGTGGGGGTGGTGTTAGTGGTAGGCATCCATCCCCCTATGGGTGTGTATGGCATTGGTGATGGCCATCCCACCCCTATGGTTCTGCTGTTGCTAGTGTATGTCATTTGTGCATCCCTATGTGTGTGTGACATATTCGGGTACGTGTCGTTTGTTTGTGTTGTGGGTGTTTGACTTACCATCTGCGCCGTACGCGTCCGTACCGGTCCCGGTAATAGATGTAGAGTATTGGTAGGACCTGCGCGATGGGATTCATGGTTGGGTCGTCTCGTTCGGGTTTCTCGTGGCTTCGACTCGTACTCGTCGCTGGCTTGTTCGTCTCGTCGCCGTGGATCGTCTTGTGGCGCGAATCGGAGCTTACGTGCAGCTCTCCCGGATGCTCATACGTGCCGGACGTAGCGACGAGTTCGGCGCGTACGGAAGACCCATCGTACTAGTCCGGCCGGAAGGTGCTGTGTATTTGGTTCCGTGCGACTCGATTCGGCGTTTACGGATCAGGCTCGGGCAGGGAACAGGAGCTGGAATGGGTAAGTACGGCTCGCTCGGAATCTGGGCTGTTATGCGCATCGTACTTGTTTGTTCGGTAGAGTGTTCGAGTCGGTCGGAAAACACGCGTTCGGCTGGTATTTTTTCCGGACGAATACTGTTTGGTGCGCTTCCGGCCGACATCGGAATCGACCCCTTAGTTAGAAGCCGTGCTAGGATTGGAGAAGAGAAGGATTGTATGCGGGATTTTGATTTGACTGTCAGTGCAAGACGTACAGGTAGAAGATTTCAAGGGTTTGCGGAATATAATTTCCTGCACCGTTCTTCAAGAATGTATGGAGAGAAAAGAAAGATGTCAATTTTTAAGAGAATAAAGAATTTCTTTGTTAAGGATAAGCCTCTGTTGACTAGAGAGGGCATTCCTATTCCACCACCAAAGACACCAGCATCTTTTATGATGATGGAGAGAGGATATCATACTTGCGTGTGGCTAGAAAATTGGGTAGAGTACACGAGGGATGATGGTGTGTTAGCGTTTCCTAAGGATGGTACGTTTAATGGGAGGATTCTTCAGAATATGAGATTGAAGATGAATGATTTGGAACCAAGACCCAGGTTAACTCAATATGAGGCTTTGGAAGAATGGGAGACCGAGTCATATGAAAGAGAGAAATGTAGAGGTGGAAGATATAGAGGATTCTTTCCGAGACACTTGCATGAGTTAAGAGAAGGACAGATGAAACAGTGGAGGAGAGCGATGGTATCGGAAGGGTTATATCCAGTGTTGATGGCTGAGGAACATTCTGGAGGAAAGTGTAAAGAGAAAACAAAACATATGAATTTGACAGGATATGGAGAGTCAGATGACGAATTGTTAGAGGATATTTTAATTAAGAATCCACTACTGTATCAAGAAGCAGCTAGTAAGGTTGTCCCAAGTGCGCCAGTAATGGGAATACCATTAACTCCACAGATTTTACATGAGACATCAAACAACAGAGTGTTGAAAGATAATGAAAGAGAAGTTTTGAACAAAACTAGGGAGGAACTAGTTCAAAGGATAGGTCAATTGAATTTAAATACTGAAGCTTTGACAGTACCTGTAACCATTGGTCCAGTAATCCCATTATATGGGGATAATAAGGATACCCAGAAATCACAGCTTGTGACAGTTCCATTGAATAGTCCTAGAAAAGAGATAGTAATCACAGATGATCAGGTTAGTGAAAGTGAGTCAGTTATTTCACTAATGGATCTCCCTATTGTGAAACCCAATGCGGAAACTCAAAAGAGAGTTACGCCTATGAATTTGAGAGAGAGAAGACCTTTGGTTCCGGCTGGAACTTCAGGTACAACAGTAGTCACTTCTGAAGCTATAGAAAGGTGGGCTCAGGAAAGGGAAAATCAGATCACAAAACCAAAGATTTTAGATATTAGCAGATTGAAAGTGGAATTGGAAGAGATGATGACAGGATGTGTGGGCACAGAAAGATTAAATGTTTATAATGATGAAGAATTGTTGTTTCTATGTAAGAGTATAACCAGGAGAGCAAGACTATTTCATGAAAGATTAACTGAAGTTGCTTCAGAGATTGGAATAGATATAGGGAAGTCAAAATTGTTACAGAAGACCTATCGAGTGGATTTTACTGATAAAGACTTAGAAAGTGTGAATGCTTCAGGAAAAAGGTTACAGATAAAAGAATTAATGAACATTTTGCGGAAATGGGAAGACATTGATAAATGGAGGATTAGTTGGATAAGGAAGAAAGAAGAAGTACAGGCAAGAGAGGCAGCAGCTGCATCTCCAGTAAGAGAAATAGGGAAAGTGGAGAGGTTGTGTCCAATGAGAGAGGTTCCTGGAGGAGGATATGTTCATGTCCCTTGGAGTAGACAAGATATTTTATCGTTTACAAATGATTTTCCAAAACTGAGAGAAAAGCCAGTCGAGTGGTACAAGCAGGTAGAGAGGTTTGTGAAAGTCTCAAAGGTGTTATTGAAAGATCTGGATGGTCTATTTGACATAGTGGTACCTGCTGATTTATGGACAGAATGTAAAATCACAATTGATTGGCCTAATGAGGAGTATCCTAGAGATGCAAAAACAGGAGCACCGTCAGAAGAAGTGATGAAAAAGTATCACCAAGTGAATACATATTTGAAAGGGAAAATTCCTCCTAAAGAAACAGATTGGGTAAAAATAGATAGAATGACACAGGAACCGAATGAATCTGTACATGCGTATTATGAGCGATTGTTGCAGGTGTTCAAGCAATATAGTGGTTTTGAGAACATTGGTGACAAAGATATGGGACATTTTGTGTATCGGTTTGTATATGGCTTGAAACCGGAAAATAGTCCGATGATACAGCAGCACATGTTGTGTTGGCAAAGTAAGACAGTGGATGAAATTTTGAAGTACGCGAAATATTGCGGGGGTGACATAGAGGCCAGGCGAAGGAAGCTGAAAGAGAAAATGATGTGGGCTCAACTTAAATTGGCAGAGCAGCAGGAAGAGAAGACAAATGAGCAAAATAATAATCCTGTAAAAGAACGAGTCAGAATAATCAAGGAACGAATGGTAATAGATTTAAAGGGCGAATGGACAGAGAAGAAGCGAAAAGAAGTTCCCTTGTCATGCGTGCGGAAAGCTTGGACATTGGAAGAACGAGTGTAAGAGTACTCAGAATAATAAGAATAATAATGGGCCAAATCAAAATTTAATCCCACAGATGCAGAATGAAGTACTTATGAATCAGCAGCAACAGGTAGTCACTCCACAATATCAGGTACCACCAGCTCCTATGCCAAATTTTGTGAACCATCAAAGTTTCAGTACAAACACCGGATTTCAAGGAGAAAGTGATAAGAATAATAGAACAATTGCTCAATATTTTTTGCAGAATGATGAGGAACGTTCAGATACTACACAATGATGGTGCCTGAGGGGGGAGGAAGAGGAGTGCGTGCTTGGCGCATCCTTGTCGGTAGATCAGTCAGGTCCATTTATTGATGGGAGAGTAGAAGGTAAAGACATTACTTTCCTATTGGATACTGGTGCTACCAGGTCTACTGTGAGAACAGCAGACATCCAAAACCTACCCCTCTCGGGAGAGACAATCCAAGTTGTAGGCGTGTCTAACCAACAGATTAGAACACCAATCACAAAGCCAATGGAGGTGCACATTGGAAACTTTAAAGAAATGCATCGGCTTGTAGTTTGCGATTCCAGTCCTGTAAATCTGTTGGGAAGAGATCTTTTGTGCAAGATGAATTGCACGATCTATTATACACCGGATGGTGTCGCTTTCCAAACCCCTGATGAAGATGTGGCATACAAGATGAAGCTGGCCAAGCAGGGAACAGAAGTAGATGAAATGTTTTCACTGATAACCGAAAATGAGTTACCAGAAGAGTTGAGAACCACAGTTAATCCAGAAGTGTGGGATTTTACAGGAAAAGATATTGGGCTAATGAAAAATATAGACCCAGTTAAAGTGACAGTGAAGGAAGGTGCAGTGTATCCAAATACCCGACAGTACAAAATGAGTTCAGAAGTAAAAGCAGGAATTATCCCAGAAATTGAACGGATGGTTAAACAAGGCATTCTGAAAGAAGTGATGGGTAGTCCCTGTAATTCACCAATAATGGGACTGAAAATGCCTAGCGGAAAGTACAGAATAGTACAAGACCTGAGAAAATAAATAAGATTGTAATTCCCTGTTGTCCAATTGTGCCAAATCCAGCAGTGATCCTTTATCAGATTCCATGGAATGCAGGATGGTTTACAGTAATTGATTTGTGCCAAGCGTTCTTTTCCATTCCTTTACACCCAAACAGCCAGTATCTGTTTACGTTTAAATTTGAAGATCGTATTTATGCATGGTGTCGTGTTCCTCAAGGGTACACAGAAAGTCCTTCATTCTTTAATCAGATTTTGAAAATGTGGCTGGAATCATTGATTATGCCCAGAAATTCTGTTTTGGTTCAGTACATTGATGACCTATTGGTGGCATCAAAAACGCGAGAAGATTGTGTCACAGATACAATTGCGTTGCTGAACCATTTGGCTGAAGGAGGACACAAGGTGTCTCCAGAAAAATTACAGTTCTGTTGACAAGAAGTAAGATATCTAGGGCATAAAATAGAAAGAGGAGTTAGAAAAGTAACACCGGAAAGAATAAAAATAATCAAAGAAATGCAATTGCCACAGACTCAGAGAGAAATGAGAATGTTTCTGGGAGTGGTTGGATACTGCAGGCAATGGATAAATGGATTTTCTGTGATAGCGAAACCATTGATACAGATGATTCGGAAACGAGCAAAAGATCCGATTGATTGGAATGATGACTGCCTAGAGGCATTTGTGAGATTGCGAAATTGTTTGTGTGAGGCTCCTGCCTTGGGCATGCCAGACTATACAAAAGATTTTGCTTTGTTCTGTTGTGAAAGAGAAAATTGTGCACTTTCAGTTTTAACACAGAGACATGGATTGAGTCGGCGTCCAGTGGCATATTTTTCAGCCACATTTGACCCGGTGGCTTCAGCATTGCCTGGCTGCTTAAAAGCAGTAGCTGCTACTTGTATGAGTCTAGAGCAAAGTGAGTCGATAGTGATGGGACATCCGATAAAGGTATTCGTTCCACACTCAGTTGAGATTCTTTTAACAAGAACAAGAACACAGCACCTCACCCCTAGTCGTTTGATAAAGTACGAAAGAGTAATTTTGGGAGCTGAGAATGTGACTGTGACAAGGTGTACGATTTTGAACCCAGCTACCCTATTGTCAGACCCCTGTGATGAGGAAGTAAAGGATGAAAGTGATCACGATTGCTTAGACGTGACTGAGTTATGCACAAAGCCCCGCCCGGATATAAGAGAGACACCACTAAAAGAAGCAGATCATGAGTTATTTGTAGACGGCTCCTGCCTTAGGACACAAGAGGGAGGTCTAAGTGCTGCATATGCTGTTTGCAAAATTTCAGGGGTAATTGAAGCATCCTGTTTACCTGGGGTCAAGTCTGCACAAGTAGCTGAATTAGTTGCCTTGACAATGGCATGTAAAAAGGAAAAAAAATTGGAGAGTAACCATATTTACGGATAGTCAATATGGTTTCGGAATTGTGCATGACTTCGGCCAGCTTTGGATGCAGAGGGGATTTCTGACTTCTTCAGGGTCTCCAATCAGAAACAGCAAAAATGTAAAGGATTTGTTGGAAGCATTACAATTGCCAAAAGAGATAGCAGGTGTAAAATGTGCTGCACATCAGTCAGGAAATGACTATGTGACTGCTGGTAATAATTATGCTGACCAAGTGGCGAAATACTGCGCTAAAAATGCAGTAGCCATAAACAGAAAAATTGAAACGGGAGAAACCAGATGCCAACTTATGTACTTCTCAGTACCAGAGACATGGGATGAGATTAGACAATTGCAGGAAGAAGTTGAGGAAAAGGAAAAAGAAATCTGGATAAAGGCAGCCTGTACCAAAAGACCACATGATGAAGTATGGGTGTATCTAGATGGAAGACCAGTCATGCCAGATTGTCTGCTTTCAAAAATGGCGAGGGTGTATCATGGAGCAACACACATAGGGAGAGATAAAATGATCAGACTATTCAGACAGAGTTGGTACAATCCGAAGTTCAGGGTAATCGCAGAGAGCCTTTGTCAAAGATGCTTAACCTGTCAACAGCAGAACCCAGGTAGAAAGACAGTGGTAAGCTGGGGAAGAATCGGAAAGGCAGAAGGACCCTTCACCAGATTACAGTTAGATTTCATTGAGTTACCCCCCTGCAACGGATTGAAATATGTACTTGTCATAGTGTGCCTTTTCTCAAGATGGGTGGAAGCCTACCCTACTAGAAGAAATGACAGTCTTACAGTTGCAAAATTATTGTTGAGGGAGTTAGTGCCACGGTTTGGTTTTCCGGTCACTTGGGAATCAGATAGAGGCCCTCATTTTAATAATGAAATAAATCGATTAATCTGTGCTGCATTTAACATTGAACAAAAACTACACTGTGCTTATCGTCCAGAGGCTTCTGGAATTGTTGAACAAATGAATGGCACAATCAAGTCAAGATTGGGAAAGGTGTGTGGATCCACAAAGCTGAAATGGCCAGATGCATTACCTCTTGTACTAAATTTACTAATGGGTCTCAGAAGCATTCCAGACAGAAAAACAGGAATGAGTCCACATGAGGTACTCATGGGAAGAGCCATGAGACAGGCGTTCATTCCTGGAAATAAACTAATGAGTATAACTGATGATCTGGTATTGGACTATTGCAAAGGATTGGCTGAAATGATGCGTTCTATCTCTCATCAGGTTGGAGAAGATGCAGTTGAAAGACAGCCAGATCAAGCGCATGATTTGAATCCTGGAGATTGGGTGCTAGTGAAGAAACACGCAAGAAAATCGTGTCTAGCACCAAGGTGGGACAAACCAAGGCAAGTCATACTAGTCACTACCACAGCAGTGAAGTGTGCAGGTTTGCCAAATTGGATTCACGCTAGTCATACCAGAAGAGTACCGAGCCCATTAGATCAACAAGAGTCACCACTGACTGAGCAGGCTGAAGCATCAGGAGTTGTAAACTGTGAAATTGAAGAATCTAGAGTGATAGATTCTGGAAGACAACCATATGATGAGCAGCCCGAGCTAAGTCAGGAAGAATGGATCCCAGTGATTGAAGTAATTGATGATGCCATTGAAACCAGAAGAAGAACAGAACTGAAAAGACAAGAAAGTAGTCAGGAAGAGATAGGGGAAGAAGACACACTCAGGTGAAAACAGAAAAAGACATAAACAAACCTGAGGAGGGAAAAAGAGAAGAACACGTTCAGGCAGAAGAAGAAAGGTTTGAATTAAGACCTGAACAGGACCAGATAGAGTTAGAAGAACAAACTCAGGCAGAAGAAGAAAGATTTGAAGTAAGAGCTGAGCAGGATCAGACACAATTAGAAGAACAAGCTCAGCAAGAAGTAGAACAAAACACAGTAGAACCTGAGCAGGAAGAAGCAAAAGAAGGTACAAGCACAGAAAACAGAGAAATAGAACAGATTGTGCCCAGAATAAATGAAATAAAATGAACTTTACAAGGAGATAAAGAAGGTGAAAAAGCAGTACAAATTAAAAGAGTCAGAAAGGGAGACAATTGGCCAACTGGAGTAAAGAAACTAAAATATCACCTGAGAAAATCTGAAAAGAAACCAGAGCAAGTGAATGAAATCACAAGTCAAACAAGACTTAAGCAAACATTAGCAGAAATAACTCAAAGAAGTCCAAGATTGAGAAACTTAAACAGAAAATACAAGGCTCCAGAGTGGACGTACGTTATTCTTGAAGAATTTGAGTCCCTGGATCTGTTTGATGAGACAGAAGAAGTCCATATTGCACAAATTGACGAATGCCAATTGAAACCTCCTTAAGAATAAAAAGACAAAAGACTGTAAAAGAGAAAAAGATAAGAGAAAAGAAAAGACAAAATGGCCGACAATGAAGTTAGCGGAAAACCAAAATGTGGAGTTAAAAGAAAGTGTCTTAGATTTTGTTTTTGTAGTATTTTATTAGCGATATTAGGATGGTTATTCCTAACAGTTGGGGTACCTTTAATAATGGAAACAAGTGACAAGAATAATACAGATACTAATATTAAAGTAGATAGATTAAGAGAAACTAAAATAGAAATAGGAGTGGAAGATGAGCAAACCATCAAGCAGGATTTAGACCTGCACACTCTACGGAGTCAGTCATTCTTGCAGTTATGGACGAACTTAGGAGAGGGGCCGATAAAAACATCACCCAGGCCCTGGTGCTCTTGGATTTATCGGCTGCTTTTGACACGGTCGACCATGACCTCCTGATCGATCGTGTCAGTAATGCTGGCATCCAGGGTCTGGCCCTGAAGTGGATCTCCTCTTTCCTACACAACCGATCTCAGGCAGTCCATCTCGCTAATTTCTCAGCCAAGAAAGCTAGGCTGACTTGCGGGGTCCCCCAGGGTTCCTCCCTTTCACCCCTCCTGTTTAATCTGTACATGCTTCCTCTGATTCGGTTCTTACGCAAAAAGAGAGTTGTCACTTTTAATTATGCTGATGACCTCCAGCTGGTGTTTGAAATTGATTCTTCTAACACCACAGTATCCAATTTCCAGTCCACCATGAGTTATATTAGCGAATGGATGTACGCTAATCAACTAAAACTTAACCCTGATAAAACTGAGCTGGTCCTGACAGGAGGTACTGCCAACCTGTGGAATTCTAATTTTTGGCCCCCTCTCTTAGGTAGCCCGCCTCGCCCAGCAGAATCTGTAAAAAGTCTAGGGGTCATAATCAGTAATCATTTGTCCATGAAATCTCAGATTAGTGCAGTGGTCTCTACCTGCTTCTTCCACCTACGCAGAATTCGGAAGATCTGTAGATTTCTGACCACCGAGGCCTTGACCTTAGTCATCCTGGCCTTGGTTATCTCTCGTATTGATTATGCCAATTCACTTTATGTTGGCATTCCGGCATACCAACTCCACCGTTTGCAACTGGTACAAAATCAAGCAGCCAGGCTCATCTTTCGTCAATCCAGATACCAACACGTCCGCCCCCTGATGAAGAGCCTGCATTGGCTCCCGGTGGCTAAACGGTGTGTATTTAAACTGGGCTGCACCATCTTTAAAGCCCTTGCCGGTCTTGGCCCAGTATTCATCTCATCTAGGATCCATCGTTATGTCCCCTACCGTGAACTACGCTCCTCTCATTTGAATTTGCTCACCATCCCCACTTTCAAACGCAAAAAACATGGTCGCCTTGGATTTTCTTTTTGGCCCCTCAATTTTGGAATGCTCTCCCCATTGGACTGAGGTTAGCTACCTCCTACGCCCAGTTCAGAACACTTCTTAAGACTCTTTTGTTCTCTCAGGCCTACGAGTAAAGCTTCTGTTCATTATAACATTGTCGTTCCTCTGCTCTCAGCGCCATGAAACCGCTTGGTGTTAGTGCGCTCTATAAATATTTTTAACATAACATAACAAACTATCATAATGAATCTGATTATAATACGTCTTCTAATGTGTTTATTAAATTATTATTTCAGTATGTTAGCACTATGCAAATTAACAACTGTTATGTATGTATGAAATTGCCCTCATCAGTATCAGAAGGGATGACGTATCACCATATACCTTTAACGTATGGTGTGTCATGTAGTATTTTGTCAAGTTTATTTTACACTACAGGGAGATTGCAGTATTTTTATTCTAACTTAGATGTAATATTTCCTGAACTTCCTATTAGAAAGAATATGAATCCAGTAGTTAGTAGTAAAAATGCATGATTTATGGGTGAATTTTTCATAACAATGAGTTCAATAGATTTAGTTCAGGCACACGAAGATAATCTAACATGTACATTAAGAAAAGAAGAAAAAGAATTTCTAGATTTAGTAGAAGAAAGGAGACAGGATTTAATGAAGAAGGCAACTACACAGAAAACCTATGTACCTCCATGGGTTGGGAAGGAGGGAATCTATGCAAGTGGCAAGGCTCAAGCTGCGTTGTCCCTGGACATTGTAAAAAGGGGAAAATTCTGCCTCCATAGACTAAAGACAGATTATAACAATAATTACATTGGTTCCAGTGAATGTGAACATAACTTCCTAATATTAGGAGGATGGGGACTAAAAGGGGAACTGATCCTGTGTTTCCAGGAGTGTATTATGTTTGTGGGAGTAATGCCTACTACAGGTTACCTGCAAGATGGTACGGAAGCTGTTATTTTGGAATAGTTTTTCCAAAAATTTACCATGTAGACAAAATCAGTGGAACCAATGGAAATTCTAATGGAATAACACGAAGAAGAAGGGCTAGTTTTTCTGAAATTGTAGGAGATATTTTTAGTGCACTGATACCCTCAGTTGGAGTCATCTTAAATTCACAGAAAATTTGTAAGTTATCAACCATAGTTGATCGTCTTTCTACAGATACTGCAGGAGGATTTTTAATGATTAACACAGAAATGGTTGCAATTAGATCAATGGTTTTACAGAACCGTCTTGCTCTTGACATATTGTTGGCAAAAGAAGGTGGAGTTTGTGGCATGTTGAAAGTACAACATTACTGCACTTATATTCCGGACAAGAGCAGAGAAATTAAAGGATATATTGAAAATATTATGAGAATGCATGAAGATTTGACCCAACTGGAGGTTGACAGTGTGTGGGGAAGACTAACAAAAAGTATAACATCAATAGGGAAATGGTTTGTTGGGTTTGGGAAAAGTTTTCTAGGTCAAATAATGATACCATTAGTGATGATAATAACAATAGTGATGTTAATAATAATTACATATAGATGTTGTAGAAAAGGTAGGAAAGGAAAATTACATTTGAATAAGAAAGGAAAGGGACAAACACGTAAGAGGAAGTATGAGGAAATACGCTTGGAAGAAATGAAAGGTAGGTTATACAAGAAGATGTGAGATTTAGAAGGAAATGAGACAGTTGATGAAAGGTTGGGAGGCTAAATAGAGAAAACTGAGAAGTGCTAAAGTTGATATCTGGGATGGATTGGAATTTTGTGATGGCTTAATATGCCATCAGAGAGGGATTGATGGAGCAAGGACTCGGACACGAGACTTGCTCGGAAGCAATCCTCTCGATTTAACTTACTAGCGAATTACTAACGACATGTCTCGTAATTAATAATATGCATTTTCACTATACACGGGAAAAGAATGAAACTTGCCTATGTGTTTACTAACTGCAAATAACACGGACGTAGGACTAGAACGCATTTAACATGGGATCTTTACTGCGCATGCGTCTACTGCATCTACGTAGTATGACGTGCTTTCGCTTGGAGGGAAATTCTGACGCTTGCGCAAAGAGCTATAAAATGGCCGCTTGAAAGCTCACATGCATGGCACCTGCTTTGCTGAAATTAGAAATGGGTTTATAACTAACACAAATACATAGAGAGAAATAACAAATGGTATGGGTTAGAGTAGAGGTTGGTGGTATACAGTGAAACCATTTATTTTTGAGAATAACATTTTTCCTTTTCGACTTTATTATTAGTGCGTATTTGGGCCTGTTAAAGTTGTTCGAGTCGAGCAGACCGATATGGCGCGACGCATGCGCCCTTATACGGAAGCTTGGAAGATGACTAAGGATTTGTCACGAGTCCAAGGTCGGCGGAGATGTGCCCTGGGAAAATGAGGGTGAAGAGTTCATATGAAGGAACTTATTCAAGAAATCAGTTACAAATGTATTAATAAAGGTTAAAGATGTATGGGAAAGGAAGGGCGGAATAAAGTTTGAGGGGAGGAGTTTGGAAACAATGGTTAAAAGAGAATAAATGAAGTATAAGTGTGGTGTGATGATCATCCCCCCTCGCCTTACCAATCAGAAGTTAGTATTCTGTGCAAAAGAAACATTAATGGGTGGTACATGCCTATGGAAAGGTATAATTGAGGTAGTTTAGTTAGAAGGGTTGTCGTCATCGGGGAGACATTCGTGAGGCAGGCATTGTCTCTGAGAGAAGTTCGGGGGTCGAGAGTTCGAGAAACAAGTCGGGTTGGGCGAGCCTTTGCGCGTTGAAGAAGCCTGACATCGGGGTGTGCCGGGGTGGTGCTCTGAAATGCTGATGAAGAAACCGAATGCAGAACCATCTACTTAATTTGGGTGGGTTTAGAAAGAAGATCGCGGAAGAACCACGAGGAGGAAGAGAGTGTCAGAGAGGGGTGCAACATAGTCGTCGGTAATTAGAGAGGTGAAGTATCCTGTTCTGATTCCTGTCCTGAAGCCTTTGTCTCCTGATCTGTCCTGGGAGGCCCTTACCAGCCCTTTGGCCAGGGGGTTGGTCTTCACACCATACTTTGGTAATTATGAAATACATCGTTTGATAAATGCTCTTCTGTCTCTATCCTCTTCTTTCTGAGCATAGTTATTGTGTGGATCTGAATTGATAAGTGTTATCTGAGATATTTTTGAATTGGCACTCCCGCGAATGAGGGTGTTTGTACTGAAACGCTTTGAGATGGTTCAAAACCCCTAATTTTAGATAAAGATTAAAAAACTTATTGAGTCTGTCATTATTTTATACTTATTAAGAAATGCATAATAAGTTATGTCAATTATCGCCATCAACTAGTTTTACCTAACTGGTCCATTGACCAGAGGAAAGAACTGTTTGATCAGCAGAAGGTTTAGTTAAAGAAGTAATAACTAGATCCTGAGGTATGAATAACATACAAAACTAATAGACTCCAGTGGTTTACTTAGAGCGCAGCGGAAGCAAGTTGTATGGGCCCAAGTGAGTATATGGTAGTAGAGTATCTGTTGTTAGTAGACCGCTGGATCACCTGAACTTAAAGATACATGACTTATTCATCAAGAGCGAATGAAGGAATACCGTACTCCCCCTTCCCCTGAAAAAGGTTATGATAAATTAAAGAATAGAAATGATTTTTCCAAAGAAATCATAGAATAAATGCAAACCCAGTTACATCTATCTAAAGCAGAAAGGGGCCCACAGTGCATCCCGAGGCACAACACTAGTTTTTGCCCATCTTGTACAGCACCTTTCAATCCATCCCCACCACACACAACAACATAGCATTGTCATTTCGCACCACTCCACTCCAGTTGTCCATCTCAATGATCCCCAAATGGCCCAGTTCAAAGCTGCCAGTGAGATTGCCACAAAGTAGATCCTTTTAAGGGACCGAATGCGGAAACCAAGGGTGAAGCACTACATGAACCTCTCCTCCATAATGTGCTTACCAAAGATTTCCCACTTGAAAAAGTCAGCAGACACTGTCGAATAGCTGCTAATGCCCCACGTGAGTTTTGAGCTGCAGGGGGCTGCCTTCACCGAACAGGTAGGATCGGCTGGGCATGCTATACTAACTACGAAGTCTGACTGGCTGGCTATTTGACCACAACTGACCACGCACTCAAGGAAGTACCAGGAAAGCAAAATGGTGCAAAACATGCTGCAGCAAGCCATTTACCATGTCGTGAAAGACCAACCTTTCACCATGGACCGGGGTGACATCACAGCGCATCTGAGCCAATGAACGCGGTCTCATTGTGATGAATGTTCGATGTGAAATAGGAAGCATGTTCCAGAACTTTCGGATCTCGCGCTGCCATGGATTACAGATCGTGTGATTAAAAAAAGCCATTTGTCGAAGGAGAAGGCAATATTTCAAAGTGGGCCCAAATATGCTAAAATGCTGAAAGATAAGGATCGGCGAATGAAGCAACCGTGCATCTTTCTTTTATCAACACGGCGCTCGCTTCACGGCTGCTTCATTAAAAAAAGAACAGGACTCCCCCGGGCTTCATGAAACATGAAGCGTGGCAGCCATGAAGCCGGCACCATGCTGATAAAAGAAGCACTTCGGCAATCAAGCGGACGCCACCCGATTAAGGGAAATGTTGTGTTGAAGTATATACAAGTGGTCTTGAATGCCTGACCTAAAAAGGGTGTTTTAGGCTTATAAAGTGGTTACTTTGCCAAGCCAAATTGGTAGTTTAAAACTGTATCCAGGCTGCAATGGCATGCCTGATAAATGTTTTAAGGGGCTAATTAAGTGAATGGCACAATTAGTGCTGCAGTCCCACCAGTAGCCTTTCAATGTACAGCCCTGAGTATATGGTATACCTCTTTATCAAGGTCTTATAAATAAGTTAAATATTCCAATCAGGTGCAACCCAATTTTACCATGTTTAATGGAGTGAGCACAAGGTTTTTAGCACTGATTAGCAGCGGTAAAGTACCCTAAGGCTGATAACTCTAACAGTCAGCATCCGGGTTAAGAGTATTATGCAAAGTATTAAATGACTGGACCACATTATGTTAGTAAAATTAGAGATATAAACAGGACAGGCAGAGATAGATCAATTACTGAAGCTCCATTAGTTTGACTTGAGACCGTTTGGTTTGTTAAAATAGTGTTGAAGATGTGGACATTAGTACTCTATAACTGCTGCTATTGCAAACCAGGTCTGGCTGTAATATGTACATTGTGGCAGAGAAGGCAAGTGCATTTTTGGTTTTACAAAACTGTGCTGAGCTGATTTTTTATGGGTATGTGTGCTGTTTCATGAATTGTACATAATATTTGGTGCAGATCATTTTGGCAGGTCCTATGGTTATGTAAAGTGGTGCATGTTTATGATTTATTTTAAAGAAGTCACACTTTAATATACAATTCATTATTTTTATACTGAACACTCCTCCAATTAATAAAACCCTTAAAGGCTCACAGTGTTGCTCTACAACTTTCTATTATGATAAATACATCCCAATATTACATAAACAATTAAAAATTACATTGATTGCCCTGGAGATGATGAAATTGTGCACTGATTTCTGTACTGCTTGGAAAAAGCAAAAACAAGTGAGCAGTGAAAAATGAAATTGGTCGGTGCAAAATTGGGTAATCTGGAAACGTTGTTGCAAAACTGTACCTAGTGCATTTTTTACGTGCAAATGTGTGAAAGTCATCTCACCTAGTGCTGTACAAAATGTGCTGCTGCAATGCCACTGGTGACAATTTGTATACAGAAATAACAGGTGAGTTGTAGGTGTGCTAGACCTGGCATCCTTGGCATGGTTTTCCCCCTAACATTTTCCCTTCAGACCTCCGTTTTGCTGATTTCATGTTTGCTGGGCTTAGGACTCTGTGTTCTTTACCACTACCAGCCAGTGCTAAACTGCTTGTGCTCGGTGAATGTTATTCCAGTGCACACTGGAACTTGTAGTTTTTCTGCGCCATTTTTAACCCTCCAGTGGGTTGTGTGTGATCAAACAATTACAAGGACCACTTTTAAAAATGACGCAGAAAAACCACAAGTTCCAGTGTGCACTGGAATAACATTCACCGAGAAAGGCACACCGGAGGCCTATAAATTGAAGTATTGCGCAAGGAACTGTGGGAGCCTTAATAATTGTGTGTTTTCAAACTGCCTCTGACGAAGGAGAATGAATCTCTGAAACGCGTAAGGCAGGAGGATTTTTAATGATCGGAATGGAAGTTCTGTTTCCTTGAAATAAAAGGTTTGGAAAAATCACCAGCTGTTAGAGTGCTTCCTTAATGCAGAGCACTTTTGGAGGATATATATATATATATATATATATATATATATATATATATATATATATATATATATATATATATGTATATATATATATATATATATATATATATATATATATATGTATATATATATATATATATATATAAATTCACTGAAAAAAACTTAGGATTCAGGGACGTTATAGTTAGAAATTAGCATTTAAAAAACCTTTGAAATTCACTGAAAAAACCACAGGTTTCCGGAAGTTATAGTTAGTTGGACATTTCACTCGTACAAAACCAGAGAAATTCAGCCGTTATAGTTAGTTCAGCTAACTATAACTCACGCCCCCGCAATGCACTGCTGATGACGTCACATATTACATCACTCATGACATGGTCAGGGACATCACTGATGACATCACTGATGACATCATCCAGTGACTGAGTGTTTTTTTAAAGTTTAAGAATGTTATATATGTACGCCAAGGTGTATTGAAGAATGAGTGGGTGTATGAGTGTCTGAATGGATGATTTAGTGGGTGCGTGACTGACTGTATAAGTGAGTGATTAAACGTGTCTTAGTGAATGCATGGGTGAATGACTAATATGTATGAATGTCTGTATCAGTCTGTCAGTTGGCGTATAAGTGGCTGCATGGGTTGTTGAGTAGCTACATGAATATCTATATGGGTTAATGATTGGTTGTCTGAGTACCTATATGGGTGCCTGAGTGTCTGTGTGGGTGTGTGGGGGGGTGTGACTCTGTGCATAGATGTGTGAGTGGGTGATTCACTGGGTGTATGGGTTCAAGAGTGCATCTGTGAAGGGCTGTATGGGTGGGTGAGAGTGTGTATGGGTGTGTTGGTGAGTGAATGGATGTCTCAGTGGTATATGTGTGAGTAACTACATATGTGAAAGGCAGTATATGTGAGTGTTGGAGTATATAATTGACTATATGTGAGAGTGAGTGATTGTGAGAGTGGCTGTATAGATGAGTGTATGCTTGTGTTATTGATTGTATAAGAGAGTAAGTATGTGTTAGTATCTGTATGAATAAGTGAGGTGGTGTGTGTATAACTGTATAGGTGAGTAAATGGGAGTGTGATTGATTCTTTGCATGACTGACTACCTGTGTGACTAACTCTTTGGGTGAGTGGTGGTGTGTAAGTGTCTGTATAGGTGTATGAGTGCATATGATAGTGCTGTATGATGAGTGACTGCATGTATGAGTGACTGTATGGATGAATAAGTGGATGAGTGGAGTGGTATAGACCTAGGAATCAGTGAGTGGGTATGTAGTAACTGGTATTGGTTTGTCTATGGTTTTGAAAATGGTAGTCTGTATTTTAGAGTGGGTGTATCAAAGGATAAATTAGGGTGTGAGGAGGTGCATCAGAATATCACGTGGATGATGTCATCAGTGATGTCACTGACCATGTCATGAGTGATGTAATATGTGACGTCATCAGCAGTGCATTGCGGGGACGCGAGTTATAGTTAGCTGAACTAACTATAACGGCTGAATTTCTCTGGTTTTGTACGAGTGAAATGTCCAACTACCTGTAACGTCCCTGAAACCTGTTGTTTTTTCAGTTAATTTCAAAGGTGTTTTAAATGCTAATTTCTAACTATAATGTCCCTGAAACCTATGGTTTTTTCAGTGAATTTCAAAGGTTTTTTAAATGAAAATTTCTAACTATGCCTACAGAGGTAGGACATGTGCAGAAAGAGGAAGAAAGGTGCAGAAAAAAACAAGAGATATGCAGAAAGAACCAACAGAGATGCAGAAAGAGGCCTTGTTGCAAAGTGATCCTGTGTCCTGGGCACCCCCCAACTTTTTTCTGACGTGCACTGGTGGTAACTGACTCTGACTGACCCTGGGCTCTGCCTAACCAGGCCCGGAGCCAGTGCTATGCTGAAAGACACTTAGAATACAGTGAAAACACCTACATACACTAGGGTACACTATGGGTTGGGGTACCCCTGTGATTCGCATGACCTCGCCTGTAAGGCCCTAGTACATAATAGGCAGGGGGATTAAAACTACCTCTAAGACCTATTACATTACAAATGCTTCTTTAACTGGTAGTCACATTTGCAGAGTGGTGGAAAAAGGGGGCTGGGCCTCCAACCAGCGCTCAGAAATTCTGCTGCATAGGATTTACAGGAGGTACCAGGAGGGCTACTTGGCCGCCAAAGTCCCTCAGGAGTAAAGTGGACTTCATCCCCCAACTAGTACTGTGCCAGGAGTCGCATTTACAGAGTGGTGGAGAAAGTTGAACGTGCCCTCCGAAGACCTCTCAGCAATCCCACTGTGTGGGTCTTACTGGAGGTAACTGGAGGGGTGGTTGGCCCCCAAGGTGAACCTTGGGGGCTGACTACCCCTCCTATTACCTCCAGTAACAACCACACAGCAGGATTACTAAGTTCTCATAGCAGGCAACGCCCCCTTTCCCCACCACTGTGCAAATGCACTTCCTGGCACGCTCTTGGATGAGGATTTAAGTCTCCTTTGCTGCTGGGGGTCCTTAGGGGCCAACTAGCCTACCTGATACCTCCAGTATGCCCCAGATAGTGGGATTGCTGAAAGGTAGACAGAGGCCACGCCCCCTTTCTCCACCACTCTGCAAACGCGCCTCCTGGCGCGCTCTGTGTTGGGGGATTAATCCCCCTTGTATCATGAGGGTCCCTAGGGGCCAACTAGCCCACCAGGTACCTCCAGTAAGCCCCACACAGCTGGATTGCTGAGAGTGGTCCGAGGCCACGCCCCCTTTTTACACCACTCTGCAAACGCACCTTCTGCAGCACTGCTGGTGGGGCAATGAGGTCCTCTTGTGTCCTGAGGTTTGCATTTATATAGCGCTTGTTACCCCTGATGTTCTAGCCTGGATTTAATGTAACTATCCCCAGAAATGATGTGTTAGGACTTGGCTACTACTTTCTCTGGAATATGAACATTTGCCATCAAACAAAGGATTTGTTTTTTCAGATAGGCTCTCTCCCAGTGGCTTATCAAGTTTTCAGGAGTTTTTGGTGAAAACTACAGAAATATATTTGACAAATTATTAATATTTTATTTCTCTCCTGATCACTTTCCACACAAGCACTTTCTTAAACACTATCTTTTTGCACTTTCCTTTGGAGTTCGAGCAACCATGTTGAAACAATCTTTTTAAAGGAATGTATATGTTACTCTAGTATAAAAAATACAAAATTTGGTTCACTGTTGCAAATAGCTTTATGTGTGATTCATTCTATATGTCTCTCTCTCGCCAACATCCTAATACGTAAATGAATATTGTATTTCTAAATATATGCCAGTAGGACCTTACTTATAGAATATGGACATTTCTATGCTCTAAGAGTCTTGTGTGCTGTGTTGCCTGGATCCGGTGGACAACAGGGGTGGGGGGGAGGGCACATCTGTGCATTCCCCAGTGACAATCATAAACCATGGGCATACCACTAGAACGACAGACCTCTGCCATTTGAGGGCCACATGGGACACATTGGAGAGAGAGGTATTGACACTTAGCCTCTAGGGGCTAAATTATGGCCCCACTAAAGATTAAGATCTGCATTCCACAACCCCATGGCAGACAGGCCTACAATTTAGGGATGACATCTGTGGTTCAAAAGGAAACCCCTTAAACCACCCCTAACTTCAAAGACACACAACAGTATAATTACTGGTGCCATCCTTCAGCAAAGGGTGATATACGCTTGTAGGGACGCGGGACCAAAGAACTCAGACTGCGTGGTGCACATTGCCAAAGTACTCTGTTGTGACATTGGAAGATTACTGCCTTAGAAGGGTACCGCAAGCCCTTTCTGAATAGTGGCTGGCCTGGGCCGAAGGCCTACTGACTGAAGTGTGGCGCCCTGAAGTGTGCTCCCCAAGGGCCTGTCGGCGGGCATCCTGTTCTCCTGGATATCTCAGGGACATCAAAGTTCTCCCATGAGGGACCTACACCATCTACCTGTGACATCTGAAGAGCGGTGCCCTCTCAAGTGCCCACAGCGGCTACTGAATCCCATCGGGTAGCACGGTGTGAGCGTGGAACTAAGACTTGTGTCTGGAGACTGATTGTCTAGTGTGGAGCCCCAGAAATCTTGCTGCATCTAAGGCGTGTAGTTCCTGTACTCCAGGGACCCTGACACTCATAAGCATCTAGCTGGTGGTGAGTGAATTCACAGGTTGAGGGACTCCGCGTGGCCCGTTTTGTTGATTGTGCCACATCTCTTATGTATGTCACGTTGACTGCATGCTCATTGCGATTCATAGGGTGCAACCCTCAGAGGTGGGGTATACCCGTAGTAGTGCCTCATTCTACCTCATGTGGCTCTGCTGAACTTGTTCCTGTGTGTGTGACTGGACTGGTCTGGTACAACCTGCATCATCCTGCACCAGACGTTGTTCCTCATTTCCAGGGAGGTGCGGAATTTACAACTCTTCATTGTGTGCAACCAGAATTGCCTGGTGCAACCCATCTCAACATGCAGCGGTCATTATGCCTCATTTCCAGGGAGGTACGGAATTTGCAACTTTTCGTGTTTGAAACCTGAAGTGTTGGTGCGACCCATACCAATGCTCACCAGATTCTGTGCCTGGATCTCATGGGCACGACCCTGATCAACGTGTACCGGACAGGGTGCCTCGTCCTACCGAGAGGCTACCCTGTGCTACTTCTCATTCATCGGTTGTTCCCCTGAGACATTCATCGCGGCAGACCAACTGGTCTCTCCTGAAGACATCTTGGCGCCGGGTAGTAGCGAGAGAGAAATTGACTGGGTAGAAGGAACACTTCCATGACAGTTCGGAAGCGGGTCAAGAGACTGCATGATTCCATTGTGTTTTGAGACATGTGGGTGAACTTCACTAAGAAGCCAGGTCTTCAAGACCTACCTAAACTGACTTCTTCTTCATGATACAACGAAGAAAGGGAGGAATCTCATTCCAGGCCCTAGAAGTGATTTAAGTGAAAGATTGCCCCCTCCCTTTGTTTTAAGGTAAAACCTCAGTGTCTTCAGAAGAGCATACTCCCGATCTCAAGGATTGAGAGGGGTGATAAGGCCGAAGCCTCTGAAAAAGATATAAGGTAGCCGCTCCATGGGATGTTCAAAATGCTATAACTAGGCCTTAAAGCTAATGCATTCAGGGCTGGCTTTAGCACTGGTGCTGCCCGGTGCGACAATGTTTGTTGACGCCCCACCCCGATGACCACATCAGCGGTAACCCACTGACCTATTTACAATATATGCATCTTGTAATATGCATGGTACACGCTCTTTGCAACAGGTACATTACCCTCTGTGCTTCTTTTTACTGAGTAAAAACCTCAACTAGACAAAACTTTGCTCTTTTTCCAGGAAGAACATTAAACACATAAGTTATCTTGACTTTTTTTGTTGCCTGGAAATTGCTGGGGAAAGGAATATGACAACAGGTGCCTTTAAAACCATATTAAACTTGCAAACATGGCACCTCCCGTCAGTCAGCACCCGGTGCAGTGGCACCAGTCGCACTGCCCTAGAGCCGGCCATGAATGTGTTTCTTGATGGGAAGCCAATGCAAAGCTTCAAGATGGACTGCTACCGTTTGACGTCTAGGAACCCCCAAAATCAATCTGGCTGCAGCATTTTGAACCACTTGTAAGCAGTCCACTAAATAGTTAGTAACACTTAGCAGTAGAGCATTGGCATAATCTAATCTAGCTGTGATACAAGCAGGTATGACTGTTTTTCGAGTGGCAGCTTGAGCAAACTCTAAAACCTTCTTTAAGGATCATAGCAACGAAAAGCATTAAAAAAATAATTTAAAAAGAAAAAGAGGTGTCACCATGTAAAGGGAAATGTGTGCCAAGCCCTGATTTACTTTCCAAAGGATTCAGACATTTCGTATTCTGCTGTAGCCTACGGAGCAGATTAGTGGGCCACCGCAAGAAATGTCATGCGAAGTACAAGTCTGCCTCAGCTGCCAGCTGAGTGAGAGCAGAAGATGGCCCTTCCCCCAATGTCATGAAAGCCTTTAAGCACCAAAGCTTGAGCTTTCATGCAATATGTGGAATGCAGAAGAAAACTCCCTGTTGCTGTAAGCTGGGAGGCGAGGGGAGCAACACACTGTGGTGGGGGGTATTTGAGGGGTGAAGCAGCATGACAGAGAGCACTAGCAAACACAGCACTCTTCTGGAGTGCTGAATGGAAAAGTAAATAGTAATTCCTTACATGTGAGCAGTGGAATCATACAAGTCAGCCAATCAAAAGGATCATAAATATGCTATGCTTCAGGGGAGGGAAAAACACAAAAAGAGGGAGGCAAGATAAGAAGCAAGCAAATGGGGATGACAATAAAGCCAGCCAATAGGGAGCAATGGGTGGGCTGTAAGCCTACTGTACTAGAGGTGTGCAAGCCACTGAGAGCTCGAGTTAGGCTCAAGCAAGAGGCCTGGCCCTCGCTCATTCCGAGATCCTCTTGAGCTGAGCTTTCATATGGCTTCTGCCTGCCACTCATGCTTGAGCCTCAGGGCAAACAATTAAGACACATTTTCATATAAAACAGAATGGAGAAAGAGATACCTGTCTAATGGCTGGGCTGCACAATCTGAAACAAGAAAACCTGTGATCAGTCATGGCTGCCCTGCTTACAAGCTGTGTGATCATAGGCAAATTTTCTATTTCATGAAGCCTCCTTTTTCTTCATTATTGCAAAGGAGAGCACCTACAAATATGTGATTTCAGAGTGTGTGCTGTAGTTTATTAGGCTATAATGTTGCTCCAACTATAATACAAATCTGGGCCACCTTTAGGTTACATAGGACAACTGACTTATCTCTTAGTCGACTAATGGCATTGCCTTCAGGATGGGGGCAAGAAGGTTCTAAGTTCATGTTTAAAAACTATTAGTTTCAATAAATGTCTCAATGTGGTAATATAATCTGATGAAAAAGACGACATGATTCTGCATGTTTAATAAATACCGTTTTGAATTTTGAGGAGGCTGTATCATATTTTTACATGATGTTTGCTGAAAAATGTACATGTCAAATATTTGCAAGACTATGCTTGCGCACATGCTCTTTCAGCCAAGCCAAACCCTTGGCTCGGTTTTACCTCAGTTCTCCCTGTTTATTTCTTGGCTTACTCACTTCTAAGTCCACAACAGGTCTTTCTCAACCAGACAGCTTGTGCTGCATCGTAGGAGCAACCTAAAAAGTGATTGGATGGAAAGCTAAGTTCTGAGCGTGAAAGTGGACGTCATTGTGATGTATTGTTCTTTAAAAAGTTGTTTCAGCTCTTTCCGGAATTGTAGCAGGGTTGAGCCAGTCCTCTTGAATGTTGTTCCAGGTATTGAGTGCATAGAGAGAAGGCATGTTGGCTGTTTTCTTTTTATGGTCTGGCTTGACATCGCAGCTGTCGCCAGACAGTTAATTGAGCATCACTAGAGAGGAGCCTTGGCTTTGCCCACATTTGGGGAGTGAGGAGTACATGTTTTGATTGAGCAGAACTAGTGTGCTGCCACACAAAAAAAGTGCTTGCCCTCCACACAGCTGTGATCATTTTGTTTATCCAGCTGCCCAAGCTTGACCCTTCAAGGACAAACACATGACATTGGAATGCTATTAAAATGTCTTAGATAACTAGATAATTTCTGTTGTTTTTCTCTGGCAGCAGCACAAATGGTAAGAAGGCAGTCATTAACCTACCTGGATTTTTAGGTCTGGCTTGACAGTGCTATTGTCACCTTACCTTGTAACCTACACCAATATTATTCTACAGTTCTTTTTTACATATATATTCCCATGCTATTGACTTGTAATGCTTTATATTACCGTACAACATTCCTTTAAAGCCAGACATATTAGCATTGCCAATGCTGATTATTATTATTATTTTTGTTTGCACGAACTTCATCATCTCCAGTGTAATGGTGATCTGACTCAACTGTGAGTGTGTAAAGAGCCACCAGAGGTGAGGGAAAACACTACAGTCATAGTACTGACCATGTTCTCCTTGCCTCCCTGCTCAGGTTTGGTGCAATCAGTAACCAGATCTTGGCGAGCAAGGCCAAGACCCAGCTCGACAAACAATGGTCCACTCATCTGGCCCTTTTGTATGTAATTTCAGGATTTAAGGCTGAATCTAGCCACACTTTAATCCTTCAAGGATCTTAGGTGATCTTCTCACACTCCTCCCGTCTTTGCCAACCAAGGAAGACTTACACTTTCAAACTGCTTTCCTCTGCCACTGTAAGCTTAGATTGTGCTGATTCCCGGTACCGAGGTTACTACGTTTTCTCAGCCCTCCAGGTTGTCCAAGGCTAGGTAGTCCGCATGAGTGCAGGGGGTAGTTGTTTTTGCCATGAACAAATCCATTAGCGCCACACTGGCTCCCATTTAAAGTTTGTTCCTTTATACTGTGCACAATCCATGTTTCCTTGCCATATTCACCCAATTCCTTAAGGAGAAAGCTGCCATGCGTTGTTCACTTTGCACGCTTTGCCTCACCAAGTGTTCAAGAAAGATTTGGATATGCGGTCCATTAATTAAATGACAATTAACATAACAGGTCTCTATCTTCGAACCGACCCCCCCGCACACACACTCCCACTTTGATTCATTGCTCCTGACTGACTTGTTGGTCTCTACCCATCCTTTCTGAAATCTCGCCTCTGCCTTCCCTCTAAGCGCTGAGTCCTGTGTCTGTCCCACCCTCCTGGCTTCCTCTCAGGTACCTCACTCCTCGGCTTCTCTTGGTTTGTGCCTGCTCCCCTCTCTTTATCTCTGCCCTCCGGCGCTCCGTGTTACCTGTATCGTGCCAGCTGCTTGCTCCGTGTCTCTGTGGGCCGCTGGGCGCTGCGCCGTGTCGTCGACCTTCCTCGGTCTGTCAGTCGGTCGCCGGTGGCTGTAGGACTCCGAGAGGACCCCCGCGTGAGAGGGCTGCAGGCCACTCCTAAGGCCCTCTGGATGCATGGAATGTGGCCATCACTTGTTAGTGCGTGACTTCGGGGGTGTCCCTTCTGTGAGTGCTGCAGGTCCCAGGCGCTCCCCTGTCTGAGTGTGAGAAAAGCCCCGGGGAGGTGGCGGTCCCTGGGGCTTGGGGGGGGGCGCGTAGCCCCCCTCCCCTATTAAAACAAAGCCCTGGGGAGGTGGTGGTCCCTGGGGCAGCATGGGGGGCAGGAGCCCCCCCACGCTTTTTTTTTTTTAAAAAGCCCCGGGGAGGTGGTGGTCCCCGGGGCTGTGGGGGGGCCCCGTGCCCCCCGCACATTATGAGGAAATCCCCGGGGAGGTGGCGGTCTTATGGGCTGTGGGGGCCCCCACACCTTAATTTTAAATTGCCCCGTGACCTGGCCCACCCGGGGGCTTAAAACAAACGAAGCGCGGAAGCAGGCGCTTAGTTTTTTAAATTTATTTCATCCGGATTCGCGAACCCAGCACGAATTCGGCCGATTTTATTATTTTTTTTAATGCTTTTTTTGACCCTGGGGGTCCTTGTGGAACTCCCTGAACAGGCCTAGGGGGTCAGGGTGCTTCTACCCTGCCCCTTTTTCTTGTTTTTTTATGTTTTTTTAACTGTTTTCTTGTGGCTGCCAACACATTCTGGTTTGGAGTGTTGGCAGCCAATCAGAATTAAGCTCGTGCTCGGGAGGGTTCGCAAATCCTCCTCGGTGCTCGGATATATAAATTCTTGTTTTTTGAATTTCTCAGCAACTACTGAACGGAAAAAGGTCGCTTTCTGGACCAAGAGCTACATTTTTGCCAAATTTGGTGTCATTCTGTTCAGCAGTTCGGGCTGTAGCCGTGTCTAAAGTTCCTATAGAAATTAACATGGGGAAAATTCGTTTTGGGACCCCCCCCTTTTTTCTCGGCCCCCGCTTGATGAACCACCCCAAGACTTTCAAGACAGGAGCTGACCTGAGTGATTCATTAGATTTGAAAATTTCGCGAAGATTCGTCAAACGGCGCCAAAGATATTGGCAAAATAAAAAACGCTTTTTGAATAGAAACAAGGTCCTAACTATAACTACCTACTGGCGACCGTCAGTAGGTAATATATCTATAAATATATATACATATATATAAAAATATATCTCGAAAACAGGAAATCACAGCCGCCGCTCCTCTCGTGCTGTAACTCCAGCCGTGGTGAGCCACTAATCATGAACACACAAGGCGACAGTCTTCAAACGCCAAAATTGGAGAGCACACACGGAAGTTTTGTCCAAACAGAGGGGCTTATTTATGAGACTTTACGTCACTTTTGCGCCGCCGGTGCATCACTTTTGTGACGCACCAGCAATGTAAAAAATGCGCCATGTTGCGTCATATTTACAAAGTGACGCATCTAGGTAGATGCGTCACTTTGTAAACGCCTGCGCCACATTATACCTGCAAAAACAACAATTGATGGACAGAATGCAGAACAATGTCATACATTCACCCCAGTACAGAGATCTGGGCCTAAATCCATCATTTTTTTGCTCACCATGCCATTCCAGTTTGGACCCAGCCATGTGCAAATCAGTCTTGACCCTGCACCCAATGGGAACAGTCCAGCCTGAACTGCCAGGCCAGGTCCTCCCTGGACTGGAAACAAGCATCCTAAGACCGGTTTCGGGCTTTCAGCCCTCATCAGCCAGGATAGCTTGACTCCAGTGGCATGGAGAGCACGGGACCCATGTCTGGGCATACCCGTACCACTCGGGGTGACAAATGCAAAAACAACAATTGATGGACAGAATGCAGAACAATGTCGTACATTCACCCCAGTACAGAGATCTGGGCCTAAATCCATCGTTTTTTGCTCACCATGCCATTCCAGTTTGGACCCAGCCATATGCAAATCAGTCTTGACCCTGCGCCCAATGGGAACAGTCCAGCCCGAACTGCCAGGCCAGGTCCTCCCTGGACTGGAAACAAGCATCCTAGGACCGGTTTCGGGCTTTCAGCCCTCATCAGCCAGGATAGCTTGACTCCAGTGGCATGGAGAGCACGGGACCCACGTCTGGGCATACCCGTCCCACTCGGGGTGACAAATGCAAAAACAACAATTGATGGACAGAATGCAGAACAATGTCATACATTCACCCCGGTACAGAGATCTGGGCCTAAATCCATCGTTTTTTGCTCACCATGCCATTCCAGTTTGGACCCAGCCATATGCAAATCAGTCTTGACCCTGCGCCCAATGGGAACAGTCCAGCCCGTACTGCCAGGCCAGGTCTTCCCTGGACTGGAAACAAGCATACTAGGACCGGTTTCGGGCTTTCAGCCCTCATCAGCCAGGATAGCTTGACTCCAGTGGCATGGAGAGCACGGGACCCACGTCTGGGCATACCCGTCCCACTCGGGTGACAAATGCAAAAACAATAATTGATGGACAGAATGCAGAACAATGTCGTACATTCACCCCAGTACAGAGATCTGGGCCTAAATCCATAGTTTTTGCTCACCATGCCACTCCAGTTTGGACCCAGCCATATGCAAATCAGTCTTGACCCTGCGCCCAATGGGAACAGTCCAGCCTGAACTGCCAGGCCAGGTCCTCCTGGACTGGAAACAAGCATCCTAGGACCGGTTTCGGGCTTTCAGCCCTCATCAGCCAGGATAGCTTGACTCCAGTGGCATGGAGAGCACGGGACCCATGTCTGGGCATACCCGTCCCACTCGGGGTGACAAATGCAAAAACAACAATTGATGGACAGAATGCAGAACAATGTCGTACATTCACCCCAGTACAGAGATCTGGGCCTAAATCCATCGTTTTTTGCTCACCATGCCATTCCAGTTTGGACCCAGCCATATGCAAATCAGTCTTGACCCTGCGCCCAATGGGAACAGTCCAGCCCGAACTGCCAGGCCAGGTCCTCCCTGGACTGGAAACAAGCATCCTAGGACCGGTTTCGGGCTTTCAGCCCTCATCAGCCAGGATAGCTTGACTCCAGTGGCATGGAGAGCACGGGACCCACGTCTGGGCATACCCGTCCCACTCGGGGTGACAAATGCAAAAACAACAATTGATGGACAGAATGCAGAACAATGTCATACATTCACCCCGGTACAGAGATCTGGGCCTAAATCCATCGTTTTTTTGCTCACCATGCCATTCCAGTTTGGACCCAGCCATATGCAAATCAGTCTTGACCCTGCGCCCAATGGGAACAGTCCAGCCCGTACTGCCAGGCCAGGTCTTCCCTGGACTGGAAACAAGCATACTAGGACCGGTTTCGGGCTTTCAGCCCTCATCAGCCAGGATAGCTTGACTCCAGTGGCATGGAGAGCACGGGACCCACGTCTGGGCATACCCGTCCCACTCGGGGTGACAAATGCAAAAACAATAATTGATGGACAGAATGCAGAACAATGTCGTACATTCACCCCAGTACAGAGATCTGGGCCTAAATCCATAGTTTTTTTGCTCACCATGCCACTCCAGTTTGGACCCAGCCATATGCAAATCAGTCTTGACCCTGCGCCCAATGGGAACAGTCCAGCCTGAACTGCCAGGCCAGGTCCTCCCTGGACTGGAAACAAGCATCCTAGGACCGGTTTCGGGCTTTCAGCCCTCATCAGCCAGGATAGCTTGACTCCAGTGGCATGGAGAGCACGGGACCCACGTCTGGGCATACCCGTCCCACTCGGGGTGACAAATGCAAAAACAACCTGCGCCAGGTATAATGTATGCAGGGTGGGTGTTCCGACGCAAGTAAGCCTCGTAGAAATGACGCAGTGAAATCTCATAGATTTCACTGCGCCACTTCTAGGATGCAAATGCGTCAATATCTTACGCCTGCCTCACAGTAGGCGTAAGACTGACGCAGGCACATTTGAAATGGCACTTGCCCATGTGAAATGACCCATTGCTGGAGTTGCGTCACTTTTGTGACGCACTCCAGCAATGTGTCATTTTTGCACCAACAGATATGTCAGAAATACTCACATATCTGAAACTCCTTGCGACATGATGCGTCATACTGTAAATATGACGCATCCAGCATGTCGCAAGGAGGGCGCAATGAAAGTGACGCATCGCTGTCTTCACGCAGCGATGCGTCACTTATCATAAATGAGGCCCAAAGTGCTTTAATGTGCAGACCCCCCCTGCACTGACAGACGCGTTTCGGCTTGCGCCTATAGAGGAAGGCGCAAGCCGAAATGCGTCTGTCAGTGCAGGGGGGTCTGCACATTAAAGCACTTTGGTGCTTATTTACAAGGCCCTTGAGCCACTTTTGCGTCACTTTTCCCATGTTAAAAATGACGCAAAAGTGGCGCAAGGGGCCTTGAAAATCTGCCCCTTTATTTTGGACAGAACTTCCGTGGGTGCTCTCCAATTTTGGTGTTTGAAGACTGTCTCCTTGTGTGTTCATAAAAATATATCTATATATATATTCACTGAAAAAACCATAGGTTTCAGGGGCGTTATAGTTAGTTGGACATTTCACTCGTACAAAACCATAGAAATTCCCCCGTTATAGTTAGTTCAGCTAACTATAACTCAGCGCGCCCGCAATGCACTGCTGATGACGTCACATATTACATCACTCATGACATGGTCAGTGACATCACTCATGACATCACTGATGACATCTCAAATGACATCACTGATGACATCATCCAGTGAATGTGTGTTTTTCAGAAAATGAAATATGTTTTATATATGTATATCTCAAGGTCGATGGAAGAATAAATGGGTATATAAGTGTCTAAATGGATGATTTGTTTTGTAAAATTGATTGTATAACTGACTGATTAAGTGTATCTTAGTGAATACATGGGTTAGTGAGTAATGTTTAAATATGAAAATATCTGTATCAGTCTCTCACTTTGTGTATAAGTGGCTGCATGGGTTGGTGAGTAGCTACATGAGTGTCTATATGGGTTATTAGTTGGTTTTTGAGTATCAGTATGAGTGTCTGAGTATCTGTATGGTTCAGTGGGGGTATTACTTAGTGCATAGATGCATGAATGAGTGACTCACTGTTTGTATGTGTTGAAGACAGCATGTGTGTAGGACTGTATAGGTGGATGAGCGTGTGTATGGGTGTGTTAGTGAGTGAATGACTGTCTCAATAGTGTCTTTATGAGTAACTACATATGTTTTAAACTAGTATATGTGAGTATTGGTGTATATAAGTGAGTATATGTGAGAGTGAGAGATTGGAAGAGTTCCTGTACAAATAAGTAGGTGTTTCTATAAGTGATTGTTTAAGAGAGTAAGTATGTGTAAGTTTCTGTAGAAGTAAGTGTGGTAGTGTGTGTATAACTGTATATGCAAGTAAATGGATGTTTGATACTTTGTTTGCATGTGTGACTATGTGTGTGAGTAACTCTAAGGATGAGTGGCGGTGTGTAACAGGATGTATAGGTGTATGAGTACATATGATGAGTGAGTACATGTATGAGTGACTGTATAGGGACTGTTGGTGAATGAGTGGATGTGTGTGTAGATCTTGGAATTACTGAATAGGTGTGTTGTAACTGGTATTGATATGTCCATTGTTTTGAAAATGTCAGTTTGTATTTTTGAGTGTGTGTATCAAAGGTTATATTAGGGTGAGAGGAGGTCTGCCACTCTATCACAAGGATGATGTCATCAGTGATGTCATCAGTGATGTCATTTGAGATGTCATCAGTGATGTCATGAGTGATGTCACTGACCATGTCATGAGTGATGTAATATGTGTTGTCATCAGCAGTGCATTGCGGGCGCGCGAGTTATAGTTAGCTGAACTAACTATAACGGGGGAATTTCTATGGTTTTGTACGAGTGAAATGTCCAACTACCTATAACGCCCCTGAAACCTATGGTTTTTTCAGTGAATTTCTAAGGTTTTTTAAATGCTAATTTCTAACTATAACGTGCTTGAAACCTATGGTTTTTTCAGTGAATTTCTAAGGTTTTTTAAATGCTAATTTCTAACTATAACGTGCCTGAAACCTATGGTTTTTTCAGTGAATATATATATATTTATTTTACTATGTATACATGTGAAAATGTCTCGATCCGCCTGTTTGCCTCGGTGGCACGGAAAAAATGGGTGGAACTGACGTCAGCACGCCGACGAGGTCCTCTTATGGCTCCGATGATGTCATACGGTGTCGCGAGCGGAGCCGTGCTATTATGACGTCCTCGTTGACATGGGAGAGCTAGGAAAGAATTTCCGTGGAATGCTGGTGCAGGGGATATTCACCTAAGTGTTCAGGCTAGTCCTTTGGGAGCAACTGTTTATGTTGCCACTCCAGAAACCAAAACCAGTGATCAGAGGGCAGAGGCCCTGCAGATGGCACACGAGGTGGGGTGCCCAGTCGTGTGCACCGGCGGGGCAGCGAAGTGACAAGCACCACAACCCACAAAAAAGGTAACGAGGGCACTGAATAACACAGGATCTTCTCTTTGTATCTGGCAGGAACAACGAAGTTAAAATGCCCTATTACCAAAATGTAGAATTAGTGCTACAAAGGTCTTCAAGAGGACCTGCGATGCCGCTTCTGCCTCCCGTACCCTGGAGGCGGCACATGGGTCACGCGGTACGGTCATACTGCGGTGGGATGCACACTCGTTGACCTCTCATGGCACTGCTCCACACTTCAGGGAGGACGCTTTCCATTAGCTATGTTTTCTGATGACGTTTCACGCCGGCCCCGTCCAAGAACAGAACTCCTTTAGATCCAAACAGACTCTTTCACTCTCTCACCGGAAGTTAAACCAGGTCACGCGGACACTTTCACAATACAACAGCCGGGAATGCACTTTTCGGTAAAAAAAACACATTCCTTCCTCCTAATTAATCAAATAAACGTCTCACTGAAGAACAGGGGCCAGCTTCGATCGGTAAGCAGCAGTTACAACGACTTTTTTACTTCGCGATACCATTACAACGCATGCATTACCACGCATGCGTTGTACATCGCGAAGTCATTACTACGCATTTTTAGAACGCATGGTCATTTACCACGCATGCCTTTACAACGAATTTTGTTGTAAAGGTATGTATGGTAAATGACCATGCGTTCTAAAAACATGTAGATGATCCACGTCGTTGTAAGGAAACAGAGGCTGTTCCGTTTCCTCACAACGACGTGCACCGCCCCTCAGAGACGACGTGAAGCAGGAACCACGAGGAAAGAGGAACCACGAGGAGTGAGAGGTAAGGGGATTGGGCATGGGGTGGGGGTTTCTTTTCTAGGGTTTAGGGTAGTGCAGTGGTGTTTGGGTGGTGTAGGGGGTCGTGCTGGGGGTAGTGTTTTAGGGTTTAGGGTAGTGCAGTGGTGTTTGGGTAGAGTAGGGGGCCGTGCTGGGGGTAGTGTTTTAGGGTTTAGGGTAGTGCAGTAGTGTAGGGGGTCGTGCTGGGGGTAGTGTTTTAGGGTTTAGGGTAGTGCAGTTGTGTATGGGTAGTGTAGGGGGTCGTGCTGGGGTAGTGTTTTAGGGTTTAGGGTAGTGCAGTGGTGTTTGAGTAGTGTAGGGGTCATGCTGGTTGTAGTGTTTTAGGGTTTAGGGTAGTGCAGTGGTTTTTGTGTAGTGTAGGGGTCATGCTGGGGGTAGTGTTTTATGGTTTAGGATAGTGCAGTGGTGTTTGGGTAGTGTAGGGGGTCGTGCTGGGGGTAGATTTAGGGTTTAGGGTAGTGCAGTGGTGTTTGGGTAGTGGAGGGAGTCGTGCTGGGGGTAGTGTTTTAGGGTTTAGGGTAGTGCAGTGGTGTTTGTGTAGTGTAGGGGGTTGTGCTGGGGTAGTGTTTTAGGGTTTATGTCAGGTGCAGTGGTGTTTGGGTAGTGTAGGGGGTAGTGCTGGGGTAGTGTTTTAGGGTTTAGGGTAGTGCAGTGGTGTTTGTGTAGTGTAGGGGTTAGTGCTGGGGGAGTGTTTTAGGGTTTAGGGTAGTGCAGTGGTGTTTGGGTAGTGTAGGGGTTCATGCTGGGGTAGTGTTTTAGGGTTTAGGGTATGGCAGTGGTGTTTGGGTAGTGTAGGGGGTCGTGCTGGGGGTATATTTAGGGTTTAAGGTAGTGCAGTGGTGTTTGTGTTGTGAGGGGGTCGTGCGGGGGGTAGTGTTTTAGGGTTTAGAGTAGTGCATGGTGTTTGTATAGTGTAGGTGGTTTAGGGTAGTGCAGTGGTGTTTGTGTAGTGTAGGGGTCATGCTGGGGGTAGTGTTTTAGGGTTTAGGGTAGTGCAGTGGTGTTTGTGTACTGTAGGGGGTAGTGTTTTAGGGTTTAGGGTAGTGCAGTGGTGTTTGTGTAGTGTAGGGGGTCATGCTGTGGGTAGTGTTTTAGGGTTTAGGGTAGTGCAGTCGTGTTTGTGTAGTGTAGGGGGTCGTGTTGTAGGGTATAAGGTAGTGCAGTGGTGTTTGGATATTGTAGGGGGTCATGCTGGGGGTAGTGTTTTAGGGGTTAGGGTAGTGCAGTGGTGTTTGTGTAGTGTGGTAGGTCATGCTGGGGGTAGATTTAGGGTTTAGTGTAGTGCAGTGGTGTTTGGGTAGTGTAGGGAGTCATGCTGGCGGTAGTGTTTTAGGGTAGTCCAGTGGTGTTTGTGTAGTGTAGGGAGTCGTGCTGCGGGTAGTGTTTTAGGGTTTAGGGTAGTGCAGTGGTGTTTGGGTAGTGTAGGGGGTCGTGCTGGGGGTAGTGTTTTAGGGTTTAGGGTAGTGCAGTGGTGTTTGTGTAGTGGGTCATGCTGGGGGTAGTGTTTTAGGCTTTAGGGTAGTGAAGTGGTGTTTGGGTAGTATAGGGGGTAGTGCTGGGGTAGTGTTTTGGGTTTACGGTAGTGCAGTGGTGTTTGTGTAGTGTCGGGGGTCGTGCTGGGGGTAGTGTTTTAGGGTTTAGGGTAGTGCAGCGGTGTTGGTGTACTGTAGGGGGTCGTGCTGGGTTCTAGTGTTTTAGGGTTTAGGGTAGTGCAGTGGTGTTTGTGTAGTGTAGGGGTCGTGTTTTAGGGTCGTGCTGTGATGTTTGGGTAGTGTAGGGGGTCGTGCTGGGGGTAGTGTTTTTGGATTTAGGGTAGTGCAGTGGTGTTTGGGTGGTGTAGGTGTCGTGCTGGGGTAATGTTTTAGGGTTTAGGGTAGTGCAATGGTGTTTGAGTAGTGTAGGGGGTCATGCTGGTGGTAGTGTTTTAGGGTTTAGGGTAGTGCAGTGGTGTTTGTGTAGTGTAGGGGGTCATGCTGGGGGTAGTGTTTTATTGTTTAGGGTAGTGCAGTGGTGTTTGGGTAGTATAGGGGGTCGTGCTGGGGGTAGGTTTAGGGTAGTGCAGTGGTGTTTGGGTAGTGTAGGGAGTCATGCTGGGGGTAGTGTTTTAGGGTTTAGGGTAGTGCAGTGGTGTTTGTGTAGTGTAGGGGGTTGTGCTGGGGGTAGTGTTTTAGGGTTTATGTTAGTGCAGTGGTGTTTGGGTAGTGTAGGGGTAGTGCTGGGGTAGTGTTTTAGGGTTTAGGGTAGTGCAGTGGTGTTTGTGTAGTGTAGGGTGTAGTGCTGGGGGTAGTGTTTTAGGGTTTAGGGTGGTGCAGTGGTGTTTGGGTAGTGTAGGGGTTCATGCTGGGGGTAGTGTTTTAGGGTTTAGGGTATGGCAGTGGTGTTTGGGTAGTGTAGGGGGTCGTGCTGGGGGTAGTGTTTTATGGTTTAGGGTAGTGCAGTGGTGTTTGGGTAGTGTAGGGGGTCGTGCTGGGGGTAGTGTTTTAGGGTTTAGGGTAGTGCAGCGGTGTTGGTGTACTGTAGGGGGTCGTGCTGGGTTCTAGTGTTTTAGGGTTTAGGGTAGTGCAGTGGTGTTTGTGTAGTGTAGGGGGTCGTGTTTTAGGGTCGTGCTGTGATGTTTGGGTAGTGTAGGGGGTCGTGCTGGGGGTAGTGTTTTTGGATTTAGGGTAGTGCCGTTGTGTTTAGGTAGTGAAGGGGGTCGTGCTGGGGGTAGTGTTTTAGGGTTTAGGGTAGTGCCGTTGTGTTTAGGTAGTGTAGGGGGTCGTGCTGGGAATGTTGTTCATTTCTATGGCAAAATGAACCCCCTCATTTTGTTCCTTTTTAAATTAAATGTTTTAAGTGTTACCAGTTTATTCCAATCAAGATGGCTTCAGGTGTGCCATAATTGTGTCATAAGTAAGACTGTTAGCTCTCTAGTTGTTCTTTAGAACACTCTGGAAAGCTGCAGTAGAACACAAAGGCATCAACTGACAGGCTGCTCCTGTTGAAATATAACAGGAAGATATTTGAGATCACACTTGAAACATGTCCTAATTTTTCTTTCTACAGCACTAACCATAATTTCTATGACAAAATGAACCCCATCATTTTGTTCCTTTTTAAATTAAATGTTTTAAGTGTTACCAGTTTATTCCAATCAAGATAGCTTCAGGTGTGCCATACTTTTGTCATAAGTAAGGCTGTTAGCGCTCTAGTTGTTCTTTGGAACACTCTGGGAAGCTGCAGTAGAACACAAAGGAATCAACTGGCAGGCTGCTCCTGTTGAAATATAACAGGAAGATAGTTGAGATCTCACTTAAAACATGTCCTAATTTTTCTTTCTACAGCGCTAACCATAATTTCTATGACAAAATGAACCCCCTCATTTTGTTCCTTTTTAAATTAAATGTTTTAAGAGTTACCAGTTTATTCCAATAAAGATGGCTTCAGGTGTGCCATAATTTTGTCATAAGTAAGGCTGTTAGCGCTCTAGTTGTTCTTTAGAACACTCTGGGAAGCTGCAGTAGAACACAAAGGAATCAACTGACAGTCTCTGCTCTTGTTGGATGTACATGTTTTACTGAGAATGTCAGACTTCATTCTCACATGACTGAGAAAGATAATGTGAATTTACAGAAAATATGCTCTCATTTTAGCTTCTGGAGCACCTTCCAAAACTCTATGGGACAAGCATGTGAAAATAGTTTTCTCTCAAACATGATTCATGATATCCCAGCAGAAGGTTTTTCACAGGGTAAAATCACCTTAGAACACACCACAATTCCTGAAATTAGTATGGTACCATCAACAAATGAATTCTAATGTAACTAAAGGCAGTTATCACCCTTTATAGTTCTCCTTTTGGTAACCCTCAAAATCTTTGATTCACTACAATGCATTTCAATGGGGTACTATCATGTATATTGGTCCCAAGATGGCTGCCAGCAATTCCAGGATGAAGTGCTGACAGCCAATCAGATCTCACAATGACATGTGTGGTTAGGCTCCGCCCAGATATATATGTGATTTTACTTTTGATTTTCTCAGGAACTACTGAACGGATTTACACCATTTAAACAAAAGGCACGACTCTGAACCAAGGGCTACCTTTTTGCGAAATTTGGTGTAATTCCGTTCAGCAGTTCGGGCTGTAGCTGCGACTAAAGGTTCCTATGGAAAATTGCATGGGGAAAACACGTTTTGGGACCCCCCTTTTTTCTCGGCCCCCACTTGATGAATAACCCCGAGACTTTCAGGATAGGAGCGGACCGGAGCGGGCCATAAGTTTTGAACATTTCGCGAAGATTCGTCGACCGGCGCCAACGTTATTGGAAATATAATGTTGTGAATTTCCTATGGAAAATAGGTCCTACCTATAACTATCTACTGGCGACCGCCAGTAGATAATTTACATATATTTTTATATATATTTATATATAAATATATATATATATTTTTTAAGTACCCACTAAAACCCCAAAATTACCCTTTGTATCTCAATAACTATACACCCCCAAAATTCTAAAATTACCCTTACCACCCCAATACCCATACCCCCTAAACCCTAAAAGTACCCTGGACTCCCCCAAACCCACCCTGAACCCTAAAAATACCCCTATAACCCAAACAAACCCTGAACCCTAAAATTACCCTGGGCACCCCAAATCCCAAACCCACCCTGAACCCTAAAAATACCCCTGCACCCCAAAATCCAAAACCACCCCAAACACAAAAATTACCCTGGGCACCCCAAAATCCAAACCCACCCTGAACCCTAAAAATACCCCTGCACCCCAAAACCACCCCAAACACTAAAATTACCCTGGGCACCCCAAAACCCAAACTCACCCTAAACCCTAAAAATACCCCTACACCCCAAAACCCAAACAAACCCAGAACCCTAAAATTACCCTGGGCACCCCAAAACCCAAACCCACCCTGAACCCTAAAAATACCCCTGCACCCCAAAACCCAAACCCACCCTGAACCCTAAAATTACGCTGGGCACCCCAAAACCCAAACCCACCCTTAACCCTAAAATTACCATGGGCACCCCAAAACCCAATCCCACCCTTAACCCTAAAAATACCCCTACACCCCAAAACCCAAACCCACCCTTATCCCTAAAATTACCCTGGGCACCCCAAAACCCAAACAAACCCTGAACCCTAAAATTACCCTGGGTACCCCAAAACCCAAACCCACCCTGAACCCTAAAAATACCCCTGCACCCCAAAACCCCAAACCACCCTAAACACTAAAATTACCCATGGCACCCCAAAACCCAAACTCACCCTGAACCCTAAAAATACCCCTACACCCCAAAACCCAAACAAACCCTGAACCCTAAAATTACCCTGGGCACCCCAAAACCCAAACCCACCCTCAACCCTAAAAATACCCCTGCACCCCAAAACCACCCTGAACCCTAAAATTACCCTTGGCACCCCAAAACCTATACCCCTACACCTCAAAAGCCAAACCCACCCTAAACCCTATACTTACCTTATACTTACTTGTAAAATACAAATGCCTTTACCATTCACGGCTTTACAACGGAATTCTTTGTAAAAGCATGCATGGTAAATGCATATGCATTATAATGCCATGCATTGTAATGGCATTGCGGAGTAATGGTAGTTGCGTTGTGTTGGAATGCGGGGTAATGGTATTCGTGGTAAAATTTTCGTTGTAATGGCTGTTTACCGGGCCTGGGTATCGACCATTCGAGCCCCAAAGTAGTTAGAACCAGGACTGCTGCCAGACTTCTGTGGGCTTGCGGTCCATCTGCTAGCCTGGAGTGGCCCTTGCATCCGTTCTAAACTACCAGAAGCCTAGTAGGTATTCCCAAGCACATTACCACAGTAAGCACTCCATCTGCCCAATTGCCCCCTGCCCTAACAATCTTGTGAAACTATCAATAATTAACCAAAAGAAACAAACTAAATAAAGCTGCTAGTCTCAAGCATGAGTTTGACAAGTAAGCCTCATGGCCATCTCCCATCACAAACCACTTGACCCTTTTTGTTCAAGTTTGAGCCATTATAGTCAACATATAAGGGATTTGCAGCATTACACAACCCTGTTTCCTAAACTGTCCAGAGAGTCATGTTCATAACTTACTGAATCTTGGCCTCACAGGTTCCTATCATGCTAATTTTCTCCGCTGTCATTATCTCCCACTTCATTCCTTGCTCCTTCCTGAAGGACTGTCACTTACTTAGAGATCTTTGGGGCAGATTTACGAGCCCCCTGCGCCACCAGTATGTCACTTTTCGTGACGTACTGGTGGCGCAGGGGGCTGCTCCATATTTACAAGGAGAGGAAAAGACACCCTGCGTGACTTTTCCTCTCCTTGTAAATACGACCCCTTCACACGCAGCACTTTGCGGTGAAGGGGCGTTCCATGGGTGTTGCTGTGGGTGTTCCCACGCAATACTCATGGAACAAAGCACATCTCCAGAATTACGAGAAATCGTAACTCTGGAGATGCGTCTGAAAGCTACGCCACCCTAGAGGTGGCGTAGCGAGGCGCACCGAGGAGAAATGTTTTCATTTCTCCTCGTTTTTCCTCTTTCAATGCGTGCTGCATTCTGCAGCACGCATTGAAAGAGGAAAATGGTTGTAGTGATTGTTTTTGTGCAGGAAGGTTCCCCTTCCTGCACAAAACAATCTCCCACGACGCATGAGCATCCTTGCACCATGGTGCAAGGGTACCTGCGCCGGCGCATGGCTGCAGTTTGTGCGCCAGCGCAGGGAAGCACAAGGATGCGACATATTCTTGTAAATATGTCGCATCCCTGTGCTTCAAAACTAACGCAGCGCGGCGCAGCAAAATGACTTGCGGTACCCCGCTGCGTTAGTTCAACGTAAATCTGCCCCGTAGTCATTACAATTTGGGGGCATATTATCAAGAAACGGCGTTAAAATTATCGCCGCTTTAGCGGCAGAAAACTGTCGCTAAAACGACGATAATGGGCTTGATAATATGCCCTTGAGAATTCCAATAGATGCCCATGTTCTGGCGTCAACATGGGCTTCTATTGGAATTCTCAAGGCATATTATCAAGCCCATTATCGCCGCTTTAGCGGCAGTTTTCTGCCGCTAAAGCAGCGATAATTTTAACGCCGTTCTTGATAATATGCCCCCAAGTTTGTTTTCTCTTGTTTCTTCACCTGACAGCATGGGATGATCTAATTTATTCATAGCATCCGGCCTTTCTTTCAAAGAGAAACATGGATCCAATGGAACCCAACTTCTTATCATGCGAGTTCTTCCACCACTGAGAAAAATAATGTTTTCTTTGCTGATTGAGTCAAGTCAATGTTGATTGAGTCAAGTCAATAAAAACAAGATAAACCATTTCAAGGAAATTGCATCATGCTTTTACTTTTGTCTCCCTGATCAGCTGTTCTTGTTAGTAGAATGATGACATTTTTGGCCTTTTTCACCAACTTGTCTGTATAGGCTTACCCTATAGATGATCTGGATATTTACGTCACACTCTTTCAAGTCCAGGATTTAGGTGACAATTAGTTTGGCAATATGTTATTCACATCTGCATCCTTCTTCGCATTCCGGATTTTTATATTGTTCCCGCGATTCTAGAGGTCTTCACCATTTTTACGGCAGTGCTTCAATCTGATTATCCACATTGGTCTATATCTCCCTAATAATCTGCTGAGGTGGCTCCTCCATTTCCAGCATTCCTTCCCCCTCTTAGTCTACATCATTCTCAAGAATCCTACGTTCCTTCAAGCATTTACTGACCCTAAACATTTCTGCTTTCAAATCCTTTTCCATTATTTTATGAGGTTCTAGAGCACACTACAAATCAAGTGAGGATCCTTGTTCTTTGTTGTTTTGCTTAGGTTTCTGACGCGGTTCATCACAATGCTTACCCTGAGTAGATTGCAGAGCACATTTCCAACATGTGCCAATGTCTTTATGCCCTTGCACTGTGGAATTTTCACTCATTGAGACATTTCTCCTGTAGAAAGCCACTTAGCCACTCTTACATTCAAGCCCATGGAGTCTATTGGTCACACCTTTGTTGAGGCACCTGATCCAACTCCTAAAACTAGACAGTCAGTCACTCTCACTTGCCTGGACTGGCTTGTTCTATCTAACCTAGCAATAGACAAATCCAGCCTTTTGGTGCATAGCTATCCACCATTGGCTAGACATATAGGTGCTGCTACTCTCATCTAGCACAAACATCTATCTCTCCTTTCTGATGTGTGGGTAGTCTTTTTACAGTGTGCCACCTTTCACCCTCAACTTTGTGCTTTAGCTGAGGAAAAGGAGTGTTCCCAGTAAAGACACAAAGCCTTCCCCTCAGGTACTTCTTGTCAGATGTGCATAGGTGCTTCAACCGAGTACATTTGTAATATTGACTTGGTCACACCTGGCCCCATCATTAATATGTCAATATATTTATTTGTGTTTTTGAACAGCACAGATATGATCATAGGATGTCAGAGTGGTTATAAAGTCATGCACAATAATTATATTTGGGTGCTAGATTTCCCATTGACCTCTAAATAGACAGATTGATAACCAATTATGAAAAGAAAGATGTAAGATATGTCAGCACAAGGAAATCAAGTGAAATAGCAATGCAGTCAAATCAATTTAAGGAGTTGATCGTAGGTCGAACAACTTATCTGATGAGGATGTCGTTAGCAGTGAGGTTCTTCAGGGAGAACATTTCGCTAGTAGGAAACCTATTCAAAACTGTAGCAAGGTGTATCTTGGGGAAATCCTGATCCAAATGAGAGCTTGCTTGAATATGAGACTTTTCATATCACTCTTGAAGGTATCGTAGGTGGCATTTGTTTTGATGGCTGATGGTATGGAGCTCAACAGTTCTTTTGGAGAAGGATTCCTTGAGAGTCCACTTTTTCTGCAGATTGAATTTTCAAGTAGTAGGAAGTCTGAACTTCATAATTTCCTTTGTTTACGTTATACGACTAGTTTTCTCAATAAGTATTTAGGGTTTTAGAGCAAAGGGATTTGAGATGGATGCAGGCCAATTTAAGGGTGCCCCTTGCTTCAATCATAATCTAGCTCACTGATAAAAAGATCAAATTCTGGGTGATCTATGGTATGTTGTTGTCATGGGGTTGCGATGGATTGTTGGTCTCCACCAATCAGGAGATACCATAATCTAGTCTGGGCAAGTAGGTATGATACCCTGCCGAAGTCTAATTTGGAATTGTGCACCTTTGGCCAAGATGTCTATGAGAAATTAGAGGTTAACATTTTGACAACCTTAAAGCATAGTCACTCAATGCACTCAATAATGTATGGTTGGTTGTCAGGTTTGGGTTCTTAGGCTGTGATTGTACTGGTGTTTAACAGATGGGGTGAGAGAGAGAGAGTGAGAGAGAGAGAGAGAGAGACCAATAAATATTTCACTTTGGGGTCTTTAGTTTAAGGAGATTGTAGCTTATCCAGGAGTAAATATTTTCCAGAAACCATTGAAGGACAGAAATGTTATCTGATGAGGATACTTTCCTATATAGCTTTCTTTTTTGTGGGGGAGGGGAGGGTTATATAGCGCAAACTCAACCTTAAGGTATCAGAGCACTTTACATGAGCACCAGTTGCGTTACAGATGGACACATTCAATTTTGTTAAGCACGGGGAGATTAAGCGATTTGCCTAGAATCACAGGATGTTGAGCATCCCTGCCGAGGCTCGAACCCAGTTCCCCAGCTGTGCATAATAAGAGTAGAAGAGATACTAAATATTGACTTTTTTTTTTCTTAAACAACGATCTTAGAGGTTTTGGGTACAGATGTTGGTAGACAGAATTGAGTCTTGAGGTGCACCCTGATGAAGTTGAGAAGGGATGGAGTGAGATTTCACAATTTTTACACATTGGAACCAAATGGCAATATCTGTGGAGAGTCAGCTGAGCACCCGTCTTCTAACTGCCATACTGTCTTCAAATATTTGTCAAGAGTGTGGAGTGGTTGGGGGCGTGGCCAACTGCAGAGGGAAATGGCTGCACGGTAGCTCTGCTCCGTCGCGCCAGTCCCTAAATATCCTGAATAAACATACTTGCCCCACACCAAAACAGCTGCAACGGAGCTCGCCTGACCCCCGCAGCGTCCCCGTCCGCTGTGCTGAAAATCGCCACACTCGGGAGCGCCTTGCGGAGATAGCCGGCCGGATCTGTACTGAGACATCGGGGGACGCGGGGCGTGTCGCAGAGGCCTTCGGCCACATCCAGGCAATTCAGACCGTGGCTGCGGCGTATACCCTGGGCCTGCCTGGGCCCGCGTTCGTGACGGTAGGCCTGTGCTGAGCCTCAGTGCCGGCCGCAACGGAGCCGTGAGTTCTCTGCCTCCCCCACCGCCTTCACGATGACCTGCAGCTTCCCGGCATGCCCCGAGGGCCGGTGGCCACCCGCTTGTACATCTGCGGTGGAGGCCACGAGCGTGGGCTTACCGAGCCCGCCTGGATGGACCCATATTGCTGCGATTGACTTCACCTGCCGGCTGGGGCTCCTCCACCCCCCCCCTTCTCCGCATCTAGTGCTCAACGGGCCCTTGCGCACCACTGCATTCTTGGCCTCACTGAGGGAATTTTTGACCCGGAATACGGACCGCCATATACCGCGGCTGCGGTAATCTTATCGGCGCCACAGGGGCGTGTTCCCGGGCCCCTGTGAAAGACGAGGCCTGATGAGTTGGCCGTGGGGCCACTATTAGCAGCTACTGTGCACCCAGCGAGAGGTGCAGTACCGGAGTATTGCGGGCTCGGACCCTCCATGACCATAGCGCCACCGTGAGGGGGGGTGCCCGGAGGTCATCGGACATTTGGCTTTGCTGGTGGTGGGGGCAAGATCCACGCTTGGACCAGGTTGGTTTTCTGTGGCACAGTTATGCAAGTGGCAAAGATACACAGCATCTGTACGGGGGGGCAGCACTCTTCATCCCGCCTCAACTAGACCGCAATCCTCTATGCTGTAAGGGTTCAGTGAAGTGCTACACTTCAAGCAGGTGGGGTGTCTCCCGGCTCTACACTTGTGCTTCCCCCCCCCCTCATCGGTGGGTACTTCCTCTGGGACTGGATTATTCATTGGGCTGGGCCTAGCTGGCGAAACCTGACAGGCCGGAGAGGGCTTTGTCCCTTGTGCAGGTGGCGGTGAGTAGCTAGTACAGCCTAGTCCCTCCTTTCATACCTCCCACCTACCAGCTACAACATGGCGAGCGGCCGCAGTGGCCGGGGCACGCTCCAATCCAAGCTGGCAAAATACGCATGGCAGAAAGGCCAGGACGAGACACAAACTAACCCCAAACCCAGTGGGGATCAACCAGACCCCACGCTGCAAGACATTTTGACAGCCATAACGACAGTACGTACCTCCCTGGATGGTCGCATTAATACTGCCGCCTCTGAGGTCTCCCTGATCAGAGCGGGTATGCGTAAAATGGCTGAACGCATCAGCGAAGTTGAGACCACGACTACGGACTTAAAGACTGACCTTCTTAAACGCCAAGTCGCTGATCTCCAGGTTAATCAGGATGTGCTCGAACGACAACTTGATGACTACGAAGGCCGAATGCGCCGCAATAACATTTGTATACTGGGGATGCCGGAATGGGCTGAAGGGCAGGCGGCGGACCTATTTGTCTAGGAGTTAATACTCAAGCACCTCCAGCCCAAGGGCCTATCAAATTTTTTTTCAATTGAACGAGCGCACCGGGTGCCAGGCGGAAGATCCAAGCTTGGCGCACCACCTCAGCTGCTCTTGGCAAGAGTGTTCAACTTCCGAGACAGGGATGTCATACTCCAGGCGGCAAGAGCGGCCCCACCACTCGCTATAGACAATAGCAGTATCACCTTCTTTCCAGATTTCACGCTGCGAGTGCAGAAACAACGTCGTAGCTTCTTGGAGGTGAAGCGAGCGTTACACAACCAAGAAATCAAGTACGCCATGCTTTTCCCGGAAAAGCTGCGCGTCGAATCCGAGGGGAAAATGTGGTTCTTCACCAGGCCTGAAGATGCATGGGACTGGCTTGACGGCTGGCGAACTGTCAACAAGCGTAGCCGTAAACCCGCTGGCAGCACTGGCAACAGAGCAAACACAAGGAGATGATGGACGGAGCTCTGAAACTTTTCAGACACTCACCCCAGTCACAGATCTGGGTTGAATCCATCATTGTTCTTTAGCTCACTTTGCCACCCCAGTTCAGACACAGCTATATGCAAATCAGTCTTGATCCTGTGCCTCATGGGAACAGTCCAGCCCGAACTGCCAAGCCATGTCTTCCCTGGACCGGAAACAAGCATCCTGGGACCGGTTTCGGGCTGACAGCCCTCATCAGCCAGGCTCAACAGAGACAGTCTGAGTCACCAACCTGGGTCCCCACCGAGCGGTGAATCGACGACACAGGGCTCAATAGGATAGAGACTGGCGGATTGAAGGGGCGGGACGGAGATTTTTAGCCATCAAGGTCTACGCTGCTGGAGTCCCTGCAGGCGCAAATTGACTTATCGTGGACATGTTTTGTGTCAGGACTTTTGCATACCTTGGGGTTGCTGCCTGCAGTTCGGAGACCGTACTTGCTTCCTGTGGAGTGGTATCGTTGTTTTCTCTACTTTATGCCATTTGATATGTTTCCATTTCATGTTATGGGGTCAATGCTTGGGGCAAATGTACTCACACGAATTGTTGCCCCAGGGCGTGGGGTTGGATCATGTTCCTTATAAGTTCAAGGGTGCGCGAAAGGCACTCTGCAAGTTTGGGGTGGCAGGAGGTTCTGTGCCCGTCGTGCAGGGAGGCAGGGTGGGGGGAGGGTGAAGGGCGTTGGGGGAGTGGGAGGATTTGTTTAGTTTGTTTTGATTGTTTTTTTATTGTGATGGCAGTGATGCAATACATATTATTCATTCATGTGCACTCAGGGCCCACTGATTTGATGTACCGGACTTTACTACATATATTTGTGACATGGACAGGTAGTAACCTAAATCGCAAACACAAATTATGTTCTCATGTGGAATGTTAATGGTTTGGGTGATAAACTGAAGAGGATTGTTGTACTTCAATACCTTAAGAGACAGGCCCCGGATATCGCCCTTCTACAGGAGACACACCTTATGGGCAATACTTGTAAAGCACTAGATCGCTGGGGCTATAAATTAGTGGTACACGCCGGTTTTACTTCTGGCTCCAGGGGGACGGGCATTCTTATCCGTAAACAGTGCCCATTCATAATACACAGTACTTGGACCGATGACTTAGGCAGATATGCTGCAATAGCGGGGACTTGGGAAGGGAAGCCCCTTAATGTCCTCTCAATCTATATCCCACCAGCGCTGAAGGCATCTACGCTGTCTGATCTGGGTTACCTTCTGTTAGATCTTCCAGTTGGTATGTTGGTAATGGGAGGTGACTTCAATCTTGCAGTAGATGGAAGGGTGGACCGGCGTCCCCCGCTACCAGACCCAAACGACACCTCCCCCCGATGGACTTTCTCCTGGCTTTTGGCCTTGTTGACCTCTGGTGCCATTTTAACCCCCTCACTCAGAATTTTACCTTCCATTCCGGTGCCCACGGCAGCCAGTCCAGAATCGATTATTTGCACACGCACACTGACGACCTTCCTTTTTTTTGGACGCTAAATCTTTGGCACGAGGTATCTCGGACCACTTCCCGGTTCTGTCTCAGCTGGCTCTACCCCAGGAGCATCGCCGCCTCACCCTCTTCATAAGCCCATGGAGTTTGAAAATCCCACAGGTAAGAAGTACTCTGATCAAGGGAGTAGATCACTACTTTACCGATAATACGCATTCAGTTCAATCCCACTGCATGCTATGGGGGGCCTTTGGGGCGGTAATCAAGGGTCAAGCGCTTTCACTAATGGCGGGACACAAGAAGGAAAGGACAGCTAGACTAGAAGCCCTGGAACAGGAAATCAGGAAATTAGAGGGTGAGGTGGCAATACGCGATGATGACCGGCTCACCCACACGTTGAGTATTAAACGCTTGGACTATCGTCAGCTAGTGACGGAGTCTGCCAAGACAAAACGCAAAGCAACTCTCCATAGGATATATGAGTTAGGCGATGCCACTGGTAAAATGCTCGCATGGCTGGAGAGGCGAGAGTCTGCTCAAAGATGGGTACCCCTTATCGTGACGGATGCTGGCAAATCAGTGACAGATCCGCAACACATAGCTGAGGCCTTTGCCTCCCACTTCGCCTCCATATACTCCTCCACCACTCTTACTACCTTGCAAGACTCACGCAACCTTTTAGCCACTATTCCGGTGGCCGTACTTACACCAGACGACCGCGATTCCCTAGAGAGTGATCTAACTGAGGAGGAACTTGCGACCGCTATTGGCGATATTAGATCAGGCAAAGCTATGGGCCCTAATGGGCTTCCAATAGAACTTTTAAGCTGGTGTCCTCCAAGATAACGCCTGCTCTTCATGCTATGTAGTCAGAGGGTTACCATTCTGGGTCTCTACCCCAGGATTTGATGCTGGCCTCCTTTGCGGTCATTCATAAACCAGGCAAACCGGTGACAAGATGTGAGTCGTACCGACCCATCTCGTTGTTGAATGCTGAGGTTAAAATTTTGGCTAAGGCATTAGACAATCGTCTAATACCAGTTATATGCAAGCTGGTCCACCCTGATCAGTCCGGCATTATGCCCGGTCACAATACTGCCCTTAACCTCCGGAAAATCCATGGGGTGATGGGGAGAACCAATACCATTTTAGAGGATGCAGCACTGCTATCACTCGATGCAAAAATGGCATTTGACACCATTGAGTGGCCCTATTTATTTGCCCTTCTCGAACGGCTGGGGTTTGGTCCTCACTTTATACAGTGGGTTAAACTGCTGTATATGGGTCCTACAGCGCAGGTGGTAGTTAACCAGCACACCTCCCGCAGCATCCGCCTAGAGAGGGGGACTAGGCAGGGCTGCCCCATATCACCTCTCATATTTGCTTTGCTACTGGAGCCATAGGCGACTTGGGTCAGGGGTGACCCCATGATTAGAGGACTGAAGTGGACGGATCAGCATGAGAACAGAATTTCCCTCTATGCTGACGATGTCCTGTTATACGTGGCGGCTCCCTCGGCCTCGATCCATAGAATATTGCACATTTTTGCAATTTTTAGCGCCCACTCTGGCTACACCATCAATTGGACGAAGTCTGTATTGTTCATGCTGCAGGGTCCAGTGCCGCGGATGCCCAAAGATACCAGTATTATGGTTGCCACTGAGGGATTTTGCTATCTCGGCATCTACATCACTCCACACCCAGCCCGCTTTTATGATGCTAATCTTCAGCCTCCATTGGTCAGGCTTCGGAAAGACGTACTTCACTGGCGGACGTTGCCTCTTACTTTGCTCGGCAGAGCGGCGCTGTTTAAGATGCTGGCTCTCCCTCGGTTTTTATACATCCTGCAGAACACACCCCACAGAGTCCCCGATGCCTACTTTACCAGCGTGGAGTGCGAGGTTAGATCCCTCTTATGGGAAGGGAAAAGCCCACGTATAGCGACTCACAAATTGACCAGAGGGTGGTATGATGGGGGGATTGCGTTACCCGACCTGAAGCAATATTACTGGGCAGCCCAGATAGCGGTGGTCAACCAGTGGGTTTTTGCCCCACTGTCTGAACCGGCGTATCGCACGGACAGATGGCTAATGGCTAAGGGGGGATACCGGCGGGCACTCTATTCTAGCCCCAAAAGACAACATCTTATCGGCCCCACAGCACACACAGTGGCAATTTGGCACAGTGCGACAAAGAAACTGGGTTGGCACAAGAAATTAACACTGCTCACTCCCCTGTGGGAATCTGAACATCTTGGTATATTGAGTAGATGCCCGGGTTTTGACAAGTGGGATCTAATTGGTATCTCCTCAGTAGGGGACCTTTGGAAACAGAATGCTATGATCTCATTTGCTGACCTTCAAAAAGAATATCAGTTGGCTGAGTCCGAGACATTTCGTTATCTCCAAATCCGACATGCAATCACCACTGTTGCAGATAGCGGTGAGGCCCTACCTGAGGCCTCCCCGCTGGAAGACAGGCTTCTGACGGACCCCCTAACAAATAAAGCGATCTCGCTTACCTATCGCAAACTAATAAACAACAAGCCCAACCCATTGGTGCGTCTCCGACAGTTGTGGGAAACTGACCTGGGATACCTAGAGGACGATGATTGGCAGGAAGCCCTTTCCTCCCCTAGGGAGGTTGCCATCCCACTGCGCCTACGTCTCATCCAATTGAAAATTCTGCACAGAATCTATCTATTAGCACACATTCTTGTCAGGATGGGTAGTCATTCGGATCCTAGTTGCCTTAGAGGGTGTGCAGACGAGGGTACCTTCTTGCATACAATCTGGGAGTGCCCAAAGCTTCAGCCTTATTGGGGGAAAATTGTCTCTATATTGGCGAGGGTGAGTGGGAAGGTTATTGTTCACTCCCCGCGGGTGTGTCTATTGAATGTGTGGGAGGCCACAGACCTCACTCAAACAGAGCGTACATGGGTATCCCTGGGGTTTGTCCTTGCTAAAAGAAACATAGCTCAGGGGTGGGGGACCGGAGATCTACCTAAATACTCAAAGTGGGCTTAAGATTTGGACAATGCTATGATAGCGGAGAAAGATGTGTTCAAACATAGAGGTTGTCCCTCGAAATGGGATCACAAGTGGGCGAAATGGAACAGTTTCCGGGGTGACATATGTATCTCTCCTTCGGTTGAATTGCGGAAAAATGATTTGGATATTGACCTTCCTATTGTCTAATGATGTATTGTGTAACGATTTGATTTGTGAACGTATTCACGTGCCTTTTCTTCATCTGTAATCACTGTGTGGCTTCGTGATCTATCACTGTACCATCACAACTGTTTAATAAAAAGAAAATGTGGAGTGGTTGACTGTGTTGAATGTTGCAGAGAAGTCCAGGAGGGTGGCAAAGCATGAGACACCATTACCAAGAATAAGGAGAGCATCATCTATTTGGAGAATCACAGTTTCTTTGCCCCCAGCCTGCCCTGAAGCCTGACTGATAGTTATTCAGATGGTTTTGGTAATGAATTCAGTTGCTTCTCAATGCATCTTCATGGTGATTTGGTTAGAAAGGGCAACTTTCAGACTAGTTGATAGTTGATTGTTGAAAATTTGCCTTTTCTGCAAGCTCACCCCAGATTTTTGCCTTCTGCTACTGAACCAGTTTTTTGTTGGCCATAGGACTCTGTGCACTTTACCCCTGCTAAACAGTGGTAAAGTGTGAGTGCTCTTCCCTATAAACATGCTAAATCTGGCATGCATTTGACTGATACATTTAATTTACTTATAAAATCCTAGTATATGGTGAGGGGTTATTGCCCTGCATAATCTCACCCTCATACCTAGAGTCCCTTGTGGGCCTGCTCATTACCCTTTGACCCATTCCCCTTGTTTTCGCTGCCATTGTTCCCGTAAGTGGTGAGCCTTTTTCCCTTTCCCAGGCTTGGGGTTCTATTCTATTGCATGCCAGGATGGTCTTCCCCTCCACACGCTTCACTTTGGCCCATGGTTGCACACACCCTGTTCACCTGAGCAGTGCACACATCATTTCCTGTGCAGGATTATTGCTGCATAGAGAAATGCCATTGTTGCCTTTCCCACCATACAATGCCTTATTCACCTTTTTTCCTTCTCCCATTTCTCCCCATAGCTGTTTATTTAAGTTTTAGGAGCACTGCGAACTCCTGTGAGATTTCTGAAGTTACAGCCAAAATCTTGCGAGACGTCTGAAGTCTCGTCCACCATCTTGGATTACTCTATTATATGAAGGAGTCAACCTGGAAGCTTGTTATTCCAGCAGTTCCAGGGAGCAGTTGAGGTGTGCACTTGTTCCAAGGTATTTTGGCCATTCGGAGATCTGAGTGGGGACAGATCCTGGTTTCAGAAAGTCCCACTTAAGCTGCATTTATTCCCGCATTCCAGTGCCCTCTTCTGACCCGTGGTAAAGTCTCCATTTCTTAGCGTGATTCCGGAAGTCGTCCTTAGTTGATGATGAAATTGTACTCTGTTGATAATTTCTTCTGTACACTATACCTTGTTGATAATGTTGCATAAAAGATTGCATAACAAATACATTATATGAGTGAAGTTACTCGTCTCAACCAGGGATTCTCACTGATACGTTATCAGTATGTCCGAGATGTTATCAGTGTGTAGGGGTGTTCTGCAGTAATGTGAATAGTAAACACGCTACCACCTGAGAGTAGGCATAAGGTGTGATTATGTTACGGTGATTATTTAGAAAGCACAACGGAACTTCCTGATACAAGCTTCTCTCCCTCACAGGTCTCCGCACCCGAGGGCCCGCCCCTCCTCCCCAAACGTTTCCCTTTATGTGGCCACTCCGAACCTCTGAAAAACCAAAACTGCAGAGTCTGAGCTGCCAGAAGGTGGTCATATATGGTACTACCCGTACCAAGGGTCTGTAAGTTAAAGGCTACTGTGGGCTGGAAAACTCATTGTACCATCTACTAATGTAGTTCTTTAAAACATGCCTCAGGCCTGTCATTGCAGCCTGTAGGGCAGTTTTGCCATTTTGTCTGGGCAAAATAAACCTTTTTGCCAGGCCTAAACCTTATTTGTTAATAGTTAGAAGACCTCTAAGGTAGGCTCTAAATGCTCATTTAGGAAGGGTGCATGGTATTTGAAAAGTAGGACATGTATCTTTAATATTTGACATCTCCTGGCTGTGAAAATTTTCTAAGGTCATTCTTTACTGTGGCAAGGCAGGACTCCGGTTTACCTAGATCTCAGTGTAGAAGGTAGAAGATCTTCCTGCCAGGATGGCTGGGGAGGAACTGTACCTATGCCCTGAATGTACTTCAAAAGAGCAGCCTGTGGGCTGTGCCCAGCCCTTCCTGACTTCAGAAGAAAAGTCCCCTGTCACTTGTAGATGCAGCTCACACCTGGGCCTGCCTACCCTTTGTTTTACTAGGTTGGAGCCAAGCCCAGGAGAAAAGGAATAACTGACCAGACCAGTTTAGGGTTTCACAAAGGGGGTGTCCCCACCACTAAGCTGGCACTGGCCATAAAAGTGGCATACACAGAGATTGAACTCAGAACACTCCTGGACCTAAGAAGATTCAGAAGAGGACTACCCTGCTGTGTGAAGATGGAAGACTGTACCTTGAACCCAGGACTCCAGAAGTGACTCAAAGAGACAATTGGCTGACCTCTTATTTGAGCTGCAGGGACATACTCTGCTGGCCTCTGTGGGAGTGAGTACTGACCCCCATGTGTTGTTCTCAAGGTTCTGGACCTTTAGACGGAGTCAGTGTACTTCCCCCTGCTTATCTGAAGGTTTCACAGGATCCGACGCAGAGCACCGCCCAGCTTCTGATCTCTTGCTTCACCAGATCCAACACAGAGTCTCGCATCGCAGCACAGCCCATCTCCTGAATGGCAGCTTCACTCGATCCGATGCAGGGCTTCGCATTGTAGCACTGCGCAGCCCCTGATCAACAGTTTCACCAGATCCGACACAGGGCCATGCATCGCAACACCACACAGCCCCTGCACCAACGACAGAATGTACAACTCCCAGCAGCCCAAATCTGGTCCCATACCAACCCGTGCTCCATAGTGGTTGGCCTGAATGTTTGACTTTGTACTGATCTAGGTTGACCAGACACCCGCAGTTGGCACTTCGCACCTTTTGGTGCTATTTGCATCTCAAATCTTTAAAAGCTCCTAACTACAGTTCTACTTATTGGCTTTTTGTCATTTTGGTGTCATTTTATTTATTAAAATACCATCTATTTCTTAAATAGGTTTGGGATACTTCTTGTGTTGTGTTTTCACTTTATTATTCTTTGTATGCTACATAAAAAACTTTACACATTGCTCTAAGTTAAGCCTGACTGCTTTGCGCCAAGCTAACAGTGGGATAAGCACAAGTTTATTTAGTGACTTTTGTGGTTCACCTGGACAAGGACTGTGGTTGTTTCTTAAAGTGCCCCGCTTCCAACAAATAACCCGATTTCTAACAATAATCTTGTACTTTTTTCTTTCAATGGGAAAGATTTTAAGGTTGTGTATGGACAGAGTCAGTCACCATCAACATTCTACCTTTTGTAGGACCTTTCTATCATGGCGTAGTTGCTTTGAGAACCCTCATCCATGTTCTCAATCATGCTTTCTGTGCACAGGTCAGCTATTCTCTCAGTACTCTAATCGTTGGGGATACATTGAAGGGACAATGCGATTTTATCAGTGAAGGGGTAAAGTTTAACAATTTTGTAATCTTTTATCTATTGTTTCAGTTCCTTTGTTGGTCTTTGATTATTGTTCTCAGTGAGGTAAGTGAAGATTTTCCAGAAGGTCGCCCAACAAGTCTATAGAGTTTGAGGGTTTGGTCTTAATTGAGTTTTCACTCGCCATTAAGAGGTCAAGAATCAAGCCTTTTTCATCAGTGTAGGAGTAAGTGTGCTGAATAGCTTCATTGTTGAATAGGAAAGCAGAAAGTTGTGAAACATGGGAGTCATTCAGTTACCCCAATGTATATTCAAGTCACAGAGAAAAATGTAGTCAGCTGAAGCAGATACTTTTCCAAATAGGTTTTCTGGTTGGATGGAAAATCAGGTGGAAATTGGGGAGATGCGTCTTCTGTTTTCAGTTTGATTGACATACATTGGTAAGAAAAGACATTTTCATTTTTCAGTCTTTTGTACTGAATGTAGCTTTTGTTAATTATTGCCACTCACCCTACTCTTTGCCCATCTGGTACTAGTAGATGATAGAATGACTAGGAGGAAGGAAAAAGTCCAGGACTGGTTGAGGGGCTTCATTGAGCCATGTCCTGTTAGGAAGAGAAGGGCGAAGTCATTGTTCCCGATTAGGTCTGTAATCTCCATTGTGTTTTGTGGCAGATCTGATGTTATGGTGATGGCAGTTTGCACTGATTAGTTTGGGATGGTTTTTCAAGGAGGATGTTTAGGTTACTTCTTCTGTATTGTTCATGTAATTCCTGCTAATCACAATGGTCAGGATAGCACAGTGCGCTTGGGGTGTACTGTTGTAGATTGACAAGCCATAATATTCATAAAGATACTTGATTGTTGTCCCCGATAAGTGAGTATAAGTGATATCTTAGGATGTGAGATTGTGTTGAACAGAGGGTTGGAGATTAGTTATTTCCACTTTGAGGGGCCTGGGCTTTCATAATGCGGTTGTAAATTGCCCGTGGTTATGAGAGATGTCATAAATGACAATGTCTAAATAAAAAGTAGGCAGTTAAGTTTGAAAGAGTAATCAGATCCAGGTACGAGTCTAGCTGGCTCCTGGGGCTTTCAGTGTCATTTCTGTGAAGTACTGTTAGTGTCTCTAAGAATGTGAGTTGGGAAAGTGTTTTCCAATTTCAGGACCTATCATGCTAGAGTTGACTGCCTAAGGAAGTATGTGGGAGGGAATGTTTTGGAGTAGATGAATAAAGGATTTAATTTCCCACTGTGCAAGATGTTGAGTGAATGGTGTGGTTGGCCTTTTGGGAGTTAGCAGCCTTGCTAGCTTAGTGGAACGACCAGGGAGTAGTGTTGCATTGAATGTTTTGGGATAAGGAAATACTGAGTAAGGGCCTGATTTAGAGTTTGATGGATGGGTATATTCTCCATCAGGGTGACAGAGTAAAGTACTCCGTCGCCCGGAGGGAGAACCTTCATGGCAAATTTTGAGATGTCCGCCAGCCCAGCAGACATGTCTTGCCTTTACAGGAAAACGCATTGAAATTTTGAAGGACGGCTCCATTAACATGATTGAGCTGGGCAACAAACTTTCAATATTTATTATTTTCAAAAAGAAACTCCCAAAGCAGGATTTTCTTTAAAAAAAATTTAAATGCCTTGCTATGGCAGTTTTCTCTCATGGCGTGGGAGTCATGAAGTTTTCACTTTTCTTTACTGCCAGGTTTTACTTGGCAGTGACAGACAGAGAAAACTGCACATTTATCTACTCACTCTAAAGAGAGTGGGCAGACAAATGGCCAAATCTCCGATGGCACTTACTTTGTCGGGCTGTCAGAGGTGTATGTCAGCACCGAAGATGGAGTAGTCTCTGCCGTTGACATACTGAAGGTCCACTGACTCTAAACAAGGCTGCTGCAACAGAGTACTCTCTATGCCAACTATACATCTGGCCCTTAGTCTTCTGACTCTGCAAGAGTTTATGTCAATGCCTTTGAAAATGTATAACTTCTTGATAAAAAGGATGAGGGGTGTTGGGAGGCTAATGAGCCACTGGTCCCTCACTGATCCTCTGGTCCTTCGTGCTCTGTTTTTCTGCCCATCTGACAGGCCATAAGTGCACCCCTACAATAGTCTCCCTTTATTGAAATGGTATGGCTTGCTTTCCACCTCATAGCTTTCAGGCTGAAATAGAGACATACGTGCAGCTCTCACTATTCTTCAGGAGCACAAACATCTATGATCTGGATTCCTGACAGTGGCCAGGTCCCTCCTTGCTGCCTCGTCATCTCACCTGGGTCAATACCCAAGGCCCATCTTGGACACACAGTCGCTGGCAGAGCTTACTGCATCAAGAACTCCGTTGCCTGACCTCCAATATTAATTAAAGGTCTGGAAGGCAGTGATGGTTCTCACGGTCAGGGTCCCGCTTCTGGCAACAGTGTCTTTCTTTGCATTCACTCCTCTGTTTCCCACTAACATGTATTAGTATGAAACACCATGTGGAAGATGCTGGTGTGTATATGTGCTCCATTACAGGGCTGTTTTATGATTAGCAGTCTGGAGACTCGCAAGCATGCTGTCACCACGTTCAATATCAGAACACACTTTAGAACCACTATCCTCAACTCCCCACCTATTAAGTTTGACTGTATATTTTCAAGTTACATAGAATTTAAGAATAGAAAATCTATACTTATCTATTGGTAAATCTGACCTCAGTGTGGTCTTCCCCAAAACCTTTTACCTTCACCCTTCCTGTTTTCTTTTTTTTTTTTTGGCATTAGGACTTTGCGCATTTTACCATTTCTAACCAGTGCTGAAGGGCTTGTGCTCTCTCCCTTAAACATGGTACAATTGGCTTACACCTGATTTGTATATTTTATTTACCTACAGGTCCCTAGCATATGCTACTATTCAGGGCCTGTAATTTAAATCCTATTAGTAGTCCTGCAACCCTCATTGTGCCACCCATTAAGTAGCACTTTAAAACATGTCTCAGGTCTGCCATTGAAGACTAAAGTGTAGTTTTAAACCTGCCAATTTGAACTGGCAAAATAAACCTTTTGCCAGACCTAAACCTTTCTTTTAAATGCATATGTCACCCTTAAGGTACGCCCTAAAAAGCCCATGGGGCGGAGTGCATTGTATTTAAAATGTAGGACATGTGATTTTATGGTTTACATGTCCTGGTAGTGAAAAACTCACATTTTTATTTGTTTTACTACTATTTGACCTATCTCTAACATCGGATAATATTGGGGTACTTTATTACATTTAATAAGTTCTAACTTTGATTTAAAGCAGGTAGAAATAGCATGTTTTCACTCAAATTCATTGTAATTTAAAGTCCTTTTCAATGGTAAAGTTGGATTTTAAGTCACAATTCTGAAAATGACAGAAAGTTGGCATTTTCTTGCTTTAACTATTGGGTACGTGCTGCGAAGGCCCTGGGTCACATGACTGTGGATAGTTTAGCTGTTGGACTTTGTGTATTCCTCCCAGACAATAAGACAAAGGGGGACTAGATGTTGGCTAGATCAGCCATCCTTCCAGGAGGGTTGGGTCGGAGCTGTTCCCTATTTATGGAACCCCCATTTGCATTTCAAAGTGCGTGCATCCAAGACTCACAAAGGAACCTGACACTAGAGTTTTGTTAACCAAGACTTCTTGAAGCCTTGGCAGGGGAAGGCAAGAGATTTCCAGAACCAGATGTTGGGGTAGCCTAGAAGATTCACCAACTTCAAAAGCTGGCACCAGTATAAACATTGGATCCTCAAAACAACTTTTCAGTACACTCCTGGACTTGTGGAAGACTTCAGAAGGACTGCCGTAGACCCCAAGAGGACTACTCTGCTGTTGGAGGCCTGCCGTGCTGCTTGAACCCAGGACTACCAGAGTGACTCTATTAGCTAGCTGGCTAGCCTCCTGTGTGAGCTACAGGGACATGACAAGCTCCAGACACCTTTAACTGTGCCTCTGGCCTCTGTTGGAGTGAGCTCTAACCCACCCTAGTGGTGCCCAACCCCCCCAAGTCTTGGACCCTTGGTTGTGGTGTTAAAGGTGCTGCTCTTGTATAACCCTAAAAGTTGGGACCTAGAAAATATTTCAACAAAAAGCAGCCTTAGAACTGACAGATGATTCGGATCTACCTCCGCCCAAGGTGCATCACCTGTTGGCCTTCCTACGCGGTAGCTCCTGCTACGTTCTTCTCCACAGCAGCAAATCCTGTTCAGCGGCACCTCTCGGCGAAGATATCCAGCCTTGTACAGCCTTCTACAGCTATAGCCTGCAGCTTCGCCCAACTAGAGATTTTTTACTCCCAGAAAAGTGATAAAGTACGAAGGTAGAAATCTTCACTGCAACTCTGTCCAGCAGCTCCCGGACGACAATGCTTCCTCGTCAGACACCGCCAGCTGCCTTGCCCAGCTAAACTTTACCTTCTCAGGAACTTTTGTTGAAAATTTCTACTAAGTTCGAAGGTAAGCCAAGACCGGGCTCAATTCACCTCATGTATATGACCCATGCACCATCGTTTTCTTCCTTAACTTTTGACTTTACCCTGGCATAGCACCACACGATACCCGCAGTTGATGCTTTGATCTTTTAAGCACTATTTTTCACTAATAACTTTAAAAAATCATAATCATACCTGCGGTTCTACTGATTGAATTGCTTTTGTTTGGTGTCATTTTATTCATTACATTTTTCTAAATCGATGTGGGATATTTCTTGTGCTCTATTTTCACTTTATTACTGTTTGTGGGCTGCATATATACATAACACAGTGATTCCGAGTCAGGCCTGAATGCTTTTAACCATGCCCCTGGCCACTGCTAGCTACCAGAGTGTTACGCACAGGTTAACTTAGTGATTTTTGTGGGTCACCCTGACAAGGACTGTTGTTGCTGCTTGAGTAGTGTTTCCACTCCATCAATCAATAACCCAATTTCTTACATCTACGTATGCATACCTTGACAATATAGTGGTAGTCGAAATTCTACAGTCAAGGTATTTGTAGGTTGATATTTCTGACCTTGATTTTGTTATTGAGTGAAAATTCCCTTGCATTTCAGGATACTATGTTCACCCATATACAAGTAATAATAACTTTTTGGGCCTTTACCATATTATTTACAATTTCTAAACACCGTAAACAATTGCTACTATCACCTTGTATTATGGTTCTCAGTCAAAGTATGGATTGTATAACGTTGCCTATCATTGGGGAGATTTTTGTTGTCACCACTCTTGGTTCATGTCACTTGCTTATTTTAGTTTAAATGAATGTATAACTAAGTTGCCAGTATGTTTAGTGTGTTCTGCTCCCAGTCATTAAGCAATAGTCGCCGATCATTGAAGTGGCCTTACATCTTAGGGAATAGTGAGTCCCTGATAAACATCTATAATACATTTGCAGATACTTTTGCACCCTATATAGATCAACCAATAGATAAAGATTGCCTGCTAGACCTACATAAAGAACTTTTGGCAGCGTTGTTCCCAAATGTGACTAATATACCCAAGAAAGGGAAAAGAGGAAATAAAGGCCAACTTAAAGAAGTAAACCTATGGTACGACAAAACATGTCATGATGCCAAGGCCGGATTAATAATGGCAATAAAAAGCGGCAATATAACCAGTACAAGGGAGGCTAGGACTAAATATAAGAAAATGCTTCGTAACGCGAAGAAAACATGGGTCGATGGAATTTGGTCAGACTTACTCATTGCGGCTAAGGCAAAGGACCAGCAAGGTTTTTGGAGCCTCGTAGCCAAAGGGAACAAGACGGGAAGGGACGTCAAAGATGTATATCTAGATGCAAACACTTGGGTGGAACATTTTACTAGTTTGTATGCTGCAAGGGAAAGGAGGCAACTCATACATATCGATGAACTAGCAGCTAATACAAAGGATTTTACTTTAGTTTTTAGCTTGGACGAAACAAAATCGGCAATTAGTGCAGTTAAACCAGGGAAAGCTCCCAGACCTGATAGAATTCCGGGCGATTTACTGAAGCATGATATCAGTGTCTGGGGACCATACATAAATTCCCTTTGTAATGCAATAGCCTTGGGAGCCCCCATCCCGGATACTTGGAAAGGGGCTGAAATTATTACAATTTTTAAAAAAGGTAACCGTTATGACCCTGCAAACTATCGCCCAATTAGTCTAATAGACATTTTACAGAAAATTTACGCTAGGCATATTTTAAATCGATTAAACACTTGGATTGAGGACAATAATGTGCTTTCAAAATTCCAGGCTGGTTTTAGAACAAAACTCAGCACAACGGATCAGGTTTTTAGATTTACATGTCTTTGTTGGAAATATGTAAAAATAAGAAAGGGTCACCTTTACGTTGCTTTTGTGGATTTAAAGGCAGCGTTTGAGCTTATTCCACGGGACTTATTATGGCATTCGTTAAGATGCCAAGGGGTACCTTGTGATTTTCTAAAGCAAATAATAAGATTACATGAAGAGAATTATGCAAAAGTAAGATGGGGTCCGAGGGGCGAATTATCTGAGGCAATCCCAATAAAAAGAGGTGAACGTCAGGGATGTGTGCTGGCACCAACCCTATTCTCACTGTATGTAAATGACATCCCCAATTATTTGAATGGTTGCCAGAACGATGCACCTAAATTGGGAGGGGATTTGGTGCCAGCACTTCTATTTGCTGACGACACCATTCTAATATCGCAAACACCAAAAGGATTGCAACGCCTAATAGACTCCTTCTATACTTATTGCACAAAGAAAGGCCTTGAAATAAACATTGGTAAAACGAAATATATGGCCATAAATCCCCACAACACTTTTTAAAAAACATTGTACTAAATAGTCAAAAGTTGGAGTATGTGCAGAGTTTTAACTATTTGGGCATATCTCTGGATACAAAGCTATCGTGGAAGACACAAATGGAAAAGAACAGGATAGCTTTACTCAAAAACTCCCTGCCCATAATGAAAAAGCACAGGAGTAGTTTCTCCAAAGCAGTTTCCCCAGCCCTGGAGGTGTTCAAATATAAAGCCCAAACAGCCGCACTCTATGGGGCCGAAATATGGGGTCCTTACTGCAAAAAGAATTTTGAAATAGAGGAAAACAAATTTTATAGATTGCTTTTAAGTCTCCCTACACGAGCTCCTTAAATCCGATTACCCTAGACCTGAATGTTAAACGCACTGACCATCACGCATTATTAAGACCTCTATTATTTTGGGTCAGAATTTGGTCCACTATAGAATTGCTACACTACAAGGTAGGTCTAGAGGAGATATTGAAGTTGGACCAGCATAGGAGTATTTTGTGGCTTAGACACGTTTTTTGTGGTTCAGAAAATTGGGCCTATCCCATTACTGGGATGACCCAACCGCGTTGTCCGTAGCCTCAAAGAAACTGCTAAAAACAACCTTCTGGGCCCATATTCAAGACAGCGTGTTACATGGTCTACCTAATGGATCGCTAACGACTAGGTTCCTATTGTTTAAGGACGTAGCAAATTTTGAGCCCTTTCTTGATGAGGTGTGCCCACAATTAGCAAAAAGTTTATATATGAAGTTTAGATACGGTGTATTACATATAAATGCAATCACGTCACAATGGGCTATCAATAACGCTGGAACAGGGAATGATTTGTGTTCTTTATGCCTAAATAAGGTTAAAGAAACTGATTTGCATGTATTATTCTTCTGTCCTCTATATGTCAAGCCTAGAAAGAAATGGATTAAACCAATTTGCATAAACATGGGTACTAGGTCTTGCAGAGAGGCTGAAAGAATTTTAAAAACTGATACATCGCAACCAATTGTATTCAGTGTTAGTAAATTTTTACTCGCCGTAAGCTTCTTAAGGGCCAAATCAGGACTGAAGTTGTAATAAATGTGATTAAGTATTTTCAGTGCAATAATAAATGAATTTTGATAGAGTATGCAGATACAATAGGTATAAGGGAGCCTTGTTCGTGGGGAATGTTAATAAGAAATTATTATTATTAATTGTTTTTAATGTTTTAGGGATGGAAGCACAAACAAAGAACAAAAATCAGGAGTCCTTTACTAGTGTTATTATTGTTTTTATATTGATGCCTATTTTAAACATAATTATGTTCTTAAAGAAATGGCGATAGGTCATATACAATACTTTTCTTTGTATTCCCTTTCCATCTATTAATATTGTAATAGTATTACTGCAGTATTGCATATGGAACTCGTATGTGTTTTAATGCATCTTTTATGGTTTAAAAGAACCGAAATAAAGATTTTGAAATGAAAACTTAAAATGTGTACAAAAACAATTGTTCAAATTTTTTTCTTTTCACTTATCTACCAGGAAAGACTCTGCTGCTTCTGCTTGTAAAAACAAGTTTCATGTGTCACTTTGAGTCTCACTGGGTGCCACCGGGAGACATCCACATTCATAGCTGTTAGACCTATCAGCCTAAGGGTAGTCTACACCCCAACTTTTTGCCTTCCTCCTCCATTTTTTCTGACCTTGATTTCGCTGGCCTTAGGACTCTGAGCACTTTATCACTGCTAACCAGTGCTAAAGTACATGTGCTCTCTCCTCTAAACATGGTAATATTGGTTTATACCCAATTGGCATATTTAATTTTCTTAGAAGTCCCTAGTAAAGTAGTACTATATGTACCCAAGGACTGTAAATTCAATGCTACTAATGGGCCCGCAGCACGGATTGTGCCACCCAATTAAGTAGCCCTTTAAACATGTCTCAGGCCTGCCATTGCAGAACCCGTGTGTGCAGTTTAAACTGCCATTTTGACCTGGCACTATAAACCTTTTGCCAGGCCCAAACCTTCCTTTTTAATTAATATAAGTCACCCCTAAGGTAGGCCCTGGAAAGCCCAGAGAGCAGGGTGCAATGTACTTAGAAAGTAGGGCATGTCCTTTAAAGATTTACATGTCCTGGTTGTAAAAAACTGGTAAATTCTTTTTTCACTACTTCAAGGCCTATCTTTCCCACAGGACAACATTGGAGTTGTCTTATTACATTTTATAAGTGTAACTTCCAAATGGGAAGAGATGACCAGTTCATGTTTGGTGTCTCTGAAATCCTAATTTAAAATCCTAACTTATGGGACGTCGGATTTTAAATTACAATTCTGAAAATGCCACGTTTAGATATTTGGCATTTTCTTGCCTTAGCCATTTAGTGCCTGCAGCCTGCCTGGGTCACATGACTGGGTGTTGCCGACGATTGAGCTTTGTGTATTCCTCCTAGACAGCCACACACAGTGGGGGCTTAGGTCTGACAGAAGGGGCCATCACTGGTAGACACCATCCTCTTGCCTTTTTCAATTCGATGACCTAAATACTCGACTTCATTTAGACAGTCCTGAAGCTTACTCGGAGACGCCTTATGCCCATTGTCAGCCAGATGGTTCAGTAAGGCGATAGTATTGTCCCTGCAAGCTTCCCGCATTTCAAAAAGGAGGTCGTCGGTATACTGGGCTAACACTGAGTTTCGGGGCAGAATCAAGCTCTCAAGGTTCTTTTTCAGTACCTGATTGAATATGGATGGACGTTCGGTATACCCTTGAGGGATGCAACACCATGTTGAGACACGACAGAAAACACATAAAAATTGGCTTTCCTCATGCAACGGGATGAAGAAAAATGCCTGGCAGAGGTCAATCACTGTGAATCACTCAGCCTCACAAGGAATCTGAAATAGGATCACAGAAGAATTCTGCACCACGGAAAGACATGGAATCACTATCTTATTGACCTTCCGTAGTTCCTGAACAATGCGATATTTCCCACTCAGCTTCTGCGATCCCATGATAGAAGAGTTGCACGGACTTCGCGTGATCTCCTTTAGGATGCACTGCGCAATCATGGACTCAATTACAGGTGTAATCCCTGCCACCGTTTCTGGGGTCAGATTGTACTCAGGCATTCTTAGAAATTCTGCGTTTGGCCTAACCTGTATGCGGACTGGCTTGACTCCCCAAATCAGTCTGATTTCCTCCCCTGAGAAGTCCCATTTCACTGGTGTCTCTCAAATCCAACGGCATGTCATCTACTGTCAGCAAAGGAAACATGGCTGTGTGATGATTTTGATTGTCCAATTTGAAAGCAATGTCCTCACCATTAGTCTGCAACTCAATTCTCTTCGGTGTGCAATAGATGGTACAGTTCAATTTGCACAAAAGATCACATCATAGTAAACAGACTGGTCTCGAATCACACACATCACAAACTGATGGTGATCCTGAAAGGCTCCGATTTTCAATGATACCTCTTTTGTCAAAGGGTTTGTCATTCTTTTGTTAGAGACTCCTACAACTTGGATCGACTTTCCTGAGAGGGGTAGGTTTGGGGCTACTGCGGATCTCACAGTAGAACAGGTAGCACCAGTATCAATCAAGAATCAAATGGGATGACCATCTGTGTCTGCTTCGACATATGGTCCGCTCTGGTCTTCCTTTCAGACTGTGCCAAGTGTACAGTCTTCCTCCCCCCTCACGCACCATCATAAGGATGGGTCCAGATCAAGTCCATCCAGTGCTTCCATTAAGGGCATCTGGTGGTAAGTCTGCGAGATTCTTAGAGGTTGAGGCACTTGCACTAACTGGTTCAGATTTCCTCCAGCATTAAGCGATCTCGGCCTAGTCACTGTTGGTAACTGATTTACTCCATCTGCCACTTGCACAAGTTCTCCTTCCTGCACTTGGTACGCAGGATTGAGGTGACACTCACGCTTCCAATGCCCGACATTGTGATAAAAATGACAGACAGTGGTCTTCTTCAGAGTAGCAGCATCTATCCCTGTCTTGGGATCTATGGGGACACCTCTTACTCTTTCCTGTCCCCTCGACCCTGCAATTGGAGTTACTTGGACAATTCCTGCAACATTCCCTTGACCACGAGCTACGGTTCCCACTATTGCCTGCACCTGCTCTCCTTTCTGTGCATTTTGCATTTGGACTACCATCAATTTCTCCTTTCTCCTCCTATGTTTAGAGTCTACCTCATCACTGCAGTACCTGGCGTACTGTAAGGTTTCATCTACGGATTTGTTTTCCCAGCAGATTAGGTGCTGTTGGATCATGAGGCTGATCTCCGGCCTCAGTCCTGTCACAAATTTGAATACAAATTGCCCCATGTCTTTAGGGTCGAGTGCATCTAACCCACTGTAGTGCTTAAAGGCTTGCAACAGCATCTCATGGTAAGCATGTACTGACTCTTTAGGTTCCTGGGTCGTTCTATCTATCTTAACCCAATTGATGTTTTGAGGGGCTAGTTTGGACTGCAACCATGTGATTACCTGATCGTACTTCTTCATAACCACTGGCGAAGGACCATGAGTTACTGGATCCCTATCTGGCTCAGCAGCTGGCCACTCAATAGCAATCTTACAAGCAGACCATAGATCAATAGGTACCACAATTTTTAACAAAGCATTTAAGTAAATCCACAACACTTTCGATATTTTAACAAAGTGATCAACTTGCTTATACCACTCCGCAGGTTTCTCCCTCAACCTGGGAAAGTCATTTGTGAAGGCAGCAAGATCACCCCAACTCCAAGGAACATGCACATACCCTCCACTAGCCACTTCCCGTAATGGATATGCCTCTACACCCTGCGTTCCCCCTCCTGGAGGTGGTGTCTCTCTTGTCGCCTTCCTTACACTCTTTCTTTGACAGTCTCTCCTTCCACTTTTCCAGAATACTCCAGGCCCTTATTCCTATTACCAGCTCTGAAATGTACATCTTCAACCCCGTCACTCTCTTCTCCTCTAGCTCCTGGTCACTCTAAGTAAGTCTATGATTTCCCTGCGATATTTTTGTTCGAGACAAGCCTACTTCATACCTCTGAGCCAATTCCGACAACTTCTCATGTGCCTGCCTCACCCTTTGGGTGACAACCTTCGCTACAAACAACAGGTCATCTGGGTCATGGGTCTTTATTCTGTCTAAAGGTAGGTTTCCACTGATGATTTCATCCACCTCAGCCTTCAGCCTAACCACATCCGATAGTTTCACCTTCACTGCAGCCTTGATGGTACCCTGACTTGACGTACTACTCTGACTCTCTTTACTGTTATTATGGTCTCTCAACCAGGACTCCAAGTTGGCAACGTCTAGGACATGCTGACTTCCGGAAGCTCTCTGACTTGTGCTTGTTTCTAAAGTCGCACCACTTGGTCCTCTCACCAGAGTTTCCCACATCCACAAATCTGAACTAGTGCTTGCCATGGGTAGAGACTGTATAGCACTGGAGCCAATACATATTCCAGAAGGGTCAGCGGTAGCGGCTAAATGGGTGATAGATTCCATAGGCACCAAAGAAGGACAATCCCCATTCACGCTCCCTGGTCTTCCCAATCCATCCCTCCAGTATGTATGGGCTGTCTCTGACTAAGGTTTTCCACTGAGGTTGTATCGTAACCAGGGACAACAGGACCAATGGTAACCGGTACTGTAAGATCTTCCAGCAACCGTGAAGCGGCATTAAATCCATTCTGTTCCATACCTCCCAAGGTGGATACTTCTGTCCCCCTACTCCTGCAGATATCTTTCCCACAACTCCAGGACCAGGACTCACTAGACCTGCTACACTTTCCACATTCTCTGCACTTCCTGTTTCTCGCCCCCCTTCACCCGATTGTGGACAGTAAGGTGGAGGACGCTCAGCTAAAAACCCATCCATCAAGCTGTCTTTGTTGTCACTACTGTCACTTCCATTTTGTCTCCCGATCTATTCCTGGGATCTTCCATCTCCTACCAACACTGGGTACAACCTTTCTTCATCAATAGTAGCCACTCTCCACCATTTAGGTTGTGCATCCCACTGTGCATCCTAATAGGCCCTCACAGTTTTCCTCATTCTCCCTTGGTACTTCTCCCTCTGCTTAGCATGAACTGCATGCATCCATGCATCTAACACTTCAAATTGTGCTGATCTAGGCAAAGGTCGCAGCGCAAACATTGCTCCTCTGAGCTTATTCAATACATCCAACCAAAATGAAGCAAAACGTGAAAATGACAATTCACGCTCCTTTTCCGTGATCTTATGCCAATTTTGAAGCCAAATGATAGTGTGGAGCCCAACTTTTGTGGCCATATATTGTGCTGGAGTATCCTCGGGTGGCGCCTCATCACCCACTTGAGTAACAACCCTTTCATCACCCCTGAAGAGCTCTCGCAATACCCTAAAAAATGGATTGATTCCAATTGCAATTTACTGTTCAATAGATTTCGATGGAACACTCTTTTCCAATCACAACTTCCAGATGACTTCCAACCAATCCCAGCGCGGCGTTACACCAACCGACCTATCGCAGTGCGACCTATCGAAGCGCGACACACTCTGACGTCACTCTCACTCCCTGCAGCAGCTCACCTTCCTTCACAATTTCTTCGTGTACAGTCACTCACACAGTCATCTGAAATCTGTAATTGTCTGCCATCTAAAGGACCGATAGAATTCAACCACCCAAGAACATTCACACACGGTGACCCTCAACCAGCGTGGATCACCCGAATCAGTATAGCTCACCTCTGTACACAAGGTCCACTAGACGATTTCCATGCGTCCCATTAAACACTAAGGGGCTCATTATGATGGCGGAAGGACCGCCACCGCCGGGCCGGCGGTGGCGATCCTTCCGCCATCACTGAGTATTTTACCCACCGCCAAATTAGGATGGCGGTGGGTATCGCAGCAGACGCAAAGTCTGTCCGCCGCTTATCTGCCGGAGGCAATCGCACCGATTGCCTAGCGGACGGAAAAGGGCCACTAATATGGTGGCGGTGCCTAGCAGGCACCGTCCGCCATATTATGATGTGTCCTGAAATAGGCCTTTCCATGGCGGCGCTGCCGCCATGGAAAGGCTGGCGGGGATTGGGTTTGGGGGCCTGTTGTGGGCTCCCTCTGTGTGGGGGGAGGGTGTAGGTGCACTGGGGGGTACCCATGATACCCCCCCAAATTTCCCAGCACAAGGTGGCAGGCAGTGCGTGGTGCCTGCCACGTTGTGCATGGAAATGCACATCCTGGCCTTTTAACATTGCGAACGGTGCTGCAGCCAGCAGCACCGTCCACAATGTTAAAAGGCCAGAATGCGCCCGCCAGTATGGCGGACGCATCCTAATTGGACTGGTGGGACCGCCGCACGTCTGGCGGGCGGTCCCAGCACCGCTATGATGACGGGCGGACTGATGTCCGCCCGCCATCATAATGAGCCCCAAAGTTCCCTGTCTTAGGTGGAACTGTTGATGACATCTCACGACAACTAATTTCTTCGGTCAGACAATCACAATCTCGGTGTGTTCTGCACCTTTTAATATCCCGGGATCTTAGGACTTCGGGACCTGCAACTCAAATGTCAATCCTTGGACCACGTCCAGCTCAAAACCACATTCAATCAAATCTCACTCCAACTCCTCAAGAAATCACACAATCAAATCATTCCTGCAATCTAACACACCACATACGCCTTATTAATACTCACTCCTCCTTCAGCCGCTGATCTCGCCGCACCATCAAACTCCGTTAGTCTCCGCCAGATTCCGTCGCCTTCCGTTCTTGATCATTGGGCTCTAGTTCGGGGCTTTTCGGTTCTAGGTTCCACTTATTCTGGATCACTTCTGGATTCTCCTCTTACTTCATGTGTAAACCATCCTACTCTGCTACCATCTGAAAGGGCTGGGCCCATAAGATCTAGACCTGTTCTAGAGACACAATCCGATGCTTCTTTTTCACAGCATGAAAGTGTAAAGGGGAGAAAAGGCGTTAGGAAACAATCAATTAACCAATACCTCCCTTGGATACATAATAACCCATGGAAAACTACAGAAGATTAGTTAGTTTTATTACAAAGGCAAAAATAACTGAACATAAAGACACCTCAATACGACAGTGTAGAAATACAAAGGAATTAGCATGAAGTCAAATCTGCGCATCCAGTTTAAACAGTGCAGCATAAGCAATACAATTAGTTCAAGAAGTAAAATACAGAAAATCAGGAAGCATGAGTCCAAATTTCCCTGCATCGAGGGTTGATGAGTGAAAAGCATTACACCTGCCCCTATTCTAGCACTAAGGTGACATGCCTAAATAGGCATTTTCAGCATGAGGAGTAAAAAGTGTCAGCATGTGGAGTCTTCCTAAGAAGTCTCTCTACGATCCATGTGTCAAGTAGCATAAAACTACCAAAGACAGAGCTCATTCTAAGATGCTCTCTCTGTGAAGGCAAGAAAGAAGAGGCGCACTATCCCTAATTCCAAGGCCAATTATACACAGGTAACATCCCATGGCGCCATTTTCCACGATGTCGATGGTGAGCTTACCTCATTACAATTTGTCCTTGGTTCCCAGGCCCTCTCCTGTGTGAAGCACAACAACCTTCCTTTATCGACTTAAGCCACACAATTGTAACTTCTTGTCTCCTGGCCTAGCTAGTAAAACAAAGACATTATTCCATCTAATAAGAGCACTTCTTTCACCTGCAACACAAAACGTGAGTAAGAACAGATTCCACAGCACACATGTAATTCAAACTGTTAATTCTAAAATGAGAGTTTTCAGGGACTTACATTTCAGGCCTATGAATTTCAGATAACATAAGAAACACCACATAAGCTTTACGAATAATAACATTAAGGCAATTTCAACTAATGCATTTACCTACATATGGAATGACACAATTAATATGCACATCTAATAAAAGTATAATTGTCAGTTACACAGCATGAGCCCTTCATGTGAATGTTTTTTGCTGTTAATACAACAAATGATTATATGCAGGTGCGCTCTACGTGCGATTATGATGCACCCCAACAAATTAAATAAGGTCTCCACTCTATCAACCCAAGGCGCCTCTTTGATAAGAACATGAAAAAACTGCAAACGTTCATTTTGTAGGATCAGTTTCTCAGCCTCAAAATATGTCAGCAGATGTCTGCTATTTGAGCATCTAGCCATGGGAATGGAGAGCAATGAAGAGGCTTGTTTTATTGTCACTTTAACTGTGTATTCTTCTATACTCTTTAGTAATATAATTTGTTGTTTTTATACAATGCAGAAAGATGTTTTTAATTGTGTAAATTGAGGAATGCAAAGGGAGTACCAATGCCCTAGAAATATTATCACTAGCATTGACCGCCATTGCTACAAATAATAATAAACATTCTCCTAATAAATATATGAATAAGCCTGATAATAAATTGCTGAAGTCTTTCCTCTATATTCAGTGGGCCCACCCTGGATTACTCGAGGTTGACTCTCTCTCATTGTGACAGTGCTTTAAAGCTGACAGGAATCACTAAAGACTTAATATGCCCAGGTTGCAATTGTTTCACAATAACACCTAATATTTTACTGAAAATAAACATGTCAATCACTATGTGATGCTACAGTAAGAGTAAAAGCTTTTTTCTTTAATGCAAATAAATTACCTCTTTCACAGGCTGTGTCGTTGGAATATAATAGTGTCAAGATCTAGGTATAACTTCTTCTGCTACAGCTAACAACATCATACTTATTGCAAAGCTTTTTTTCATAATGTGAAGAAACAGGTGTGGCATTGCAATATAACACCTATCCAAGCGCTTTATACTGGGTCTGCCTCACAGCCCGTTCCTGAGTGTGAGTCTTGGCAAAGAGCAGGCACGGCCAATAAAAGTAAGAGCGGTGAGGTAGTGAAGCAGGGTGGGGCAGGGGGGAGTCGGCAGACGAACGGATAGGGAAAATAAAATAAATGAATGAATAAAACCACCTACCTTGCGCAACGTAAGTGGTTTTATTTATTTATTTTCCCTATCCCTTCATCTGTCGACTTCCCCCTAGCCGCGCCCCTGCCCGGTACCCACCCACCCCCCGTTTTTACCTGTACCGGCTGCGCCTGGCAAAGAGAGAGAGACATCTCCCAAACAGTGGCCCTCGCTGCTCTCCCCTCAAAACGTCCATCCATGCAGCGCCTGTGTTATCGAGCCATCCAGGGTGGTACACTGGATATAGGGGGAAGCCCTTTTTCATTGAGAAAAAGGGCTTTCTCCTATATTCAGTGGGCCCTCCCTGGATGACTCAAGGTTGAATCTCTCTAGATTGTGACACTGCATATGAGGAGGGTGAGTCATGACCTCCGTTTCCCTCTTCGTTCCCTCTCTTGATTTGTACACAGATCTAAAGCACTAGCATACAGACGAGGTAGTAAACTTGCATGTGTAACGTCATGTAGTAACTTTTAGTCACCTTTAACCCACCTCAGAGATGAAAGGCAGCTTTGATGCTGCTGGCATCCTCTCTCTTACAACTAATGCATCAGATGCGAAACCCACTGAGCTGTCACCTGAACGCCGTTCCATCCCTCGAAAGCTTTGGCACAGATGAAATAGATAGAGCGCTCCTCGAGAATCTCATTTTGAGAATGTAAAACACAGCTCTTTCATGGTTTTCTCTTTGGTGTTCATGTGTCTCTTCGCAGGTTAAACGCATAGAACATCCCCCTCAGGGGTGCCAGCAGTCCGTGGACGCCGTCTTCAGTTTATTTACCATAAACATGCGAAGGCGCACAGGGGACAGCAAGGGCAACAGAGGCCCCACTAAAAATATTTGTTTTGCAGGTCTGCTTACGCAGGTTCTTTAAAAGAGCCTCTACAGTCCACGTTCTAATGGTCTTGCCTTTTTTTTAAAACTCATTCAAGAAAACAATCCACAGCTTCGGTGCAATAAAAACTCAGGGCCATATGTACAAGGAGCGGCAAAAAAACTCACGTTAGTCAGCCCAACGTGAGTTTTTTTTTCCTCTAATGCAAAAAATAGCCTATCAGTCGACCTCCACTAGAAAATAGGCAACAAAACCCATAAAATGCAGAATGGAGTAGCCAGGGCCAAGTGCAGCACACATCAGCTACCCCCTCAAGCCACCCAACATCCAGGATGACCAGGATGAGAGCCTGGATGCCTCGCTGAACCTGCATCAGTAGCCTGGATGCCCCGCTGGACCTGCGTCTGGAGCCTGGATGCCTCGCTGGACCTGCGTCTGGAGCCTGGATGCCCTGCTGGACCTGCGTCTGGAGCCTGGATGCCTCGCTGGGCCTGCGCCTGGAGCCTGGATGCCTCGCTGGACCTGCGTCTGGAGCCTGGATGCCCCGCTGGACCTGCGTTTGGAGCCTGGATGCCCCGCTGGACCTGCGTCTGGAGCCTGGATGCCTCGCTGGACCTGCGTCTGGAGCCTGGATGCCCTGCTGGACCTGCGTCAGTAGCCTGGAGGGGGATGCGGAGGAGCTGTGGAGTCGATGAGCCGTGGCGGCAGACATTGAGGCGTGTCGATCGCCCGTACCTGGTGGTGAAGTCTGGCAGGTCGCATGGAGACATGTTGCTGACCTGTGTGAGAAGACCGCCTTGAGCCCCTTGGAGCTGTAAATGGTAGAGGCGCTCCGGCGCACCAACATAGGGAGGTCTGCATCGCATACTACGATCCACCACTACACCGGGGTGCATGTAGGGGCCTAACAACAGTGGGCGGCGCCTCTCTGCATCACAGGCCGGATGATGTTACGCTGGCTGGACGCTGTGGAGGGTGAGGCCCCTGAGCTGCGCCGAACTTGTGTGGCGGGAGCGCTGCATCTTCACGCATAAGGGGGCCCTGTTGCATCATCTGCATCAGGAGGTTCCCCAGCGGACTTGGCGGCGACTGCTGTACCCAGGCTTGTGAAATCCTGCCTGACTGAGGCTGCTGCTGGCTGAGTCACAGATTTGGAGAGAGTGCAGCGGATTGCGCCACAGTGTCAATGTCTAGGTAAGGAGAAGGTGGGACGTGTAGCGGAGGAGGCACCCCCAGTGGCGGCTCATCTGCTATGGCAGAAGAGCATCGCCCCACTGCTTTCAAGCAGTGCAAGAAGAGGAAAAATCATCACATGATGATAACTTCCTGATGTAATCGCCATGTTTCCTTTGCGGGCGGGAGGGTGGGTCGGGCAGCTCCACTCATGGAGCAGGTCAGGGGCGGAGTGGCATGCCCACTCAAGTGCGCAGTGACTGTTTGGTCGGCCAGCTCAGGCCGCCCAAAGCAGTCATGCGCACTGTCCTGTTCACAATGCAGGGTGCATTACAGCCTGCATGGGGAACATGCCCACCTCTCCAGCCCCTGGCTGAACGCCTTGTCCCGGCGCCAATAACCAATCCCAACGCCGCATTGCAGCGTTGTGATTAGCTTAGGGGAGTGAGCCTGGCTGCCTACTTCCTGTTCCTGGAAGCAGACTCAGGAGAGCAGGAGCAAACGAAGACATGGGGCCCGGCCTCGAGGTAAGATTTCTCTCATTTAAATATTTACAACACCCGCTCACACACACACCCACGCGCCAACGCCCCATCCAGTGTTCTTTCCAGCGTTTCCCACCTCCCAGCTGTCCAGTCCCCCCCCCGCAGCACTTCTCAATGGCGGCCGCTGTGCGGCCATGCGCAGCGGGCGTACCACTGGTGTGCCAAAGGTATATATGAAGTTACGACGCATACCATTACATCGCATTGCATTACAATGCATACTAATACTAGGCATATTGCAACAGTTGGGAAGGTGTTTGATAGCAAAGATGTAAAAATTACTATTTCCACTTCAGTGAGTGCAACCCTAAAACTAACCCTTGCACCCCAAAGCAAACACTAGACCCTAAAATTAATCTTTGAGCCCCCAAAACACACCCTAAAAATCATATTTGACCCAAATGCACACCCCAATTTTCATAATTGACCCAAATGCACACCCCAATTTCATATTTGACCCAATTGCACACCCCAATTTTCATAATTGACCCCAAAACACACCCCAAATTTCAAATTTTACCCCATAATACACCCCAAATTTCATATCCGACACACGAAACCCATACCCACCCTAACACTTAAAAATACTCCATTACTGACCTCACAATGCATTGTAATGGAATGCCATGTAAAGGCACCTGCGTTGTTGGAGTTGCATTGTAAAGGCATTACGATGTAATGCCTGCGTTGTAATGGATGTCTCCCATGCCAAAGGCAAGCCCATCTGCGTCCGTCTGCCCCTGGACCGCGCTCAGCACCAAGGACCCTTCCTCTCGGACACTCCACCGCTACAACGCCAGCACCCTCCTCGCCATCAACCCTGGATGCCACATCGCCTGCCAGGACCAACCGCTGCCCCGGACCGGACATCGCCATCGCCATCGCCATCACTGACGGCTACTAAATCACCCGCAAGGACCACCCGACTGTCCAGGAGGAAGCATTGCCATCACCTACAGAAGCACACTCCAACTGACAACGTACTCTAATGACAGAACGGTGACCATGGAACTCCTCAACTTCCAGATCCGGACCAACCCCAACCCCATACTCTGCGGCACCCTCATCTACAGGCCCCCCGGGCCATGGACCCCCATTCTCTGATACCGTGGTAGAGCTCATTGCACCCCAGGCTCTCCCATCCACCGACGACATCCTACTCGGTGGACTCAAGTTTGATGGAGCAGGGTAAACGAAAACATTTTAACCTCCTAATATTTATGTTAAATAATTAACACACAGGTTCGTCTCAGTAAATAACCAACCATGTATGTTACATGAAAAGGGTTACAGGTAACACGCTATATCTGTGCAAACTAATTTACTTACAATTGTTAACGTGGATAACATAAGCCTAATAATTTGCGTACTAACTAAAATAATAAATGCATGATTTGTGCTTGGAAATAAACTGTGTAGTGGCAAAGTAAAGCGATTGGTAAGTAAGAAATGGCTTTATATGTCGCTTTTGCTAGGTAATACTTAATTGGGGTACGTAGAATGACGGGAGGGAAACGAAAAGGCTTATATTCTTTATTCTTAACTATGTTCTGTTTATCTTTATAATAGTTCGCTTAGGCCTGTTGTGCCGCGATGTTAAAATGGCTGCCATGGCAAGCAAGCTAGAGTACGCAAGCGCGAAGAGAGTTCCGAAAGCGAGAAAGGCTGCGAGCAAAAGGGATCATGTGACCGTCCCAAAGCCTAGGATGGAAGCTTGGTCAAGGCTGCAGTGACCTTATGATACAAGTGTGTGCCAAAGAAGGACAATAGCGAAAAAGCGTGAGAAGTTGCAGTAAATACATGAATGAACAAGGAACTGTCCAACTTAAAAGTATCAGAAAAGGATACAAAATGAAACCAATCTACGAATGGGTAATGTCATGAACCCGTGAGAAACGACAAAAAGTATGAACATTCCACAAAGAACTGGTTGAGACAAGGATATTCATAATGAGATGTATATGACCTCAAATGGACCAATTAGAGAGAATCCTGCCCACAAAGATGTAACATTTTCACTTAGTAAGCTAGTATTAGGGTATAAGAAGACCTACTCTGGGAGGGGGTGGGATGCTGCTGCTGATGGGGCTGCTGAAGGAGGTCGTCTGAGAGCTGATTTTATATTTTTGATTGAGCACAAGACGCTGCTGCTGAAGAAACTTTTGCTTTATAATAGATTTTCCATTTTTAAATACTATTAGACTTTTTCTTAAATACTAAAGGGGAAAAGAACGGGATTGTGGCGGGACACTTCCTATAGGTGATCCGTTGAGAAGGCCTATTTTCCAGGACAAATAGACAGTTTTTTCGGGAGTTCTATGCTGTGATCTGAATTCATTGCTGTGACGAACTTTTGTTTTGCCATCTAATAGGTATGCATTGCAATTTCAATTTATTCTTATAATAATGCTAAATGTAATAATCTGAATAATAAATTTGAAACTTATTCACGCTTCTAAAAATTATATAAACTTTATTATCTTAAATCAATGAGTCAGTGGTTCTTTAGCTCAATGATAAATGTAAATGTTTAAAAGGTTTATAGTGATTGAGCTGGTCTTAATCACCATCAACTGATTCCTACTAGTTGGTCCATCGACCAATGAGCGGAATACCTTAAAGGTTTGAGAAGTATTATGTCGTTTTAAAAAGGTATCCCGTCTCCTTCCAGCGAATCATTAAATGTTTTTCTCCTAGGTAAAGGTGGATAAAATCCAGGGAATATATGAGAGAGTGAATGTTTATGCGGTGTTATGGGCCCCACCGTCATATGGATATAGTTGTGGAAAAGGGAGATATTTGCACCTGGACGTCCAAAGCATACAGGAGAAGAAATTTTATTGTTAGCGCTGGATCAGATTTCTTGGTAGCAGAGTTATGGTTACTATAGATTAGTTTGGTGATTATTGATTATTTCATTATTGATTATTTCATGTCTAACACTGTATGTTGAGTCGCGTTATGTTATATGTAAGTCAAAGTTTTTGAAGCTTCCGGGAAGTAGGAAGTGGAACACGTGTGGCAAGAGAAGTCACATGGAATAGTGCATTGTCTGAGTTCATATTGGTGATAACACAGGTTGTGTTATGATAGGGACATTTTCTGTATAAAAGGTGTGGGAGTGAAATAGCAACCGGTTTTCTTGTGAAACTCTGGCCTTAATTCTCAGGAGCAGTGTAGTCTCCATATGTGTTTTATCCCCAGAGAAACGGGTTTACTCCTTGCTTGAAAGAAGGGTAAGGTAGAGGGAAGTGCTACACTTATCGAACGAAACTGTATTCTTGCGAGCTAGAATAAAACTGTCACTTTTGTTAGCGAAATCAGACAATGGAAATGTGTTTTTAATGTTGTAACTAACAAAGAACTGTTGAAAAATAAATTGCCGATAAATTTTGTAAAGGAGGGGTCAGGAGCAGAACTGACGTAGACAAGAGCCGTGCTGGGATTGGACAGTGCACTAGTTATACAGAAGACGCTCTGATTGGTGCGTTGGTGTGAGACGCGCTAGGAGTGGTTGGATAAGCAGTGACGTGGAAGCTTAGGATTGGAGCGTTGGTGTGAGTCGCGCTGGGATAGGTCCGAATAACGCATAGAGAACAGTGTTGAATTGCGGACTGTGTGAGAAGGGAAAGAGATTGTGAATTATGGCTTATTATGAGTACGGTAGAGAGAAAACATCGTGGATGACGAAAATAAAGAACTTGTTTAAGAAAGACAAAATGGTAGTGACTAGAGAGGGACAAGTAATTCCTCCGCCGAAGTCACCAGCTTCGCATATGATGCTGAAGTACGGATATCATACCTGCATATGGTTAGAAAATTGGACTAAATATACTCAAAATGATGGAGTATTAGCATTTCCTGAGGATGGTTCATTTAGTGTAGCTGTACTTCGGAATTTGAGGGAGAAGATGTTGATGCTTGAACCTAAACCTAGACCAACACAGTTTGAAGCTTTAAGTGAATGGGAAGATGAGATGTATGAACGAGAAAGATTCAGAGGATTAAAGAATCATGAATTTGTACCCGGAAGATTGTGGGGAGTGAATCATGAGGACAAAATAAAGCGTTGGAGATATGCTAACATGACAGGAGGTTTGTTTCCAGCTTTAACAATTGAGGAAGAAGCAAAGAGAAAGTGTATAGAGAAAAAGAAACATTTGATTACTGAAAAGTATGGGTATGGTAGTAGTGAGATGGAAGATGAATTGCTGGAAGATATTTTAAACAGAAACCCACCTCCATACCAGCAGAATTCTGCGGTGGTGACACCTAATGCACCGCCAATGGAAACTGGGAGGAATAAAAATCCCGAACGGGATGTGAGATAAATAGGTCACAAGATCAATTGAAAACCCCACAAAATGAGAAGAGTGAAAGTGACAATACAACTGAATTAGCAAAAACCACAAGAGAATTAACTGAAAAGATAAGAGAATTAACAATGAATATGGAAGCTGTAACTGTACCAGTAACGATAGGTCCAGTAATACCGGTTTTTGAGAATCAGAAAATAGAAGAGCATTCTTTAGTCATCCTATGAATTCAAACTTGCAAAGAAGGAAAGAAGGGATGGATTTGGACAATGAAGGTGCAAGAAATTTGATTAGTTCATATAGACCAAGCCCACCTACTAATTTGACGGTAAATGAGAATGAGTTTAGGAGAATACCTATGGGAACTGAGTCTGCATCAGAGACACCAGAAAGAAGTAAAAAGTGGATAGAATTAAATAGTACACCTGTAGGTCCGACTCCGGATGAATTGAATGAATGGATGAAAACTCTAAAAATGAAAGAGACAGAATCAAAACCATTAGATGTAATTAGGTTAAAAATAGACATGGAGGAATTGATTTTAGGGACAATTGGCACAGAAAAACTGAAAAATTATCAGGATGACGAGATAATGTTCCTATGTAAAAGCATTACATGGAGAGCTAGAAATTTACATGACAAATTAGAAGAAACAGCAAATGAGCTAGGAGTAGAATTTGTAAAAGTGAGAACCTTGCAGAAACCCTATAGAGTAGATTTTTGCGAAAAAGATATAGAAAATTTGAACACATCAGGACGGTTAACCCAAATAAAAGAATTAATTGTTTTGCTGAGAAAATGGGGTGATGTGGATAGATGGAGAAGTAGATGGACTAAAAAGAATGAGAAAACGACAGATAAAGCGTCTTTGGCTTTTGCGGTTTCAGACAAGGAATCAATTGTAAGGGAGTACCCGATGAGAGAAACTCCAGGAGGTAGTTACGTGCATGTCCCATGGTCTAGACAGGATATATTGTCATTTACAAATGACTTCCCAAAATTGAGAGAGAAACCAGTAGAATGGTACAGACAAGTTAAAGTTTCGAAAGTGTTATGGATAGATCTGGATGGATTATTTGATATAGTAGTACCAGCTGATTTATGGACAGAATGTAAGCTTACTATTGATTGGCCAACTGTAGAATATCCAAGAGATGCTAAAACAGGAGCGCCAGGACCAGAAGTGATGAGGAAATATGACCAAGTTATTACTTTTTTGAAAAATAAAATCCCACCCAAAGAAACGGATTGGGTAAAAATTGACAGAACTACACAGGAGAGTAAAGAATCTGTGCACGCATACTATGAGAGACTATTGTTAGTTTTTAAACAATATAGTGGCTATGAGACATTAAATGAGAAGGATATGAGTCATTTTGTATATAGGTTTGTTTATGGGTTGAAACCAGAGATAAGTGAAATGATTAAACAGCATATGATCTGTTGGCAGAATAGCATGGTAGATGAGGTTTTAAGATATGCTAAATACTGCAGTGATGACATTGAGAGTAGACAGCGTAAATTAAAAGAGAAAGCAATGTGGGCACAAGTGAAAGTTGCAGAAAAGCAAGAAGCTCAATTGAATAATCAAGTAAATGAGACACCAGACTAGATCTAGACCAAATATAGGTAAAGGAAAAGGTCAAATGAGTATAGAAGAGGCAAAGAAAAAGTGGCCATGCCACAACTGCGGAAAATTAGGACATGGGAGAAACGAGTGTAAATTTCCTCCAAAACTTAATATGGAAAATCAATCATTAATTCCACAGGTGCAGAGTGAGGTAGTTACCCAACAAAGTCAGGTGCCTCAACCACCACTTCCCAAGAGTGTTAATCCACAGAAATACAGTGCAGAAACAGGATTCTACGGAGGAGAGCAGGTAACTCAATTGCCGCGCGCAGCTGCCATATCTCAATACTGGTTACGACAGGATGGTAATGAGTCGGATGAAAGTTTATGACGGTGTCTAGGAGAGGAAGAAGAGTGTGTGCTTGGCGCAACTCTAGAGGTAGATCAAGCAGGTCCATTTGTGGATGGAGAAGTGAATGGTGCAAATGTAACATTCCTTGTGGACACTGGAGCTACCCGTTCTACTGTTAGGTCAGTGGAAATTCCAAACCTTCCTCTCTCAGGTGAACATATCCAAGTCGTAGGGGTATCGAATCAGCAAATTAAGGCGCCTCTTACTAAATTAGTGGAGGTAAAAATCGGACCATTTAGTGAAATGCACCGATTTGTAGTGTGTGATTGCAGTCCTGTGAACCTATTAGGACGCGATCTACTTTGCAAAATGAACTGCAACATCTATTGTACTCCAGATGGGATTGCATTTCAGACCCCAGATGAAGATGTATTGTATAAAATGACAATGGTAAATTTAGAAACAGAAGTGAATGATTTATTTCCAATATTTGATGTAGAAAAAATCCCAATTGAACTGAAAGAAACAGTGAAATCGGAAGTGTGGGATTTTACGGGAGAAGATATAGGGTTAATGAAAGGAGTAGACCCTGTTAAAATATCTGTTAAAGAAGGAACGAGTTACCCAAATACGCCGCAGTATAAATTGACACCAGAAATAATTGAAGGAATAACACCAGTAATAAATAAAATGATTGAACAAGTGATTGTGAGAGAAATAATGAGCAGTCCATGTAATTCACCGATAATGGGACTGAAAAAGCCGAATGGAACATATAGAATTGTACAGGATTTGAGAAAGGTAAACAAAATTGTTGTGCCTTGCTGCCCAATAGTACCAAACCCTGCTGTGATCCTATACCAGATTCCACACGAAGCAGAATGGTACAGTTATTGATTTGTGCCATGCATTTTTCTCTATTCCATTACATCCAGATAGCCAGCCATTATTTGCGTTCAGGTTCGGAGAACGTATTTTGGCATGGTGCCGAATTCCACAGGGGTATAGAGAAAGCCCCTCGATCTTTAATCAGATTTTAAAGAAATCATTGGAAGATTTAAAAATGCCAGAAAAATCAGTGATGGTTCAGTATATTGATGACCTACTGGTGGCATCAAAAACGAAGGAAGCATGTGTTAAAGACACAATTGCTTTGCTAAACCATTTGGCAAAAGGAGGACATAAGGGGTCCCCATCAAAATTGCAGTTTTGTCAACAAGAGGTCCAATATTTAGGACATAAGATTGAAAATGGAGTGCGAAAGGTAACGACTGAAAGAATAAAGATAATTCAAGGAATGAGAGCTCCAATGACACAAAGAGAAGTAAGAATGTTCCTGGGAATGGTTGGATATTGTCGACAATGGATAAGTGGATTTTCATTAATTGCAAAACCATTACAGAGATTGACAAAGAAGGATGTTAAAGATCCTTTTGAAATGAATGATGAGGAAATGAAAGCATTCAGAGAACTGAAAAAGAAACTGTGTGAAGCTCCGGCATTGGGAATGCCTGACTATGAGAAAGACTTTGAGTTGTATTGTAGTGAAAGAGATGGGTGCGCGTTTTCAGTCCTAGTGCAGAGACACGGAAACATGAAAAGACCCATTGCATATTTTTCAGCTGTCTTAGACCCAGTAGCGAAAGCGTTGCCTGGATGTTTGAAAGCAGTAGCTGCTACTTGTGTAAGTTTGGAGCAGAGTGAAGGCATAGTGATGGGATATCCACTGAGAGTATATGTCCCTCATTCTGTGGAAATTCTTTTGACAAGAACCAAAACCCAATATATGACACATAGTCGGCTGACTAGGTATGAAAAAGTGATTTTGAGTGCAGACAATGTCACTATTGACAGATGCCTAAATGTGAATCCTTCAACATCATTGCCAGATGAAGAGAGTGATTGAAATTGATGAAGTTGATCATGATTGTCTGAATGTACTCGAATATTGTACAAAACCGAGACCCGATATACGGGATGAGCCTTTAAAGGAATCAGATTATTTTCTGTTCGTGGATGGCTCATGTTTGAGAACGGATGATGGAGTTCTGAGTGCAGCATATGCAGTTTGCACAGTAGCTGCTGTAATGGAAGCATCTTGTTTGAGAGGGATACGTTCTGCCCAAGTAGCAGAGCTGATTGCTCTAATTCAAGCATGCAAACTGGGAAAGAATGTCCGAATCACAGTAATCACGGATAGCCAATATGGCTTTGGAGTGGTTCATGATTTTGGGCAGATCTGGTCTCAGAGAGGTTTCTTGACATCTGCAGGAACCCCAATAAGAAATGGTGAGTTTGTGAAAAAGTTGCTTGAGGCGATACAGCTGGCTAAACATATTGCAGTAGTAAAGTGCAATGCACATAAAAATGGGGAAGACTACATAACTGTTGGCAATAAGTTTGCTGATGAAATCGCACAATACTGTGCCAAAAATGTCATCTCATTAAACAAAAACAGAGAAAGAGAGCATATTTCATGTCCTTTGCTTTTTACTAACCCAGTTGAGACATGGGATGAGGTGAGACAATTACAGGAAGCAGCAGATGATGAGGAAAAAGATAGCTGCATAAAAGCAGGATGCAGAAAAAGAGAGGAAAATGATGTCTGGGTTTACAGGGATGAAAGACCAGTTATGCCTGATAGCTTGATCGCTGACATGGCACGGATGTACCATGGACAAGCTCATATTGGGAGAGATGCAATGATCAGACTTTTTAGGCAAACATGGTATAATCCAAAATTCAGAGCCATAGCTGAGAGTCTTTGTCAAAGATGTCTTATTTGTCAACAGCTAAATCCAGGAAGGAAGACAGTAGTGAGTCTAGGAATAATAGGACGAGAGGGAGGTCCTTTCACAAGAATGCAAATGGATTTTATAGAAATGCCCCCGAGCAATAGACTAAGGTATGTACTTGTAGTCGTAGGTTTGTTTTCCCGTTGGGTGGAAGCATACCCGACCAGAAGGAATGATGGAATTACAGTAGCAAAACTTATGCTGCGAGAATTCATTCCAAGGTATGGTTTTCCAGTAACGATTGAAACAGATAGAGGAACACATTTTCAAAATGAATTGATTCAACTGATTTGTGAAGCACTTAGTATTAAACAGAAACTGCACTGTGCATACAGACCAGAGGCTTCTGGAATAGTAGAGCAAGTGAATGGAACAATTAAGAACAGGCTAGGAAAAATGTGTCAAGCCACAGGACTCAAATGGCCAGATGCCTTGCCATTGGTCTTAATGACTATCAGAAGCATACCGGAAAGAAAGACAGGACCCAGTCCCCACGAAATAATTATGGGACGAGCAATGAGACAAGCACATGTACCTGTCAACAAACTACTGACTATAACTGATGATCTCGTGTTGGATTATTGCAAAGGATTGGCTGATGTGGTACGTTCTGTGTTTCATCAGGTTGGACCGGATGCGACCACTCTTGAAAGAAAACCAGCACATGACTTAAATCCAGGAGATTGGGTCCGCATAAAAGTCCACCGAAGAAACTGCTTGGTTCCTCGCTGGGACCAACCACGACAAGTGATCCTGGTGACAACAACTGCAATCAAGTGTGCAGGAGAAAAACACTGGGTACATGCCAGTCACACCATCAGAGTTCCAGAACCTGAAGATCGACCTGTAAGTCGACATCTGGAAATATCGGATACCAGTTCAGCGTCCGATGCAGAGGAAGAGGCGAACAGAGTTCCAGAATCTGAAGATCGACATGTGAGTCGACATCTGGAAAACCCAATTACAAGTGCAACGACAGGAGGAGTGGAAGGAATAGCAGAAGTTCCAGAATCTGAAGATCGACATGTGAGTCGACATCTGGAAATATCAGACACCAGTTCAGCATCTGATACAGAACATTCGGATTGTGAGGAAAATCTGAAAAGAAATTGGAAATTTGATAGCATTAAAGAAGAAACTGAGCAAAAAGACAGTAACAGTGAGCAACCAAGTACAAGTTATGGGGAAGATCCTTCAGAGATTACATTAATAGACGAAGAAGGGATAGTTTCACATAGAAAGGTAGAAAATTCGGAAGAACCCGGAGGAGCAATAGGGACAGATCGTCGAACAAAAGAACAAGGAAACTCAGAGACAGAGAGAAAGATTGACACAAATTCGGAAGAACCTCGAGGAGGGACAGAAATAGGTGATCAAAGGAAAAGAAGAGAAAAACCAAGAATAGATGAAGGAAGTGAAATTATAAAATTTAAGATAAGAGACAATACAGAAAGGACTGAAACAGAGTCAGAAGAAAGTGGAGAAGAAAGAAACCAGAAACTAGAGTCAAGAAAAAGAGCTTGGAGAACAGAAAGAGAGGAAAAAGAAAGTGAACCAAAAAGGCCAAGAAAAGGAGACAATTGGCCCCACGAAGTTAGAAGATTGAGATACAAGATCATAAGAGTAGATGGAAAAAGTGCAGAACAAGTAAATGAAATAACAAGTCAAAAGGAACAAGAAAAACAATGAGGAAAACACTTACAGAAAACAAAAAGAGTAAAGAAAGTAAATCTGAAGTATAAATCGCCTGAATGGCTATACATAGCATTGACTGATATCAAGGAAGAAGAGATCACAGGAGAAGAGATCAAAGAAAAAGAGATCACAGGAGAAGAGATCAAAGAAGACGAGATCACTCACGAGAACCCAGAACAAAGCCTCAACCTAAATGGGTGAAGGTGAAGTGCAACAAATTTGAAGAAATTTGAAGAAATTTCTACTGGATTGGACAAAAACATTGGATTTGACAAAGAAAGAGTTCTGAAAAGAACTAAAAGAAAGTATCAAACAAGACAAAGTGAGAGTGTAGGGTGGCTAAGAAGTCATTCCTGAGGTGTGGTGACACATATTTTTCTGTACATATTATAGAATAGGTAAACGAACAAAATGGTAGATACTGAAAATAGAAAGTGTAGATGTGAGTTCTTAAGTAGATGGTGTAAGATGTGCTTCTTTTGTACAGGATTATTAATGACAGTATGGGTTATTTTAGCAATCACCATTCCAATTAAATTAGCTGTAGAAGAAACGTCTATATTAGAGAATAACACAGAGAAAGGAAAAGGAGCTAACATACAAGAAACAGCTATATTAGGAAATAGTGCAGAATTACACAAAGACAAATCAATAACAGATTTTTCAAAAAATGTTTTCACTAAAATATTGTATGAGTATGTAAAAACAATGGATGTAAGAGATTGCTATGTTTGTATGCAATTGCCTGCGTCTGTTGCAGAAGGTGTGACCTATCATCACCTTCCTTTGACGTATGGAATAACATGTAGTGTTTTAGCAAGTCTATTTTACAAGACAGGAAGATTAGAATATTATTACACTGATATAGATAAGATTTTTGCAAAGATTCCTGTAGTTTCTGAACTAAACAAGGTAAAGGAGGCAAGAACATTTGGTGAATTTTTCATAGAAAATAAAATTCTAACATTAGATGATATAGTTAAAAACAACCTTACCTGTGAGTTAAGAAATGAAGAAAAGGTATTCTTAGAAATGGTTGAGGATAGAAGAGTGAAATTTCAAAGAAAAGTGATAGAAGAGACAAAAACACCCCTTTGGGCGTTTGAGTAAGAAAATCATGACAAGAAAAAGACAAAAGCAGCTATGACTCTGGATAGGCCCCAACAGGGAAGGTTGTGCATTAGAAGAAATAAAACAAGATATGACAATTATTTCGTGGGTTCCAGTAATTGCCATGACAATTATGAAATTTTAGGAGGTTGGGGATTTAAAGGGGGAAAAGATCCAATATTTCCTGGGATCTATTACATTTGCGGTAACAGAGCTTATTACAGGTTGCCGGACCATTGGTATGGATCATGTTATTTAGGCCTGGTCTTTCCAAAGATTTTTCATGTAGATAGAGCAGAAAAGGGAACACACGAAATAATAAAGACATTTACACGTAGAAAAAGGGAAAGTTTCTCAGAAGTAGTAGGTGATATTTTTGGAGCATTGATACCAGCAGTGGGAATATCTTTGAATGCCTTTAAAATTCGGAAATTATCCACAGTAGTAGATCGTTTATCTACAGATACTGCTGGAGGGTTCTTGATGGTAAATACCGAAATGATTGCCATGAGAGCTATGGTGATGCAAAATCGACTTGCCCTTGACATTCTTTTGGCAAAAGAGGGTGGAGTCTGTGGAATGCTGAAAGTCCAACATTGTTGCACTTACATTCCAGATAAAAGTGAAAATATACAAAAGTATATAAAGAATATTACAAATTTGCACAAAGAACTTGTTCCACTGGAGGTTGAAAATGCATTTGGAAAACTTGGTAAGAGTTTTTCCTCATTAATAAATTGGTTTACTAGAATGAGTGGATTAATAATAGGGAAAGTTATAATAGTAGCAACCATAATAATCATAATAGTTTTAGTACTGAAGCTAAGTATTATATGTATAAAAAGAAGAAAAAGACAGAATAAGATAGAAAAAGAAAATAAGATAAATAAAGAAAGAGAAAGAGAAATGGATGAAATAGAGTTAGAGGAATTAAAAGAAAACATGTATAAGAAAACAAAGAGACAAGATGAAAGGGATACAGCTGTGTAAACTAACAAAACAAACTGGACAAAGAAATATGCTATCTGAAAAAAATTGTGTAACATGGGTTTTTGTGGTGATATTAAAAATCACCAAAGGGGGGAGTTGATGGAGCAGGGTAAACGAAAACATTTTAACCTCCTAATATTTATGTTAAATAATTAACACACAGGTTCGTCTCAGTAAATAACCAACCATGTATGTTACATGAAAAGGGTTACAGGTAACACGCTATATCTGTGCAAACTAATTTACTTACAATTGTTAATGTGGATAACATAAGCCTAATAACTTGCGTACTAACTAAAATAATAAATGCATGATTTGTGCTTGGAAATAAACTGTGTAGTGGCAAAGTAAAGCGATTGGTAAGTAAGAAATGGCTTTATATGTCGCTTTTGCTAGGTAATACTTAATTGGGGTACGTAGAATGACGGGAGGGAAACGAAAAGGCTTATATTCTTTATTCTTAACTATGTTCTGTTTATCTTTATAATAGTTCGCTTAGGCCTGTTGTGCCGCGATGTTAAAATGGCTGCCATGGCAAGCAAGCTAGAGTACGCAAGCGCAAAGAGAGTTCCGAAAGCGAGAAAGGCTGCGAGCAAAAGGGATCATGTGACCGTCCCAAAGCCTAGGATGGAAGCGTGGTTAAGGCTGCAGTGACCTTATGATACAAGCGTGTGCCAAAGAAGGACAATAGCGAAAAAGCGTGAGAAGTTGCAGTGAATACATGAATGAACAAGGAACTGTCCAACTTAAAAGTATCAGAAAAGGATACAAAATGAAACCAATCTACGAATGGGTAATGTCATGAACCCGTGAGAAACGACAAAAAGTATGAACATTCCACAAAGAACTGGTTGAGACAAGGATATTCATAATGAGATGTATATGGACTCAAATGGACCAATTAGAGAGAATCCTGCCCACAAAGATGTAACATTTTCACTTAGTAAGCTAGTATTAGGGTATAAGAAGACCTACTCTGGGAGGGGGTGGGATGCTGCTGCTGATGGGGCTGCTGAAGGAGGTCGTCTGAGAGCTGATTTTATATTTTTGATTGAGCACAAGACGCTGCTGCTGAAGAAACTTTTGCTTTATAATAGATTTTCCATTTTTAAATACTATTAGACTTTTTCTTAAATACTAAAGGGGAAAAGAACAGGATTGTGGCGGGACACTTCCTATAGGTGATCCGTCGAGAAGGCCTATTTTCCAGCACAAATAGACAGTTTTTTCGGGAGTTCTATGCTGTGATCTGAATTCATTGCTGTGACGAACTTTTGTTTTTCCATCTAATAGGTATGCATTGCAATTTCAATTTATTCTTATAATAATGCTAAATGTAATAATCTGAATAATAAATTTGAAACTTATTCACGCTTCTAAAAATTATATAAACTTTATTATCTTAAATCAATGAGTCAGTGGTTCTTTAGCTCAATGATAAATGTAAATGTTTAAAAGGTTTATAGTGATTGAGCTGGTCTTAATCACCATCAACTGATTCCTACTAGTTGGTCCATCGACCAATGAGCGGAATACCTTAAAGGTTTGAGAAGTATTATGTCGTTTTAAAAAGGTATCCCGTCTCCTTCCAGCGAATCATTAACTGTTTTTCTCCTAGGTAAAAATGGATAAAATCCAGGGAATTATGAGAGAGTGAATGTTTATGCGGTGTTGTGGGCCCCACCGTCATATGGATATAGTTGTGGAAAAGGGAGATATTTGTACCTGGACGTCCAAAGCATATAGGAGAAGAAATGTTATTGTTAGCGCTGGATCAAGTTCCACCTGGACAACCGCAGTGACCAGAACACCACCCCCTCCTGGGGAAGCTCCCCAACATCAGACTCAAGCAGCTAGTCACCGCAGCAAGCCACATAGCAGGACACACGGTCAAGCACGTCTCCTCCGCCAGCGGGAACTTCAACTACAGCCACACCACCGGACTCTCCTGGACCGACCATCATTGTATACATCACGTCTTCACCATGCCCACCCTACACCACTGCCATCATCGCCCTCCCTTGCATTTCATTATCGCTAACAGACGTGGCGATCTTTAAAATGGACGTTTTTGCCGGAAAACTGCCGCTAACAGAGGTTAGCGACAGCTTGTACATACAGCGATAAAAATATCGCTGCATAACCGTCGGAAAAGTGCGGCTAAAGCGGCGTTAACTCCTTGTACATATGCCCCTCAGTGGGCCCGATTCACAAAGGTAGAGTTAGACGAAAGTCTATCTTTACGACTTTTGGTATTTACAAAGGGCATTTACTACTCGTAAAAGTCCCTTTCTGGATACCAAAAGTCGTGTGAATCGGGGCCACTTTGTTTTTGGCAGTCAGGCAAGATGGGGTTTAGAGCTTACTTAAAGATATCGGGGCAGATTTACAAGCCCCCTGCGCCACCAGTACGTCACTTTTTGTGACGTACTGGTGGCATATTTTACTGCTCCATATTTCAAGGACAGGAGAAGCCAGCCTGCGTGGCTTTTCCTGTCCTTGTAAATATGGCCCCATTACACGCAGCATTTTGCGTGAAAGGGGCGTTCCATGGGTGTTGCTGTGGGTGTTCTCACACACCACCCATGGAACCAGACACATTTCCAGATTTACGAGGAATCGTAAATCTGGAAATGCATGTGAATGCTACGCCTCCCCAGGGGAGGCGTAGGGAGGCGCAACGAGGAGAAATGTTTTTATTTCTCCTCGTTTTATCCTCTTTCAATGCGTGCTGCATTCTACAGCACGCATTGAAAGAGGAAAATGCCTGTAGTGATTGTTTTTGTGCAGGAAGGTGGGGCACCTTCCTGCACAAAAACAATCTCCCCACGACGCAGGCATCCTTGCACCATGATGCAAGGGGGGCTGCGCCGGTGCATGGCAGCAGTTTGTGCGCCAGCGCAGGGGAAAGCACAGAGATGCGACATATTGTTGTAAATATGTCGCATCCCTGTGCTTTGAAAGTGACAAGTCCTGCTTGGTTCTAAAATAAATAAAACAGAAGTATACCTTTTTTATACTTACCAAATTTGTCTGGATTATGTCTCTGAGTGTGTGTAATCAATCCTTGATTGAGTGAATACAAAGTAAATGCTTAACACACCCTCAGTATAAGCCTAACTGCTCGCCCACACTACCACAAACAGAGCTGTTAATACTTACCTAATTTAGCCTCTGCTATACCTCTGGGGACTCCCTAGACTCTGTGCACACTATACCTCATTTTGGAATAGTATATACAGAACTAGCTTCCTACAGGTCGTGTAACCGCGCTTTCTTTACTGCGTTCATCATTCTTTTGACCAAATTCCCTTAAGTTTGGTCGAAAGAATCTCTCGGAGGGGGACACTTGGGAGAAGAAGTTGTTGCGGGAGGACTCTCAGGCACTATCGCTACATCAAAAAAAAACAAAAAAAAAAAACGGAATCAGTTCCTAATGACAAGGGGTAGGGAGACGGGTTTCATCTCTTTCTTGGCGTGACACAAGGCACAGTTATGGGTGTGCACAGGTAAACTGGTAATAAGACGGGCCCCATTCGCCAGGGACTTTCATTTCTGGGATCTTCCTGCATTCGCGGAGCGAACTAGTTCAGTTTACATGACCCTATGGCGCGATGGGGCCTGTGACACCTTTGGGGATCCCTTCCCCAACGAGGAATTCATCTCCTGTGAGTCGGCCCGGGATGCTTTTGCTTTGGGGCCGGGGCACGTCCTTGAGTATGACGGCCTTTCGGCGATCACTAGGGACATCTGGACCTCTTTTCCAGCAACCCCTCCCACGTCCCATACTTTTTGGGCCCTGTTGGAGATGGGTGGGGGGTGGTATCAGGTCACACACTTGTATAGGGCCATGCCGGGGGGCGGGATCCTTTTCCCGCAAGGGCTTGCGTTCGGCACTGAGTCACTTTCATTGTAAATCTGCCCCATCGTTGATAAAGATATCCTCAAATGTATCATATACCCTGCAAACAGGTATGCTTGCCGGTGGCTTAGAGGAAACTGGGGTGTTTGTGAAATCGATCAGCCAAGGAGTTTAAGTCTGAATTAATGCATAACGTTATGGGTTCCAGCTGTAATGATCGGACTCATGGATAATTAAGCTTTTTCCCTCAGTCCTTTGTGACCTTGGCTTTGCCACCGAAAGTCAGTCACTCTGACCACACAAGATCCCGTAAATAAACGGGAGCTTTTTGTATTCTCTATCCCGCATTCCAAGGACACCAGATCAATATTAAATGCATAAGGCAATAGCTGTGATTTAAACTCCCGTTCATCCACGTCCCTCTTCTGAAAATCACAAAAGTGGAAGAAGGGGACCATTGGATTCAGACTTCTCTCATCAGGCTGTAATTCAGAGCTGTCAGCTTCATCTGTTTTTGAATCCATCTTTCAGCACCTGGAAATTTTAGCCTCTGAATTGACATAAATACTCTTAGAAATTGATTTCCTGCGGGATGGGAATACTGAGAGGTCAGCTTATTAACCCCTTCATTGACTGGCATGGCTCAGAAAAATGACAGCGTAGCTCCTTACAGAAGCAAGGAATTCATATTTGTGGTATCTCTGCAAGTCTTATTAGCATCAGATTCTCCTACAAGCAATACATAAACTTAACCTCATGTTTAGCAAGGATCAAACAGAGAAATATTTTTACAAAAGTACACGATTTTGAAGAAGCTGGTTTCAAGATGTGGCTGTTTTTATAGCCTGCATGCTACTGGGGGTGATCTAGGCCGATTGTATAACATATGCTTACATGTGATGGTGCCTCGCTTGTATCCCTTTTCAGTACACTTTGGTCCTGTTTCACCTGAAATCATTTGAGCTCCTGAACGTGTATTACACATTCAAGTTACCAGACTTTTCTATTGCGAGCAATTTATCAAAAGGTGACTTTGCAGATGTAAATCATTTTGGGGCATATTTACAAGGGCTTTATCTCCGCTTTTTTGGCTTAAAAAGCCAAAAAAGCGGAGATAAAACTATCGCCCTATTTACAAGAGGGTGCTAACATGAATAATCGCATGTTAGCACCCTTTTCCTAACGCCTCCCTTTGCATCTCTAATGAGATGCAAAGTGGGCGTACCCGGATGGACTACCTTGCAAATATCGCTGATGTTCACATCGCGATATTTATAAGGCTGCCCCAGCATTTTAGCACACGTTCGTTTTTGGAGAAAACCGCTGTTTTCTCCAAAAACTAACGTCTGCTAAAATGCAGACTTACCTATCCCTAACATTGGGGTGGATTATGCTGATACGACCCTGTTGGTCGTATCAGCAAGGTTATCGCCGTTTGCAGGGAACATCGCTGGAAAACCAGCGATGTTCCCTGCAAAACGGCGATAACCTCGCTATCTCTGGAATTTTTATCGCCCTGGAGAAACGCGTTGTTAATAACGCGCTACCAGGGCGATAAATTCCAGAGATAGCCTGCGATAACAAAATTATCGCTAAGCACGGCCAGCGCTAATTAGCGCTGGCCGTTGATAATATGCCCCTTGATTCCTCTGTAATATTTTCCTACAATGGTATGATGTTATCCGGAAGTAAATTCTGTGCAAAGGGTGTGGAGTGAGCATTTCAAGGCATAGTTAATAATGAGAGTTTGTAAACACACACAACACTATTGTTCGTTGCCATTCTCAGACTCCTCTTCGAATCTTTCTCATCTTGGAAACTGTCAACCAAGACAACTGGGGTGCCAATAGGAACAGTATGCCCCTAATCTTATAAGGGTTGGAGGGGAAATATGTTCTGCATGTCAAAAAATGCATTTTCTTCATAGAGAAAAATTAAGAATTTTATCAAAATTTTGAATTGCACAACGTCATTGGCTTTCCACAATGCGGGTTTGTACTACACCTATAATTCTGCATTTGTGAAATGCCAACAGTGAAAAAAAAATTAAAGTCACATGATTTCTCATGTTAATGCAGGAAAACTGTCATTTACGCAGAATTTCAGAAGTATTCCTGTAAACATTTGAGAATTGAACATTGAAATAAAATACTTTAAATTGCATTTATATAGCGCTTACTCCAATGACGAGGTGTTGAAGCACTTTACAGCGAGTAGCACCCTACCCAGGAGCCCAAAGTTAGTGGTCAGTCCGTTAGTTATTGGGGTTAGTTTTGTAGGCACATTCCATGCATTCACACCGGTTTCTTTGTGGTACATTATTGGCACAGATGTGATCATTAGAGGGGGCTATGTGAGAAGCAATTGCTTGCTAGAATTAATAAGATAGCTATAGTTTCCAAAAAGAGCGTAAGACAGATAGGCATGAAACTTGCATACTTTACTATGTTTTTGGGTGTTTTTTTTCTTGTTTCCGTTATTATACTGTATACTGTGCTACATATGAGTGTGACTTGCTTGAAGGGTTAGGTGATCAAAATGTTTTCTTTAATATCATATCTTTGTTGTTGTGCAGCATTGAAGGTGTGGAAGATTTCCCACATCTTACATCTGTTCAGTAGACATCCTGCATTGCATATCACTTTGGTCATTAGACAACTGAACAACGTGATGTCACCTCATGTAACTAGTAAATATGCAAGCTGCTGTTTTTTTTGGGAAGCATCATGTTATAATCTGCTGTTTATGTTCTAAGGGAAGGAGACGTGCTATAATCTGCTGTTGGTTGGAATGCATTTTCTGCACAGCTTCTCTGTTTCCCTCCTCTGCTCAGCCAGTGCATGATGTCATGGAATGTTGGTGAGTGACTGAAGGAGTGGACAGTTAGAGAGAGTGGGCCGAGCAGAGAGGATGCTGCTCCTGGTGGGATTCCTGTAGTAACATCGAATAAACAGCCGGTTTAATTAGGTTAGATTAAGCCTTTATTGGCAACCAATCATAAATACATTTGTCTGAAAGGACTGGTCCAGGTAGAGTGTATCTAACATTCCAATGCTAACATACAAATAAAATAGCCTAGAATACAGAGTGTTGGTAGAGCTCCAAGTTCTATTAACGTGGTGAAGGAAATAAATAATTAACTAAAACTTACCAAATACGCCATATACTACACATCCTCCCCTTTGAGAAAACAAAAAAAAAAAAATGAAACTTAATAACAAATAAATTCATTGTACCTCTCAGGTCTTTTAACAGTTCTTTCAAAAGCAGTTTGAACATTGGACAAAGATCTGGAAATAACAGGTAAATCATTGGAAACATCACTAAAATTATTGACAGGTTCACACCTCACATTGGAAGGCACTACAGGAATCGAGTCAAAATCTTCACAAGTATTCTCATAACACCAAAATGGTGAACGAGAAGATGAACGATGGTGAGAAGAGGAAGTCAAATCTCCAGTCTCAGCAGAACGAGCTAAGGCTAAACAACTCATGTGCCAAGTCTCACCATTGTCCAAAACTACGGTGTTATGATGAATTTTCGAAATTCTCTTGGGTTGGCTAAACTTTCTATGTCCTTTAGGTACTTTTCTGGCACTTTTAATGCAAACCCACTGACCAACTTGCAAGTTGGTTGGTTTGGTACCATGTTTGGCATCGTAATACGCTTTATTTTTTATTTGAGAATTAGCTAAAGTGTTTCTGACAACATTAAGATCACAAAAAGACATACTATTCCGCTTCATCCAACCATGATTAGTTTTGGAAAAAGGGATTCTACATCTCATAAGAGAAAAAGGGCTTTTGCCTAAAGAGGAATGTGGTGTAATTCTGTAAGCCCATAACATCTTCTTTAATTGTTCTTCCCAAGACAGCCTTGAATTTCTACATAACTGTATGGTGTCCTTGATAACTCTATTCAGCCTCTCAACAGTACCATTGCTGGAAGGATGATACAGAGGAGTAAAATTTTGCTTAATTCCATTCAAGGAAAGAAAATTCACATTTCTTTGGATTTGAATTGCACACCGTTGTCAGTTAGTACAGAAGCAGGGAAACCTTCTTGTAAGAAGATAGATTCTAGAAAGTCAATAACAGATTTAGGGGCATATTATCAAGGGCTTTATCGCCGATTTAGCGGCACTTTTTGCCGCTAAATCGGCGATATTTTTAACGCCCTATTAGCAAGCTGTCGCTAATAGGCGTTAGCGACAGCTTTCAGGCGTTAGAGGCCGGGAATTACATCGCCTTGCATGTCAGCGATATTTATCGCTAATGACATGCAAGGTAGGCGTTCCCCACTAAAAGCGACTGTAAACAGTCGCTAACACCACTAACCCCTATTATCAAGGCAGGCGAAGCGATAAAATAAATCGTGCTAAGCGCGTTTATCGCTAGATTTTAACACCTGCTATTGACTATGACTTACCTGTTTAAGGTATAGGAGGTGGATTCTAATGTTGAATCCACCTTAGCGTTAATGCGAGAATATCGCTGATTTTCCAGCGATATTCTCGCATTATGCCGCTATCGCTGGAATAATCATCGCCATAGCGCTAATTGTTGCTAATACAGCGTTAGCGTGGCGATATATTCCAGCGATAGCTGGCGATAAAATATTTCGCGCTAAGCGCGCTCTGCGATATTTATCGCATTTTGTTGCTAATATGGCCCTATGTGTCTACTTTATCAACAACTTTGAGTTCAAACCACCTGGAGAATAGATCGACAAGAACAAGGATGTATTTAGTCGTACCATCCATCCAGGCAATTGGACCCGTAATGTCTAATGCCACTTCTTCCCACGGTAGATTTGGAAAACAAATTACACCTAAGGGAGGATTAAATGTTTTTTTTGATTTGTCAGCAGTTTCACAACTAATACATGATCTTACAATTTTTTCTACACAATTGTCAACACCAGGCCACCAGTAGAGGTTCCTGACCCTGGACTTGGTACAAGAAATCCCAGGATGACCCTCGTGTGAAAGATGAATGATATGCTCCCTCAATGAAGTAGGGGGAATAACTTTGTCACCTCTTAACAACAAATGGTCCGTGACAGTAAGCTCATCTCTGACTTCCCAAAAAGGTCTCAAATTGTCATGGAGATTCTTTTTGTTGGAGATGTTCCATCCATCAATGACTCTTGATTTAACATCAGTTAAGAGAGTGTCTTGAGTATCAGCTTTCAACCATTGTTCTTGAGAGATGCAATCTTTAAGATTACCATTAAAAAGAATATTAGCAACAGAGAAGTCATTCCAAGAGTTGGAGTCAATCTCGATTAAAGGTAACGAAAGTCTGCTTAGACAGTCAGCAATGACATTTTTGGCTCCTGGAACGTACTGAATATCAAATAAGTAATCTTGGAGGCACATAGAAAGTCTGGCAATCCTGGCAGTGGCTCTGTTTAGACCCTCAGTGGTGAGTAACTTGGTAAGGGGTTTATGGTCACTTCTAACAACAAATCTTTTGCCCCATAAAAATTTTCTGAAGTGTTCTAAACTCCACACAACTGCTAAAGTCTCCCTTTCAATTACAGAGTACTTCTCCTCTGTGGGAGTAAGGGATCTAGAGGCAAAAGCAATAACAACCTCATGTTTAGATTCAGACATTTGGGTCAAAACAGCACCAAGGCCTTTGGAACTGGCATCAGTTGTTACGAAAGTGGGTGCACAAGGATCAAAACCTTGGAGATTAGGGGCACAACAAATGGCTTTCTTAATTAGAAGAAATGCTTGTTGACATTCCTCAGACCATTAGAAAACAACCTTGTTCTTGAGCAAATTTCTCATGGGATTAGTTTTTTCAGAAAAATTGTTAACAAATTTTGAGTAGAACTCAGCCAAACCCCAAAATGATCTCAAGTCATCCTTGGATTTGGGCGCAGGGGCATCCATTATGGCCCTGACAAGTTTCGTTTTGGGTCTAATACCTTGTTCACTGATTTCATGACCTAAATAAATCACTTTATTTTTTGAAAATCTACACTTTGAGATTTCGGCAGTAAGACCCTTCTTGTCGAGAACACTAAGTACTTTTCTAAGTCTGGAATCATGTTGTTGGGTATCACCGGCCATAATAAGAATATCGTCCTGAAAAAAAATAATGCCAGGCATATCACCAAAAAGTTGCGACATCAACCTTCGAAAGACAGCGGCCGCAGAGGCTAACCCAAAAGGCATGCGGCGAAAGCGAAAACAACCAAAGGGAGTGCAAAAAGTTGTTAAATTTCGGCTAGAATGGTGCAAAGAAATTTGGTGATATGCCGAGGACAAATCGATGGTGGAAAAACATTTAGATCCACGTGTAAGCGATAACATTTCATCTATCCTGGGTAAAGGAAATTGGTCTACAACTATGTTTTCATTGAGACTCCTTAGGTCAACACAAAGACGGATTTTTCCATTGGCACGTCTCGCAATGACCAATGGAGAAATCCATTCAGAAGTCTCTACAGGTTCAATGATGCCACAATCTTGAAGTTTGAGTAATTCTTTTTTACCTCTTCCCTTACAATCATGGGAACATTTCTTACCTTGTGTATTTTAGGTACGGCATCACTCTTAAGTCTAATGCGATGGGAAAATCCTTCGAGTTTGCCAATATTACCAGAAAATACGTTGGGAAACTCTTTAAGAACCCAATTCTTGGTGCTCTCACTTTCACAAGCAACAAGAACTTGTTCTGGGCTGTTCGGATCGAGAATAATATGTAAAGCTCTCTGATCCTTCCAACCCAAAACAGATGGACCTTCAGTTGCAATATAAAGTTTACAAACAGCAGTACGATTTTTAAAGTCAAAGATTAAAGAACGATAACCCAACAAATCAATCTTATCACCTGTAAAACTCTCAGGAAGTACATCAGTGGGCTCTAAATGTGGACCGAAAACATTTACCAAATTAGCATCCCTTACACTTTTAGCAATGATGGTGAAAGGTGAACCGGAATCTGCAGCAACCTGCAAAGGAATACCTCCAAATTTAACTATGCATAATGGCTTACTTCTATCATTGCTATTAATATTAAGAACAATGTTACATTTCTTGTGTTCAGAAGAATTTTGTTCATGCTGGTTGTCAGAGTCATAGACAGAAGAATCGGAATCAGTTTCATTAAGACATGCAACTTTAGGTTTTTGTAATACTTTCCTTCTGCAGGCTTTGGCAAAATGCCCTACAACCCCACAATTAGAACATTTAGTAGACCTTGCAGGACATTTATCAAAACTAGCATTGTGAGACTTGTTTCCACAGCGGTAACACGCAAACGTTGAGGAATCAAATTGGTTAAATCTGGGTTTAGAAAAGTTTCTTGAATTGAAAGTTTTGTTTGGGTTGATCTTGGACTTTCCTGCAATTTCTTTCCCTTTCTTAGATTCAGAAATTTTGTTGACTGTTGTGGAAGGTTCATTTTGGTCAGACAAAGCCTTAGAACTCCTCTCGGAAAGTTCAGCTTCTTTAACTAAAGCAATGATATCTTTTAAACTGGAGTCACCTTCAATCCACAACCTATCTTGTATGCCTTTGTTTTTAGTACAGACTACTACTTGATCCCTTATGAATTCGTCGTGTAATATGCCAAATTTACAAGGCGCAGCTAAAGTCTTTAATGATGAAACGTATTCTTCCACAGATTCGTGCGGAAGTTGTTTCCTTTTAAAGAAAGCACGTCTGGTTACACCAATGCATACTGGGGGGGAATAATGTTCTGAAAGATCTAGAATGGCTGCTTTAAAAACGTCAATATCACCTGCTCTCTCAGGTTTTTGCATCTGGTTGTAAACCCTCAAACCTTCAGGACCCAAACAATGTAACAAAATTCTTGTTTTCCTCTCTGGACATAAAGTATCAGCATTGTCCTCTTGCGTGGCTATGTAGTTTAAGAAATATTCTTTCCACTCTACCCATTTAACAATTGGTTCACCAGGTGCAGTTAAAAACTCTTTTGGATTATTTAGGTTTATATTGAAACTTGAATTAGAAGACGAAGCAGTGGTTGCCCTGTCACTGGTATCCATTGTGATAACAGGCAGAAATAATTTTTTAAAGTACAAACAACAACGATGATGATGATTGATAAAGGCTTACTTGTGAATCGGAGGCAGTAGGTAAGGTTTGCGATGAGAAGAAAAAAAAAACAAAGTGAAGAAAAACTTCCTTCCGAGATGCGAGGTGAGGCGAGGCAAAATGAAGTATAGTTAGTGTTTAACCAAGATGGCGGCACGTACGCTGCGTCGGGTCGCGTTGAGTGACCTTGGACGTCACGAAAATGCCCACAAATCTTTGCGGCAAGAACACAAGAAATGGAACAGTAACAGAGAAACAGGAACGTTGGAGCCGGGGTGTTAACTTTAAAAAAAAAAAAACGTTGGTGAGTGGCGCGAGCATTACTAAAGTAAGCAGGATTTCCAATGAATAGGAATATAAGGAAATCACAACAAAAAAATATATAACTTGCGTGAACTCACTTTAGGCAGTAAATTGAATAAGGACTCACCAAGTATAAGTATGTGAAATCCAATTCACGAACGGTCCCCTTAGTCGGCTCTTTGAAGTGAGATTCTTTGATTCTCGACGAAATGCGCAAAAGACAAAAGCACAAGTTTAGTCAGGTAGCAGATGAAGCAGAATAGCTTGTAGAGAGATCCGTGAAGATTTTGATGATCTTCCGTTGTTTTTCTCTTTTTAAAAAAAAAAAAAATCACAAAATCGAAAATGTTGATCCCTAGTCGTCGCCAAAACGATGTAGTAACATCGAATAAACAGCCGGTTTAATTAGGTTAGATTAAGCCTTTATTGGCAACCAATCATAAATACATCTGTCTGAAAGGATTGGTCCAGGTAGAGTGTGTCTAACATTCCAATGCTAACATACAAATAAAATAGCCTAGAATACAGAGTGTTGGTAGAGCTCCAAGTTCTATTAACGTGGTGAAGGAAATAAATAATTAATTAAAACTTACCAAATACGCCATATACTACAATTCCCTAACAAGTAACTTGTATCCTTTTAACCTTTCCAGTAAACCTACAACCTGCTAACCTTCGTGAACTGACTACATGACAACTACTTATGTAGAGAGAACCTTCTAATTACAACACTGGCCACGATTTGAAAATAAACTTATGGAAACAAAGAAGCAAAGGTACACTGAAGACCCAAGAAAAAAAAAAGAGAAACAAGAAGAGAAAAAGAATTGCCCTGAATGCCACCAGTGTCTTTTCCATCAGACAGCCTAGAGACAACGATGAAACCAGACTGTAAGACTCCGTATGTTCGCAGATGAACAAAGAGGATCGGCAAACCGGAGGAAGAAATACTGGTGGTGAGTAAATTGAGCCCCTCGAAGGGCTGAAGTGCAGCTTAATTGTATATCTGCTGCCACTGTGTTTGGCTGCTACCCAATTTTGAAACTGTATTTAAGTTTGAACGTGGCATACTTTTAAGGATTCAACTTCTGGTGCGTGAATTCACAGGATATTTTTGAATTAGTTTGTGTCTGCTCCCAACGTATTTAGCATTTAAAGCGTCACATTTAACCTTAACCCGTGCCAGTGGCAGCTGGTGAAATTTAAAGTGGTGGGGCATAACACTGGCCACAATTTGCCGGTAATGAGAGCAAACCCAAATCTTCCAAAGGGGCAACGATTGGGGGTATTCTCCCCCATAAATCTTTTAAAACAAGAGGACATTTTGCATCTAGACTACCTTTACTAAAGAAATTGTTTCAACATCTATAGGTATAAAAGTAAATTCCATTAGGGCATCAACTGCCAATTGTAATCACATCTCAATAAAATACAACATGCACCAAAGTTCTGTCTGCCACTCTTGCCATTTATACTATATATCTAGTTGCAGGAGAGAACTTGTGCTGCAGCATAGTTTTTAGATTGAAGCCTCCCACCTAGCGGAGCCATCTGGTTTACTAACGACATTTTGGGGATATTTGGAAAGCTTGCCGGGGAATGCATTCTACCCATGGCTTTGTGGTTTGTAACTCGCATTTTCTGGTTTTCTATTTACTAGCTTTATTTGTTTTAAGCTGTCCAGTGTGAGTCCGTCTCTCCCAAGGAGATAAGCCTTTTCACATCAACTCCCACTTTATTCTTCCACAAGTGCTTCTTTCAGTAAACAGGCCAGTAAATAGTATTCATATCTTGTCACATTTGCCGTGCATTCAAAGGAGAGGAGGGAAGAATAGAAGGCAAGGAAGGTAGGAGGGATAGAAAGTAAGGAAGAAAAGAAAGAAAGGAACTGTGGACTGAAATAATGGAAAAATGAAATGAAGAAAGCAAGGGGACATGGAATGAGAAGGAGAAGGAGGAAGCAGAAAGAAGCAAAGGATACACAAGGTAAAGAAGGAAGGGACAAAGAGGAGAAAGGAAAGAGGGAATAAAACAGAAGAAAGTGAAGAAAAAGAAGAAAGAGAAAGGAGGTAAATGAAGTAAGAAAACAAAGTGAGAAAGTAAGAATAAAAAAAATAATATAAAGAAAACAGAGTGAGAAAGAAGAGAAATACAGTCAGAAAGAGGGCACTGAGATTGAGAGGAAAAAAGCAGAGAATGAAGCTGAGAGGAGAGAAATAAAAAATACAGAAAGGAGACAGAAAGAGAAAAGGGGAAGACAGAGGAAATAAAATAGAGAGAAAAACAGGAAGAAGGAGAAAGAAGAAAGACATTTAAATGTAGTGGTCCTCTCAATGATGCATGCAGACATTGAAGCAATACTTTTTAGGGTGGTTCTCAGAAATGTTTTCAAGGAAGGTATTTATTAATTGTCAGGCTTTTTAGCTGGCATCAGTGGCACTACTAGATAATTTAGATGAGGGTGGGTTGTAAGCTGCTCCTGCACCCGGTCTCTGCATGTTCTTAAGTGCAGCACAGGCAGTGAGACGGGGAGCCGAAGACCATTGAACTCCAGGCACCGACCTGCTCTAAGACAGCCTGCGCAATTCTGCCATGGGCACTGCCAACTGTGCTTAGCTTGACTCCATCCTTACCAAAGCCAGCACTTGCCAAGAGACCACAAGCCAGCTGTTTTTTCTGAGGAGAACACAGCATGTCAGACCATTTCACTATCTTTCAAAGTGTTCTTCACTGGTTTCTGGGAGCTTAGTGGGGTGCAGTTAAGGAGGTTTTTATTGTTCTTTGGCCGGGTCTGGATAACGTATGACTGTATTCAAAACCTGCGTGTACTGCTGTGGTTCGTTGTTATTGTGTTTTAAGATTGCTGGAATGTGCCCGCCTTGAACTCTGTGAAGGAAAGCTGAGGCACGCTGAAGAAAGTTTCCGAGAATGCCAGAGTCTAAACAAGTTTAATTTGGAAATTAGTCAAATGGTCTTACCTGAGCACAGACCAGCGCATGTATGGTCTGGTTCTGCCAGATGGAACTTGTTTAACCTTTTCAGACATTGCAAGTCTGAAGAGTGACAAGATGAAAGGCCGCACACCAGTCTTGTTAGGTGCAGGCAATTTGAATTGGCTCCTGGCTGGAAAGCTGCATGCACTGCTGAAACGCACGTAGGTTGATGACGCAGCAAAACCCATCTCGTCAGAGGGAGAGGTGGGATCTATGAGTCTTGCTGATCCCACCCTCCCCTGTGACGAGATAGGAACTGGGGTGTGCATCCTCGCTGATTGACACACAGCCTTTGAAAGCGCCGGGCTGAAGCCTAATGCGCCCGGCCTGTGTTCAATTAGCGAGGCTGCTTTACTTTTACAGGGGGTGTGGCCCTAAAGCCTGGCAGGCCACTGAGGGCCAGGGCTGATGAAAGGTAAGTTCAGCAGATAATGCGACGGCAGGCACATGCACAATAGTGTGTGTGTGTGCAAAATTGGTGTCTGACTGCTGCTTCGGGAGAATTGTGAATAACAGACTTAGGGCCCGATTCTGATCTCGTAAGGAAGGCCTCCAAACGGGATTTGTAAAGAGCAAATCCGATTCAGAGCCTATCTTTCCATCCGAATCGTCCCCCGTTCCGAAAGACCAAGTATGATGCGAGTATCCCGTACGCACCGTGCGAATTGTTTACGAACCTGAACCTGTCCGTCCGACACGTTCGTAGCCGAATCGTGCCACGCAATGGAGCTGAATTCCGACCGAGCGAGTATGATGCACGATTCGGTCTCAGCGAGACAAAACGGCTGTCAGAATTGTACTTCGGGGGGCCGTAGCAGGCCCCCCTTCACCCGGGGCCCTCCGAATCTGTCACGGGGGTGTGCCCATGGGTCCCCCCAATCCAGGCATGTACACAGGGTGTACGCTTTTCCCCACCCACCCCTTTTTGCTATAAGAGCCTGTGTATGCGTCTGTTCACAGGCTCCCATAGAGTTCAATGGGAGTCCGGCCGAACTGTGTCCGTAACCATGCGGTTGCATCATACTCGCTCAGTTGGACTCGCACAGCACGTCTCGTTTGGAAAGCTCTCCAGGCCTGAGTCGTATGGAGGGCTTTCCTATCGAGATCAGAATCGGGCCCTTAGAAGGGGTCAGGAAATAAGGAGGGCGGGGCCCCATGGCCCATTGAAAGGAACCGCCGCTGACCAGTGCTGAGATAGTTGAGGCACGAGCATTTGGAAGGCGTCTGTTGTGGCTTAAAATTAAACCAGCGTGCGAATCTGGAAGTGCTATTAACGAGTGAAGTGTTGCCATGATCATCGAGCGCGTTGCCAAGGCAAGCGCTGCCATTACTGGCGCGTGTCATGAATACACTCAGCCGGGAAGTTGGAAGCCATGTGTTGTGGTTTGAAAGTAGAACTAGCGTGTGCCACATTGTGACACATTTCATCATCTGAAAAGATTAGAATGCGGGTGGCATTAGTGGAAATAGCTGCGTGTGATTCAGGTTGCGCGTTGGCAGCATGATTGAGGCAGTCGAGTGTCGACAAAGCAGGAAGTGTTGTGTGACATCGCAATGGTACATGCACAAGAGTGGAGCATTCTGGGACATTTGAACTGTGTTTGGAGACTCAAAACCAGCGGTCGTGTAACATGCAGTCCTTTTAACAAAATGGACTGTAAGATGTGCATTTGGTGTTTGGGCACAGTCAGCGTCCCGCAGGTATAATCTGCATGACAGCAGAACTTCACAATGTGTTTGGGGGAGAGGTGCCGATAAATGAACGTTATGTCCAGTGATCAGTTAAAGAAACATTCAGAATAGAGGAAGGACTTCCACATGAGTTCATGCCAGTGCTGTGTAGTATTGGATCTACCCTCAGGATACTGTGTGTATGTTTGGGTGAGATGTGGCTCACTGGAGAGGAAGATTTTGAATTTGCTGCTGGAAAATATATGAATTTGCTGCCAGAAGGGAAAAAAATCTCTCTCTATATATATATATATATATATACATATATATATATATATATATGATCTCTTTGTGGTGTGGACTGGCTCGATGAATTCTGCAGAACAATTTGTCAGGCTCATTAATAACAATGAATTGAACTTGAGATTTACACACAATATCAGTAAAACCAGTGTTGCATTTCTTGATGTAGAAGTATATGTTGAAGGGGGTAAATTGGAAACCAGACTGTATAGGTAAGAGACAGCCGAGAATACAACACTTCATGCCTCCAGCTTTCATCCTCACCATACTAAGTTGAGCATACCTTACGGTGAAATGCTGAGGGCGAAAAGAAATTGCAGCACAGAAGATGGTCTAAGAAAATGCCAGGATGATATGACAGATAGATTCCTTGAGAGAGGATATAGTAGATTAATAATTGATGAGGCTAGACAATCAGCAAATGAAAATAATCGATCTTATTTTCTACTAGAGACCCCCAAGACAGAAAAAATGAATCAACAGTGAGGTTTCTCACAACATACAACACACAGAACAAAGCACTCAGGGATCTACTGAATAAAAACTGGCATATCCTTAAACTAGATCCAATCATAGGGAGACACTTCCCAAGCACCCCCCCATAACATATCGTAGAGCACCTTCACTAAAAGACTCAATAGTGAAGAGCAGTCCTGAGGAAAATCGTGACCAAAGCTGGTTAAAACCATCAAATCATTTTAAAAAATGCACTCGCTGCAAAGCCTGCAGTATAGGTAAAAACACAACATTATACTGTACTCCCTTCAGGAAAGAGGATTTGTTGATTAAAGGAGCTTTCAACTGCAAAACAGATTTGCTGTTCATGTATTGACTTGCTCCTGAAACCTAAGATATGTGGGCAGCACCACCCTGCAGGTGCATAAAAGAATTTTACAGCACATGAGGGCAATAACCAATGGGGATCGTTCATACCCAGTAGCACGTCACTGTGTGTTGGTGCATCAGATGAATCCTGTACATATTAATTACTTTGTTATCGATTCAGTTCCACCTAATAGACGTGGGGGAATTGCACAAAATTATTACAGGAATTGGAGACTAGAAATATAATATTGTTAGACAGCAAGGTTCCCAATGGGCTCAACTATGACGAAGAACTGCATTTGTGTTTGTAAATTCTGAATAGGATCGACAGTTAGAAAAATGAGCTGCAGAATTTTTGGGAATTTAGGTTCTGTTTAGTTTTTGTGTACAATACATAATATTACCCTCGCATTTTTATTTTTGATTGGGAATAGGTTTTTCTTTAGAAATCGGAAGGTGACAGTTAAGTTAACTGGCACTGGCCAAGTATGAGATTGCATATAGCACTTTATTACATTCAATAGAACCAACTTTTAAACTTTAACTCATCAGAATGGTTTCATAGAAGTAAAATGGATTGAATTGTGTGTAGTGAACGAGGCACTTGCCTTTTAAATATTTTTCGTGACTGTCAGTTAAATCAGTGAATATATATTTAAGCAAATATCAGGCAATTGCCTGATAATGAAATGAACCGCACTTACCCATTTTTTACTTCAAACCATAACTGTATTAATGAGTATGAAGAGATGTGCTAAAAAACTTTATTTATTCACAATCATGAAACATCACAATGAATGTGTAATTGTTATGTATATTTAACATTGTGAGGGTATAGTCCTTTATCTATGTCTTCTGAAAAAACAGAAGTAATAGCACGCAATGACGCGTACCTGTCATGTGACCAAGGCCGTCGCAACGGCCGAAACGCATAATGGCTGAAAGTTGATTAAAAAAAATTAAGTATAACCGCATGGAGTCGGCTCCGTTGGTTCTTTATCATTAAGGTGCACAAACGTGAATTTGATATATATATATATATATATATATTACAAAAAGAGTTGCCACTAGGTGGAATGCACTCCCGCGCTTCGTTTAATTGAAGCCCCCGGGTGGGCCAGGTCCGGGGGGCAGTAAAAAAATGCCCCGGGGACCGCCACCCCCCGGGGCTTTGCAACAATATTTGCGGGGAGGCACACGGCCCCCCCGCAGCCCCGGGGACCGCCACCCCCGGGGCTTGTTTTTTAGAGTTTGGGGGCCTCTAAGGCCTCTCAAGCCCCGGGGACTGCCACCCCGGGGCTTTCATCAATTATAATCGCGGGAGGCACACTGCCCCCCCTGCAGCCCCGGGGACCGCCACCCCCCGGGGCTTCTTTTTAAAAAAATATATATACCTGTGTGGGGGGGCTCGAGCCCCCCCACATGCCCCAGCGACCGCCACCTCCCTGGGGCACTAAGAATGGATATAAGGGGGTCCGTAACGGACCCCCGAGCCCCGGGGACCATCACCTCCCCGGGGCTGTGCAAGTGAAGGGACGGGGGCCGCGCAGCCCCCCTCCTGGAGCCTGTGATGGCCCTGGGGACCGCCACCCTCCAGGGCCGGCTCCTGCAGTGTCCCGGGGTGCCCACCCCAAGACACTGCTGTTTGCTATGGCAGGACGGGAGCCTCGCGGCTCCCGTCCTGCCATAGCAAACTTGCTTTGGATTTTGGAAGAGAGAGCAGGAAACCTGCTCTCTCTTCCAAAATCTAAGCAGATTGCTTTTCCACAAGGGGAGCTGCATGTTAGCAGCTCCCCATGTGGAAAAGCAATGCCGGCTCCTGCAGGACGCGGGGAGCCGGCGGGACCCAACGGTCCCCAACGGATAGGGCCTGCCCCAGGGGATGGGGTCCCCGGGGCTAGTAGTGGCCCTGGGCCCCCCTCCCCAAAATAAAAAAAATAAAAAAAAAAAAAGGCGGGCCCCGGGGGATGGGGTCCCTGGGGCCAATAGAGGCCTCAGGAGGGGGGCCTCGCAGCCCCCCTCCTTAAATTTTTTTTTAAATGTGGCCATGCCCCAGGGGATGGGGTCCCCGGGGCCGGATATGGCCACGGGAGGGGGGTTACGCGGCCCCCTTCCCGTTCAGTTTTTTTTTTTTTTATAAAAAAAGGGGTCAGGCCCTGGGGGATGGGGTCCCCAGGGCCCAAAAAAGGAAAAAAGAAGGGGGGCCACACAGCCCCCCTTCTAAAAAAAAAAAAAAAAAAAAAAAGACGCAATCGTGCCTCAGGCCCCGCCCCCTCCCTTCACCACTCTGCAAACGCGCCCTGTGGCGCGTTTTAAATTGGGGCATTAATTCCCCTTGAATACTGGGGGTCCCTGGGGCCAACTAGCCCACCAGGTACCTCCAGTGCACACCACAGGGCTGCGTTGCAGAGAGGTGGTGCAGGCCACGCCCCTTTTTACACCTTTCTGCAACGCAGCTCTGTGGCGCTTACTGGAGGTACCTGGTGGGCTAGTTGGACCCCAGGGACCCTCAGGATTCAAGGGGACTTTATCCCCCAACTTAAAACGCACCACGGGGCGCGTTTGCACAGTGGTGAAGGGAGGGGGCGGGGCCTGAGGTGACATGTGTGCAAACACGCCCTGAGGTGTGTTTTAAGTTGGGGGATTAAGTCCCCTTGAATCCTGAGGGTCCCTGGGGTCCAACTAGCCCACCAGGTACCTCCAGTAAGCGCCACAGAGCTGCGTTGCAGAGAGGTGTAAAAGGGGCATGGCCTCGGACCACCTCTCTGCAACGCAGGCCTGTGGCGCTTACTGGAAGTACCTGGTGGGCTAGCTGGGCCCCAGGGACCCTCAGGATTCAAGGTGACCTAATACCCCAACTTAAAACGCGCCACAGGGCGCGTTAGCACAGTGGTGAAGGGAGGGGGTGGGGCCTCAGGTGACATGTGTGCAAACACGCCCTGTGGCGCATTTTAAGTTGGGGAATTAATTCCCCTTGAATCCTGAGGGACCCTGGGGGCCAACTAGCCCACCAGGTACCTCCAGTGCGCGCCACAGGGCTGCATTGCAGAGAGGTGGTCCAGGCCACGCCCCTTTTTACACCTCTGTGCAACGCAGCTCTGTGGCGCTTATTGGAGGTACCTAGTGGGCTAGTTGGACCCCAGGGACCCTCAGGATTCAAGGGGACTTAATCTCCCAACTTAAAACGGCCACAGGGCTTGTTGGCACACATGTCACCTCAGGCCCCTCCTCCCTTCACCACTGTGCAAACGCGCCCCGGTGCGCGTTTTAAGAGGAAGTTTTAATCCCCCTGCCCTATTATGTACTAGGGCCTTACAGAGGAGGTCATGCTAATCACAGGGGTACCCCAACGCATAGTGTTCCCTAGTGTATGTAAATGTTTTCACTGTATTCTAAGTGTCTTTTAGCATAGCACTGGCTCTAGGCCTGGTTAGTCCGAGTTAGTTACCACCAGTACCCGTCTGAAAAAGTTGTGGGCACAGGATGATTTTGCAACAAGGCCTCTTTCTGCTCCTCTATTGGTTCTTTCTGCACATGTCTTGCTTCTTCCTGCTCTTTTCTTCGTCTTTGTGGACTTCTGTTGCTTCTTTCTGCATTTCTTTTGCTTCTTTCTGTGCGTTTTTTCTTCTTTCTTCACATGTCCTACCTCTGTAGGCATAGTTAGAAACTAGCATTTAAAAAACCTTTGAAATTCACTTAAAAAACCATAGGTTTCAGGCACGTTATAGTTAGAAATTAGCATTTAAAAAACCTTTGAAATTCACTGAAAAAACCATAGGTTTCAGACACGTTATAGTTAGAAATTAGCATTTAAAAAACCTTTGAAATTCACTGAAAAAACCATAGGTTTCAGGCACGTTATAGTTAGAAATTAGCATTTAAAAAACCTTAGAAATTCACTGAAAAAACCATAGGTTTTAGGGACAGTTATAGTTAGTTGGACATTTCACTCGTACAAAACCATAGAAATTCCCCCGTTATAGTTAGTTCAGCTAACTATAACTCATGCCCCCGCAATGCACTGCTGATGACGTCACATATTACATCACTCATGACATGGTCAGTGACATCACTGATGACATCACTGATGACATCTCAAATGACATCACTGATGACATCATCCATGTGATAATTTGATGCATCTTCTCACACCCTAATATAACCTTTGATACACCCACTCTAAATTACAGACTGCCATTCTCAAAACCATAGACACTCCAACACCAATAACTACATACCCACTCACTGATTCTTAGGTCTACACACACATCCACTCACTCACCCGTACAGTCACTCATACTTACGGTCACTCAGTACAGGACTATCATATGCACTCATACACCTACATATACACTCACACACCGCCACTCATCCATAGAGGTACTCACACACCTAGTCAGTCATGCAAATAATTAATCACACTGCCATTTACTCACCTATACAGTTATACACACACCAGCTCACTTACTCATACAAATACTAGCACATTCTTACGCTCTTATACAATCACTGATACAAGTACACACTCATCCATACAGCCACTCTCACAATCACACACTCTTACTTATAGCCATTTATATACTCCAACACACATATATACTGCCTTTCACATATGTAGTTACTCACACATGTACCACTGAGATATACATTCACTTACTAACACACCCATACACACACTCACCCACCCATACAGTCCATCACAGATGCACTCTTGAAACCATGCACCCAGTGAATCACCCACTCACACATCTATGCACAGAGTCACACACATCCCACCCACACAAACACTCAGGCACCCATACAGATACTCAGACAACCAATCAATAACCCATGTAGACACTCATGTAGCTATTCACAAACCCATGCAGCCGCTTACACACCAACAGACAGACGGATACAGACAGTCACACAGTTTAGTCACTAACCCATGCATTCAGTAAGATACGTTTAATCACTCACTTATAGAGTCAGTCACGCACCTACTAAATCATCCATTCAGACACTTATACACCCACTCATTCTTCAATACGCCTTTTCCTATATATATTAAACATATTTAAACTTTACAGAAACACACAGTCACTGGATGATGTCATCAGTGATGTCATTTGAGATGTCATCAGTGATGTCACTGACCATGTCATGAGTGATGTAATATGTGACGTCATCAGCAGTGCATTGCGGGCGCGAGTTATAGTTAGCTGAACTAACTATAACGGGGGAATTTCTATGGTTTTGTACGAGTGAAATGTCCAACTAACTATAACTGCCCCTAAAACCTATGGTTTTTTCAGTGAATTTCTAAGGTTTTTTAAATGCTAATTTCTAACTATAATGTGCCTGAAACCTATGGTTTTTTCAGTGAATATATATATGTATATATATATATATATATATATATATATATATATATATATATATATATATGTATGTTACCAAGTTAAATCCAAAAAGCTGAAAGTTGCACTCCACTGCGGTTCACTTTAAAAGCTTTATTTCATTTGCAGGAGCAAAAGCTGGCTCGCAATGTTCAGTATTTGAAGTTTTGCCTTACGCGTTTCGAGTCTCCTGACTCTTGATCACAGGCACTTCTGGCATCGCGGGATGTGAGCAAGGCACGGTGTTTTCTATCCCTCCAGTGGGATGACACAGGTGAGTTCATTCTACGCCGTGCACTCTGGGATTTGCAGTGCTGATTATAATTTCCAACCCTCCAGTGGGTTATGTCCCGCTTTTGCCGATTTCCATGATTGATTACAACCCTCCAGTGGGCTTCTGACATTGTGACCAGTGTATTTTTCAAGAACCGCTGTGACCGCAATGAGGCTGCGAACAGTTCTATGCCTCTGCCGTTCCATATTAACATTTCAATGGCGGTGCAGCTTTCACGGCGGGACAGCCGTACTACATGTTACCAAGTTAAATCCAAAAAGCTGAAAGTTGCACTCCACTGCGGTTCACTTTAAAAGTTTTATTTCATTTGCAGGAGCAAAAGCTGGCTCGCAATGTTCAGTATTTGAAGTTTTGCCTTACGCGTTTCGAGTCTCCTGACTCTTGATCACAGGCACTTCTGGCATCGCGGGATGTGAGCAAGGCACGGTGTGTTCTATCCCTCCAGTGGGATGACACAGGTGAGTTCATTCTACGCCGTGCACTCTGGGATTTGCAGTGCTGATTATAATTTCCAACCCTCCAGTGGGTTATGTCCCGCTTTTGCTGATTTCCATGATTGATTACAACCCTCCAGTGGGCTTCTGACATTGTGACCAGTGTATTTTTCAAGAACCGCTGTGACCGCAATGAGGCTGCGAACAGTTCTATGCCTCTGCGGTTCCATATTAACATTTCAATGGCGGTGCAGCTTTCACGGCGGGACAGCCATACTACATGTTAGAAAGTTAAATCCAAAAAGCTGAAAGTTGCACTCCACTGCGGTTCACTTTAAAAGTTTTATTTCATTTGCAGGAGCAAAAGCTGGCTCGCAATGTTCAGTATTTGAAGTTTTGCCTTACGCGTTTCGAGTCTCCTGACTCTTGATCACAGGCACTTCTGGCATCGCGGGATGTGAGCAAGGCACGGTGTTTTCTATCCCTCCAGTGGGATGAGTTCATTCTACGCCGTGCACTCTGGGATTTGCAGTGCTGATTATAATTTCCAACCCTCCAGTGGGTTATGTCCCGCTTTTGCCGATTTCCATGATTGATTACAACCCTCCAGTGGGCTTCTGACATTGTGACCAGTGTATTTTTCAAGAACCGCTGTGACCGCAATGAGGCTGCGAACAGTTCTATGCCTCTGCGGTTCCATATTAACATTTCAATGGCGGTGCAGCTTTCACGGCGGGACAGCCGTACTACATGTTACCAAGTTAAATCCAAAAAGCTGAAAGTTGCACTCCACTGCGGTTCACTTTAAAAGCTTTATTTCATTTGCAGGAGCAAAAGCTGGCTCGCAATGTTCAGTATTTGAAGTTTTGCCTTACGCGTTTCGAGTCTCCTGACTCTTGATCACAGGCACTTCTGGCATCGCGGGATGTGAGCAAGGCACGGTGTTTTCTATCCCTCCAGTGGGATGACACAGGTGAGTTCATTCTACGCCGTGTACTCTGGGATTTGCAGTGCTGATTATAATTTCCAACCCTCCAGTGGGTTATGTCCCGCTTTTGCCGATTTCCATGATTGATTACAACCCTCCAGTGGGCTTCTGACATTGTGACCAGTGTATTTTTCAAGAACCGCTGTGACCGCAATGAGGCTGCGAACAGTTCTATGCCTCTGCCGTTCCATATTAACATTTCAATGGCGGTGCAGCTTTCACGGCGGGACAGCCGTACTACATGTTACCAAGTTAAATCCAAAAAGCTGAAAGTTGCACTCCACTGCGGTTCACTTTAAAAGTTTTATTTCATTTGCAGGAGCAAAAGCTGGCTTGCAATGTTCAGTATTTGAAGTTTTGCCTTACGCGTTTCGAGTCTCCTGACTCTTGATCACAGGCACTTCTGGCATCGCGGGATGTGAGCAAGGCACGGTGTGTTCTATCCCTCCAGTGGGATGACACAGGTGAGTTCATTCTACGCCGTGCACTCTGGGATTTGCAGTGCTGATTATAATTTCCAACCCTCCAGTGGGTTATGTCCCGCTTTTGCTGATTTCCATGATTGATTACAACCCTCCAGTGGGCTTCTGACATTGTGACCAGTGTATTTTTCAAGAACCGCTGTGACCGCAATGAGGCTGCGAACAGTTCTATACCTCTGCGGTTCCATATTAACATTTCAATGGCGGTGCAGCTTTCACGGCGGGACAGCCATACTACATGTTAGAAAGTTAAATCCAAAAAGCTGAAAGTTGCACTCCACTGCGGTTCACTTTAAAAGTTTTATTTCATTTGCAGGAGCAAAAGCTGGCTCGCAATGTTCAGTATTTGAAGTTTTGCCTTACGCGTTTCGAGTCTCCTGACTCTTGATCACAGGCACTTCTGGCATTGCGGGATGTGAGCAAGGCACGGTGTTTTCTATCCCTCCAGTGGGATGACACATGTGAGTTCATTCTACGCCGTGCACTCTGGGATTTGCAGTGCTGATTATAATTTCCAACCCTCCAGTGGGTTATGTCCCGCTTTTGCCGATTTCCATGATTGATTACAACCCTCCAGTGGGCTTCTGACATTGTGACCAGTGTATTTTTCAAGAACCGCTGTGACCGCAATGAGGCTGCGAACAGTTCTATGCCTCTGCGGTTCCATATTAACATTTCAATGGCGGTGCAGCTTTCACGGCGGGACAGCCGTACTACATGTTACCAAGTTAAATCCAAAAGCTGAAAGTTGCACTCCACTGCGGTTCACTTTAAAAGCTTTATTTCATTTGCAGGAGCAAAAGCTGGCTCGCAATGTTCAGTATTTGAAGTTTTGCCTTACGCGTTTCGAGTCTCCTGACTCTTGATCACAGGCACTTCTGGCATCGCGGGATGTGAGCAAGGCACGGTGTTTTCTATCCCTCCAGTGGGATGACACAGGTGAGTTCATTCTACGCCGTGTACTCTGGGATTTGCAGTGCTGATTATAATTTCCAACCCTCCAGTGGGTTATGTCCCGCTTTTGCCGATTTCCATGATTGATTACAACCCTCCAGTGGGCTTCTGACATTGTGACCAGTGTATTTTTCAAGAACCGCTGTGACCGCAATGAGGCTGCGAACAGTTCTATGCCTCTGCCGTTCCATATTAACATTTCAATGGCGGTGCAGCTTTCACGGCGGGACAGCCGTACTACATGTTACCAAGTTAAATCCAAAAAGCTGAAAGTTGCACTCCACTGCGGTTCACTTTAAAAGTTTTATTTCATTTGCAGGAGCAAAAGCTGGCTCGCAATGTTCAGTATTTGAAGTTTTGCCTTACGCGTTTCGAGTCTCCTGACTCTTGATCACAGGCACTTCTGGCATCGCGGGATGTGAGCAAGGCACGGTGTTTTCTATCCCTCCAGTGGGATGACACAGGTGAGTTCATTCTACGCCGTGCACTCTGGGATTTGCAGTGCTGATTATAATTTCCAACCCTCCAGTGGGTTATGTCCCGCTTTTGCTGATTTCCATGATTGATTACAACCCTCCAGTGGGCTTCTGACATTGTGACCAGTGTATTTTTCAAGAACCGCTGTGACCGCAATGAGGCTGCGAACAGTTCTATGCCTCTGCGGTTCCATATTAACATTTCAATGGCGGTGCAGCTTTCACGGCGGGACAGCCGTACTACATGTTACCAAGTTAAATCCAAAAAGCTGAAAGTTGCACTCCACTGCGGTTCACTTTAAAAGTTTTATTTCATTTGCAGGAGCAAAAGCTGGCTCGCAATGTTCAGTATTTGAAGTTTTGCCGTACGCGTTTCGAGTCTCCTGACTCTTGATCACAGGCACTTCTGGCATCGCGGGATGTGAGCAAGGCACAGTGTTTTCTATCCCTCCAGTGGGATGACACAGGTGAGTTCATTCTACGCCGTGCACTCTGGGATTTGCAGTGCTGATTATAATTTCCAACCCTCCAGTGGGTTATGTCCCGCTTTTGCCGATTTCCATGATTGATTACAACCCTCCAGTGGGCTTCTGACATTGTGACCAGTGTATTTTTCAAGAACCGCTGTGACCGCAAAGAGGCTGCGAACAGTTCTATGCCTCTGCGGTTCCATATTAACATTTCAATGGCGGTGCAGCTTTCACGGCGGGACAGCCGTACTACATGTTACCAAGTTAAATCCAAAAAGCTGAAAGTTGCACTTCACTGCGGTTCACTTTAAAAGTTTTATTTCATTTGCAGGAGCAAAAGCTGGCTCGCAATGTTCAGTATTTGAAGTTTTGCCTTACGCATTTCGAGTCTCCTGACTCTTGATCACAGGCACTTCTGGCATCGCGGGATGTGAGCAAGGCACGGTGTTTTCTATCCCTCCAGTGGGATGACACAGGTGAGTTCATTCTACGCCGTGCACTCTGGGATTTGCAGTGCTGATTATAATTTCCAACCCTCCAGTGGGTTATGTCCCGCTTTGCCGATTTCCATGATTGATTACAACCCTCAGTGGGCTTCTGACATTGTGACCAGTGTATTTTCAAGAACCGCTGTGACCGCAATGAGGCTGCGAACAGTTCTATGCCTCTGCGGTTCCATATTAACATTTCAATGGCGGTGCAGCTTTCACGGCGGGACAGCCGTACTACATGTTACCAAGTTAAATCCAAAAGCTGAAAGTTGCACTCCACTGCAGTTCACTTTAAAAGTTTTATTTCATTTGCAGGAGCAAAAGCTGGCTCGCAATGTTCAGTATTTGAAGTTTTGCTCCTGCAAATGAAATAAAACTTTTAAAGTGAACCGCAGTGGAGTGCAACTTTCAGCTTTTTGGATTTAACTTGGTAACATGTAGTACGGCTGTCCCGCCGTGAAAGCTGCAACGCCATTGAAATGTTAATATGGAACCGCAGAGGCATAGAACTGTTCGCAGCCTCATTGCGGTCACAGCGGTTCTTGAAAAATACACTGGTCACAATGTCAGAAGCCCACTGGAGGGTTGTAATCAATCATGGAAATCGGCAAAAGCGGGACATAACCCACTGGAGGGTTGGAAATTATAATCAGCACTGCAAATCCCAGAGTGCACGGCGTAGAATGAACTCACCTGTGTCATCCCACTGGAGTGATAGAAAACACTGTGCCTTGCTCACATCCCGCGATGCCAGAAGTGCCTGTGATCAAGAGTCAGGAGACTCGAAACGCGTAAAGCAAAACTTCAAATACTGGACATTGCGAGCCAGCTTTTGCTCCTGCAAATGAAATAAAACTTTTAAAGTGAACCGCAGTGGAGTGCAACTTTCAGCTTTTTGGATTTAACTTGGTAACATGTAGTACGGCTGTCCCGCCGTGAAAGCTGCACCGCCATTGAAATGTTAATATGGAACCACAGAGGCATAGAACTGTTCGCAGCCTCATTGCGGTCACAGCGGTTCTTGAAAAATACACTGGTCACAATGTCAGAAGCCCACTGGAGGGTTGTAATCAATCATGGAAATCGGCAAAAGCGGGACATAACCCACTGGAGGGTTGGAAATTATAATCAGCACTGCAAATCCCAGAGTGCACGGCGTAGAATGAATTCACCTGTGTCATCCCACTGGAGGGATAGAAAACACTGTGCCTTGCTCACATCCCGGGATGCCAGAAGTGCCTGTGATCAAGAGTCAGGAGACTCGAAACGCGTAAGGCAAAACTTCAAATACTGAACATTGCGAGCCAGCTTTTGCTCCTGCAAATGAAATAAAACTTTTAAAGTGAACCGCAGTGGAGTGCAACTTTCAGCTTTTTGGATTTAACTTGGTAACATGTAGTACGGATGTCCCGCCGTGAAAGCTGCACCGCCATTGAAATGTTAATATGGAACCGCAGAGGCATAGAACTGTTCGCAGCCTCATTGCGGTCACAGCGGTTCTTGAAAAATACACTGGTCACAATGTCAGAAGCCCACTGGAGGGTTGTAATCAATCATGGAAATCGGCAAAGCGGGACATAACCCACTGGAGGGTTGGAAATTATAATCAGCACTGCAAATCCCAGAGTGCACGGCGTAGAATGAACTCACCTGTGTCATCCCACTGGAGGGATAGAAAACACCGTGCCTTGCTCACATCCCGCGATGCCAGAAGTGCCTGTGATCAATAGTCAGGAGACTCGAAACGCGTAAGGCAAAACTTCAAATACTGAACATTGCGAGCCAGCTTTTGCTCCTGCAAATGAAATAAAACTTTTAAAGTGAACCGCAGTGGAGTGCAACTTTCAGCTTTTTGGATTTAACTTGGTAACATATATATATATATATATATATATATATATATATATATATATATATATATATATATATATATATATATATATATATATATATATATAACTAATCCTGGCAATATCCTTAGACAGGCACCGACTCCGTGAGAATTTTGGCACAGAGATTTTTTATTTCCAACAAGAACCCAGACGCGTTTCAACGGCGAGCCGCCTTGATCACTACATGCTATATATATATATATATTTATATTGCTGCCAGACTCCGTGCATACAGCGTGCAGCCAGAACGCTGGGGTGGCAGAAGTCGCGTATTTAAATCACTCGTTACTTCCGACCCATACTTTAAGGAAGAAACGGCACTCCTGGGAGCTGGATTTGAAGTTCAGTTTATTCCAACATAGCCGATAAACAATACAAGAGCGTCTACGCGTTTCACATTTATCGTCGTAAAAATAGAAGAAGGGCAGAACATTGCATCTTTTCCTCTTATTTACAGCGGCCATCTTATAACATGTTTCAAAACGAATTATTTCAAGGTCATCACATCGTATATACGAATCAAATATAGACGCATTTATAGCAGAGCTGGTTAGAAATGTTTAGTATACATGACTCAAACATTTTTTCATAATTAGAGCGCACAACAGCATAGTAGTCTCACCCTATTGGGCGTATACCAAAATCTAATAATCAAATCAGTCTGATATTTCACAATGCCAAAATAGAAAAATAGAAATTCACAATATGCGTAACTCAACAAATTATTGCACATCATCATGGCAATCTTAGCCATCTTGCCCCATTGGGCAAATCAAAACAAAAATTATTAACTGTGGCCATTTTTTAGTGTGCAAATTAATATTTATTGCACATAACACCATAGCAATCTTGCCCCATTGGGCCTATACACCAAACTGGCTTAAGTTTATCAGGACACCATTTTGCCATAGCACACTCTACCAAATAAATTCATAACAGGTTAATCAAATGCCTTTTGGGCAATCATAGAATAGCTATCTGAGTTCAATGCCTATTCATGACTATTAGAAACAAATAAGTATATGAAAAAAGAAAGAAAAGAATAAAAATCAGATATCTCAGCTCTTTCACGTCTCTCTTGTGGAACTGGAAGTCTGCATTCCATTAGGTCAAAATACAAGCAAACGGGCACTGTAAATAAACACAGATAACAAATAAGTTATACTTAATCTTTGTGACAACCCTCTTCTGCACTGTGCGCTTACTGCAACAATTTAAAAAACACCAATAAGATTACTTGACAAAAAGGCTGATCATTAACTACATTGCTACAAATATGTGTGCATCTCCTCATCAACATTCAGACCTGTCGGTTCTCTGGTGTTAAGTCGTAGAATGTACTTACATTCTAGCTGCCTTAGTATCCTTTCTCTACCTGGTCAATTACAGTATGGGGTCGATTCTGCGCTTCTGGCCTGGTCGCCCCCTCGCTCCTCACCTCTCCTGCTCCAGAGCCTCCTGCTGCCTGAACTCTTCACCGCGGAGAGCCGACGCCGTCGCAGCGACCCAGCCGCCGCTGGGCCGCCCGCCTTGCCTGCTCCCGTTTTCCCGCCGCTTCCTGCCTGCGGACCCGCCCCCACGCCAGACGATTGGAACAGACGATCCCGCCTCCCAGCTGACCCGCCCTCCCGGCCCCCTTCTTATGACGCCCCTCAGCGACCGCGCAGCGGACGCGCGCAGCGGGAGCACCGTATGAGCGCCGAAGGTGCGCCTAAGGTAAGCCCGTCTGCGCCCGTCCGCGCCTGGACCGCGCCCAGCGCCAGGACCCCTGGCCCCCACCGACGGAAGCCGACCCAACGGACCTACGACGCCACCGAACTCATCGCACTGAACACCGGCCGTACCCCGGGCTGCTACCATGCCACACCGAGACGCACCCACGGACCCTTCAGCTGCCACTCCTGCAAGTTCACCTGCAACCGGACCCACGCCACACCAGCACCCACCAAGCCGAACGCCAGCAGCACCCACCTGAAGTGCATCCTGCTCAACACCCGCTCCATCCACAGACACGCCGTCGAGCTCTGGAACCTGCTCGACACCACAGCCCCAGACGTCGCCTTCCTCACGGAAACCTGGATGAACGCCTCCTCAGCGCCCGACATCGCCATCCCGGACGGCTACAAGATCATCCGGAGGGACCGCGTCAACCAGACAGGAGGAGGCATCGCCATCATCCACAGGAACTCCATCCGCATCACGACCAACACCGTCGACACCCTCACACCCACCGAACACCTGCACTTCCAGATCCACGTCAACCCCAAGACCACCCTCAGAGGCACCCTCATCTACAGACCTCCGGGACCACGCACTCAATTCAGCGAGGACATCGCCGACTTCATCAGCCCACACGCCCTCCCCTCCGCCGACTACATCCTCCTCGGGGACCTCAACTTCCACCTGGAGAACAACAAAGACCGCAACACCGCCACCCTGCTGGACAATCTCGCCAACCTCGGACTCAAGCAACTGGTGACCACCCCCACCCACTACGCCGGACACACACTCGACCCGGTCTTCTCTTCCAGCAAGGACATCGCCTTCAGCCACGCCACAGGACTCCACTGGACGGACCACAGTTGCGTCCACTTCAGCTTCAGAAGGACCACGCTCCACCATCACAAGCAACAGGCTCCCCGCAGAAGCTGGAACAAGATCACTGCAGATCAGCTCGCCACTTCCCTGAGCAAGAACCCTCCCACCAGCACAACGAACCCCAGCCAAGCGGCCACCAACCTCACGAAATGGATCAGCGACTGCGCAGACGACCTCGCCCCTCTGAAGACCCAGCCGAGCAGACCCGGCAGCAAGAAAGCCCCATGGTTTAACGACGAACTCAAGAGCTCCAAGAAGAACTGCAGAGCACTCGAGAAAACCTGGCGCAGAGACCCAACACCGGACAACATGACTGCCCTCAAGCTCGCCACCCGCAAACACCACCAACTGATCCACACCACCAAGAAAACCGCATTCAAGGAACGACTGGACAACAACGCACACAACAGCAAGGAACTCTTCAACATCGTCAAAGAGCTCTCCAACCCCAACGCCGGAAACAACGACATCACCCCTTCGCAAGACCTCTGCAACTCCCTCGCCTCCTACTTCCACAACAAGATCGCGGACATACACAACAGCTTCAGCACTCAACCGACGCACGCCGCGACCGAACCACCGCCCCCCACCACCACCCTCCGCGCCTGGGCCCCGATCAGCACCGAAGACACTATCCGCACGATGAACTCCATCCACTCCGGATCTCCGACAGACCCCTGCCCTCACCACGTCTTCAACAAGGCCGACGCTGTCATTGCACCCCACCTGCGGGACATCATCAACACCTCCTTTGACATCGCCACCTTCCCGGAGAGCTGGAAGCACGCCGAACTCAGTGCTCTACTCAAGAAACCATCAGCCGACCCCACCGACCTCAAGAACTACCGCCCCATCTCGCTACTCCCGTTTCCGGCAAAAGTCATCGAGAAGACCGTCAACAAGCAACTGGCCGCCTTCCTCGAGACGAACGGGTCCCTCGACCCCTCGCAGTCCGGCTTCCGGGCCAACCACAGCACCGAGACCGCCCTGATCGCAGCTACCGATGACATCCGAGCCCTACTCGACAACGGAGAAACAGCGGCCCTCATCCTCCTGGACCTCTCCGCAGCCTTCGACACTGTCTGCCACCGTACCCTAGTACAGCGCCTCAACAACGTCGGAATCCAGGAGAAGGCACTGGAGTGGATCATCTCCTTCCTCGCCGGAAGGACACAGAGAGTCCGCCTCCCCCGTTCAGATCAGAGGCCACCGAAGTCATCTGCGGCGTTCCTCAAGGCTCCTCGCTCAGCCCAACACTCTTCAACGTATACATGAGCCCCCTCGCAGCCATCGCACGCCAGCACAACCTCAACATCATCTCCTACGCCGACGACACCCAGCTGATCCTCTCCCTCACCAACGACCCCACCACCGCCAGAGCCAACCTGCACGAAGGGATGACAGACGTAGCCAAATGGATGTCGAACAGCCGCCTGAAACTGAACTCGGACAAGACGGAAGTCCTCATCCTGGGATCCTCACCCTCCGCCTGGGACGACTCCTGGTGGCCCCCCGCCCTGGGCAGCGCACCCAAACCAACAGACCACGCACGCAACCTGGGCTTCATCCTGGACTCCTCCCTCTCCATGACCAGGCAAGTCAACGCTGTCTCCTCGTCGTGCTTCAACATCCTGCGCATGCTTCGTAAGATCTTCCGGTGGATCCCCACCGAGACCAGGAAGACGGTCACCCAGGCCCTCGTCACCAGCCGTCTGGACTACGGCATCTCCCTCTATGCCGGAACCACCGCCAAACTCCAGAGGAGACTCCAGCGGATCCAGAACACCTCAGCACGACTCATCCTGGACATCCCCCGCCGAAGCCACATCTCCGGACACCTGAGAGACCTGCACTGGCTCCCAGTCAACAAGAGAATCACCTTCCGGCTCCTCACCCACGCACACAAAGCCCTACACAACCATGGCCCAGGATACCTCAACAGCCGCCTCAACTTCTACGCTCCCAAACGCCAGCTTCGATCGACCAGCCACGCCCTCGCCGTCGTCCCCCGCATCCGAAGAGCCACCACAGGAGGAAGGTCCTTCTCCTACCTGGCCGCCAAGACCTGGAACTCCCTTCCGACCCACCTCCGCCTGACCCAAGACCACCTCGCCTTCAGGAAACAGCTCAAGACCTGGCTGTTCGAGCAGTAGCGGACCCCCTCCCCCAGCGCCTTGAGACCCCCGGGTGAGTAGTGCGCTATACAAATGCTTGATTGATTGATTGATTGATTCCGATCCTGGTTGGAAACCGTACCGACCGACACGGACCGGGACTGGAGTCCGACCGACACGTACACGTGCCGTACGACCGGCCGAGTACGATGCAATTCGAGAGAATTACAAACGACTCGCACGGAGCACAATCCGCACGACCGAAACGTACGGAAAATCGTGATTCAGCCGTAAACTGACCGGGAACCATTCCGAACGACACGGACCGGGAATGGGTCCGACAGATACGTACACGTGCTGTACGTCCGGCCCAGTACAATGCAATGCATGTGAAATACTAACGACTCACACGGAGCACAATCCGCAAGACCGAAACGTATGGGACATACTGACTACCACGTAAAAGAGCCCGTCGCGACCGACGCGTACGCGAACGCTGCAACATAGCATAATGTGTAAAACTGGGCGGCAAATTCCGTTCCGCTCGCGGAACTTGCGAAATTTCGGCATTTCCGCGTTCCGCGCGGAACGCGGAAATGTTGAAACTTCCGCGATCCGCGAGTGGAACGGAATTCGGGTATAAATAAAGCAGGTGCCCGAGTTGAAGCTCAAATTCTGTGAGCGAGGTTGTGGCTAAGCAGATGTGCCTTCTCTCCATTGCCACCCTGAAAAGCTAGCTGTAATCCTTGATGGAGGTCTTTGCATCCTTGATTTTCTCGAGCGCAATCCTCGTGTAGAATTCGTGAGCGTGGTTAAGCAGATGTGCCTTCTCTCCATTTCCACCCTGTAAAGTTAGCTGTAATCCTTGATGGAGGTCTCTGCACCCTTGATTTTCTCGAGCGCAATCCTCGTGTAGTTCCTGTTACCAGGAGGTTCCTTCTCCTCGTCTGCCGCTGAGATCCTGCTCTGACCCTTTATAAACAAGAGGCATGTGAACGGGCCTAGAAGCCCCGCCCGTTTGGCCTCGCCCCACATACACTAGTGGTATGCACCGTCTTCCCGCCCTTTCCCCACTATGATGGACAGCTTAATCAAAGGACCCCGGTGCTTTCGGCGCGGTGGCAAAGTTACAGACACACAGGTCACTGGGGAAAATTCTTCAGGTCCTTTACGCAGCTGTAGTGTAGTGTAGGAAAGGCACTATACATTTACCCAACGAGGTAGCACTTACTGATTAGCCAGTAGAAAGTACTCCAGCTGAGTAGAGGTATTGCACAAAACAGAGGCATCTTCTTGGATAAATATGCAGGGTAGGTGTGCAGAATTCGTGAGCGTGGTTAAGCAGATGTGCCTTCTCTCCATTTCAACGTGAAAAGTTAGCTGTAATCCTTGATGGGGGTCTTTGCATCCTTGATTTTCTCGAGCGCAATCCTCGTGTAGAATTCGTGAGCGTGGTTAAGCAAATGTGCCTTCTCTCCATTGCCACCCTGTAAAGTTAGCTGTAATCCTTGATGGAGGTCTTTGCATCCTTGATTTTCTCAAGCGCAATCCTCGTGTAGTTCCTGTGACCAGGAGGTTCCTTCTCCTCGTCTGCCGCTGAGATCCTGCTCTGACCCTTTATAAACAAGAGGCATGTGAACGGGTCTAGAAGCCCCGCCCGTTTGGCCTCGCCCCACATACACTAGTGGTATGCACCGTCTTCCCGCCCTTTCCCCACTATGATGGACAGCTTAATCAAAGGACCCCGGTGCTTTCGGCGCGGTGGCAAAGTTACAGACACACAGGTCACTGGGGAAAATTCTTCTGGTCCTTTACGCTGCTGTAGTGTAGGAAAGGCACTATACATTTACCCAACGAGGTAGCACTTACTGATTAGACAGTAGAAAGTACTCCAGCTGAGTAGAGGTATTGCACAAAACGGAGGCATCTTCGTGGATAAATATGCAGGGTAGGTGTGCAGAATTCGTGAGCGTGGTTAAGCAGATGTGCCTTCTCTCCATTTCCAACGTGAAAAGTTAGCTGTAATCCTTGATGGAGGTCTTTGCATCCTTGATTTTCTCGAGCGCAATCCTCGTGTAGAATTCGTGAGCGTGGTTAAGCAGATGTGCCTTCTCTCCATTGCCACCCTGAAAAGCTAGCTGTAATCCTTGATGGAGGTCTTTGCATCCTTGATTTTCTCGAGCGCAATCCTCGTGTAGAATTCGTGAGCGTGGTTAAGCAAATGTGCCTTCTCTCCATTGCCACCCTGAAAAGTTAGCTGTAATCCTTGATGGAGGTCTTTGCATCCTTGATTTTCTCGAGCGCAATCCTCGTGTAGTTCCTGTTACCAGGAGGTTCCTTCTCCTCGTCTGCCGCTGAGATCCTGCTCTGACCCTTTATAAACAAGAGGCATGTGAACGGGCCTAGAAGCCCCGCCCGTTTGGCCTCGCCCCACATACACTAGTGGTATGCACCGTCTTCCCGCCCTTTCCCCACTATGATGGACAGCTTAATCAAAGGACCCCGGTGCTTTCGGCGCGTCGGCAAAGTTACAGACACACAGGTCACTGGGGAAAATTCTTCAGGTCCTTTACGCAGCTGTAGTGTAGTGTAGGAAAGGCACTATACATTTACCCAACGAGGTAGCACTTACTGATTAGCCAGTAGAAAGTACTCCAGCTGAGTAGAGGTATTGCACAAAACGGACTCATCTTCTTGGATAAATATGCAGGGCAGGATTCATTCTGGGCTGGCACGATGCTCCTGTCACAAAAATTAAACCTCAACAGGAAGCACTTACAGATATAAAGGGGCGCAGCAAAATCTCCGCGAGCACGCGAAATTCCGCGTGCTCCCGGAGATTTTTTGCCGTTTCGTGGAATTTCGCGGAACGCAATTCCGCAAATTCCGCCCACCCTTAATAATGTGAGTGTGACTGACTCGGATTAGCCCGCAATTGCCGCTGTAAGCGTCCATCCCGGACAACTGAACGTGTCCGTCATGCTCACCAAAATGACATAGAAAAAAACTGAAAAAGACCAAACAAGCATTGTCAAAGTCAATAAATAAAAATAAAAAAATAGAACAAAGACACACCCACAACTCCACCCACATAAAGGGCCAAAATCCCTACCATCATCCTTTGCAAATTCCACACATATGACAGCAGAGAACACCACCACCCTGCACTCAGAGAGACACTCACAACTCACCCACCACACATCCTTTACACCATTTGCACCTCTCAAAAACACACTCACAAACACCCAGATAAACTGACACCCACTCACCCTCACTTTCACCCTCACACACACACCAATCTCCACAACCACCCATCACCATGCCCCCAAAGAAGAATCCAAAGTTCACAGATAGTGAGTTGGAAGTCTTGGTTGATGAAATCCTCAGAGTAGAGCCACATTTATTTGGCACATTGGTCCAACAGACCCCCATGTCACAGAAAACAAAGATGTGGGAGAGGATTGTCGACAAGGTGAACGCACAAGCACCTTGCCTGCGCACAATGGAGGATATCAAGAACAGGTACTACGATGTGCAAAGGAGGGTCAAGAAGCTGATTGCCAGAGACCATGCCCTGAGCCAGTGGACCGGCGGTGGCCCTCCTGCCAAACCAACGCACTTCACTTCCTGGGAGGAGAAGGTGCGAGCCATCCTTCCACCGGAGGGCATCCATGGATTAACAGGAATGCCAGAGCCTGGTGAGAACATAACCAACTAGCCAATATTGTGAGGCAATACACACACAGATATCACTGTCAAGGGGATAGTGAAACCAATCACTGTTAGCAAAGCCATAGCAACCGAAAGATAATTATCCTGCAATGTGTATGCCACTTAGATAAACACAATACCTTCAATCTCAGAGTAATATGGAACTATGTCATAACATGTACAAACTTACTAACAAATACAGCCAGGCATTGGCCCAAAACACCAACAAACACTGTCAGCCATTTTGCCAGCACTATTTCACCCACTCACAGGGAAGCAGAGTCAAAAGGAAGGAAGGTTGGGTATGCTGGGAAGGTGGGTGTAGCCAAAAGCATGATGGGAGTCGTAGTCACAGCCAACAGTCCTCCTCTCACATGGCCCATCAAGCCCACCCTGAACCATGTTCACCTCATTGTGAGTGGCATAATACTGACAAGATGGCTGACACTGGGCTCTGTTGTGGGGAGCACAAGGCCCTGGTGGGAGTACTGCCCAAACAAACAGCAGGATACCACTGTCAGCCATCTTGCCAGCACTGTTACACCACCTCACAGGGATGCTGAGTCACAGGAAGGAAGTCTTGGTATTCTGGGAAGGTGGGTGTAGCCAATAGCATGATGTGAGTCGTAGTCACAGCCAACAGTCCTCCTCCCACATGGCCCATCAAGCCCACCCTGAACCATGCTCACCTCACAGGGAGTGGAAAGAGACTGACAAGATGGCTGACACTGGGCTCTGCTGTGGGGAGCACTAGGCCCTGGTGGGGGTTGTGCTCCAACAAACAACAGGACACCACTGCCTGACATCCTGAACGTCAACTGTGACTCCCTGCAATGGAAGCATGCTTCATGGTGGCCCATCTGGCCTGGGGGGGAGGAGGAGTGCTAGCTCTGACTACATCTACCAGCAGGCCCTGACACACACACACACCTCCCACCAACACCAAACAACACACCTGGGACTATGCTCTCCAAGAGAGTGAGTCAAAACCCACTTCCAAGATGTCTGTCACTGGGCTCTGCTGTGGGGTGCACAAGGCCTTGCTGGGAACTGTGCACAAACAAACACCAGGCCACCACTGTCAGCCATCCTGCCAGCACTTGGGTATGCTGGGAAGGTGGGCGTAGCAAAAAGCATGATGTGAGTCGTAGTCACAGCCAACAGTCCTCCTCCCACATGGCCCATCAAGCCCACCCTGAACCATGCTCACCTCACAGGGAGTGGAAAGAGACTGACAAGATGGCAGACACTGGGCTCTGCAGTGGGGAGCACTAGGCCCTGGTGGGGGTTGTGCTCCAACAAACAACAGGACACCACTCCCTGACATCCTGAACATCAACTTCGACTCCCTGCAATGGAGGCATGCTTTGGGGGGATTACCTGGGCTCTGTGGGTGAAGGAGGACCTGCAATGACTCCAAATACTATCAAGTCCGGCTCAACACACACCTTCTCAGCCAGAACAAATCGCACACTTGGGACTAGTCACCCTGAAAGTAAATGCCCTGGCAAGATGGCTGACACATGGGCCTGATGTATGAATTGGCTGCAAGTCCCACCTAGGCACTGGCCCCCCAAACACGATAACACCCACAGCCATCACAAGTGTATGTTTCCACTCACTGTCTGGGGAAGCAGTGTCCCAGGGGTGCCCCCTGGCCTGGCTGTGAATGTGTGTGGGTTCCATGACAATTGGGTAGATGCAGACATAGCACATATCAAAACACACACACACAAAGCTACATATACATCATTGACAGGGGACATATGACAGTGAATGGAATGGCCACAGCAAGATAGCTGACACTGTTGCATGGTGTCATGTACACAAGGTGCTGTTGTGAGCTGCATTCCACTCCTACATCATGCAGCGTTGTCAGCATCCTTGATACAACACTCCCCTCACTGTCATTGACACTTGCAACACAAGGAGTAACCTGTACTGGGTAGGAGGAGGCATACAACTTACAACAGCATAACTCAAACACACAAACCTCTGTCCCTCACTGTCATGAGCATTGAAAAACAAGAGAGCTGCCTTGGTTAACTCCTCTTTCCATGGAGGACATTGACAAGATAAATGACGTTATCACGTACAAAGCTCAGCAGCAACATCATTTGCTACGGTAACACCATCACGTGTGCAATGAGATGTAAACTAGGAACACGTACATCAATATGGTAGCTCACAAGAGATCTCAGACATACCGGACTGTGACCATGTCGTTCCAACACACCAATGTGACTCAAATAAACATGCACAAAGACCAGCACACATGCCCCAATCTTGCAACACATCGTAAGAGGAAGTGCACGTATGTCCTTGTTAAAGCACAAATGATGATAAGGAAAACACACCTGTGTCAGGCACGGGATAGCACTTGAGCAGCAATGGCCATGTACAGTACTTGAATCAATACATGAGCTGACCACACACACAGCTCCAACTGCCCATCAAAACGCTTCAGGTTGCCATGACAATGTGCTTGACCAATATAGACCTCTGTCTGTGACAATGGAGGACAATGCAATGTACATACACTCATCATGAAGTACAGTAGCAACTGTAATGTGTGTGATCTGTTGATGTGTGCTGAACCCCAACATACATTGTGCGTCTCTTCCACCCACAGGGGATGCTGGGGACACTGCAGGGACTGAAGAAGGATCCCAGTCCCAGACTCTGGTTGACCCTGAGCTCTCCGGTGTGGATGTCTCTCAGTCCTCTTCGGACGACGACGAATGACCTGGCACCTCCGGTGTGGCTCCGCGTCCAGCCCCAGCAGCTGTAACATCAGCACCCCCTGCCACCACTCCTGCCACATCTGCAAACACACCAATGACCTCTGCCGACACGGACAGACCAAGGCAACAGAACACCGACGGCACAGCTACACAGGGCACCCTGGAGGTGACGGACAACACCACCAGTGCCAACACAGAAGGGGGCCCAGTGTCATCTGTGCCTGCCACGGCAGGCCCTGCCTGTGTGGGTAGGGGTGGTGTGAGGGTGGGCAGGCTGAGGCCACGGCCTGCAGATGGAGCTGGACTGCAGGATGATCCACAGTTGGGACGCATCATAGATGCGTACCAGGAAAGCACCGGAGGCTTTGGCCAGGTAGTGGGGATCCTCAGGGGCATGCAACAACAGCAGGCTGCCCATCATGCCAGATTGGACTCCCACATGTCCCGAATGGAGTCCAAAATGGACAAAATTGATGAACTCACGGCAGTGCATAGGGACATACTCACATGCCTCCGTCAGATAGCTGACAACGTGACCACACCTCCCTGTGTGCCCAGTACATCTGTTGCCACTACATCTGCAACTGCCACAGGGAGGGATGAGGACTCTGGCGGAGAGTCCCTGGCACCGCAGCAGCCTGCACCTGAGGGTCCCCCTGAAAAGAAGAAGAGGGGTCGTCTGAAGAAGGACAAGTGAGAGGCAGATGGCCATGCATACCCCTCAGGAAGTGAATACCTGTTCCAGACATCCTCCATTGTGTGCAAAGCATTCACCTTGTTGACTGTCGCTAAACTCCCACACATGTGATGGAGGGTCTAAGTTGGACCAATGTTTCAAATGACTGTGGACTTTACTCTTGAAATGTCATCTACCAACACTACCAACTCATCTGTGAACTTTGGATTCCTATCGCACTGTACAGCACTTTCATTTACGTATACTATTCAAACACATGCATGTTAATAAATTCACATTCACACAAAACTTGCTTCTGTTGTGACTTAAACTTGGTTTGTGTCATAGAAATGATGACCTGCTAAAAGAATACTGTGCATGAAAACTACTACAGCAATGTAAACACAGTTATGTGAGTCATGGTGATGTGACACATATGAGGGAGACACACCACTACGTCAACACAACACATACTTACCATGGCCATCTAACTCATTGCCTACACTTTTGTGAACTGGAAATACAGTGGAATGCACATACACCACACCGATCCTGAGTCAGTGGCAATCAGCCCACAGGTACAGTATGCAAATGATTGTCGGGTGTGTGGACACAGACAAAGCACAGTCCAAAGTGACGCACAGGTTTATTACACAATCCCTACATGTGAACTCCACAACAGATGGAAGGTAACCTCACGTGACAGTGAGCACAAAGTAACCAAGTGGTAAACAATGAAAGCCCAGGGGTGTGTGGCACATCATCGGTTTGACAACGACAACTTGCACTCTGTAACAGGAATCCTTGTTTCGGGGGTCACACGTGACCAAACAACAGCCAAAGGACCCTGTGAAGGACAGACATACAACACTATTAATATCACAAAATAACAGCATACATCTCCAATACACATGCCAAACACAAATCTTAAGATACGTGAACACAACCTAGTAATCATGTCAACACTGTTTGGGAGTACATACTAACTTAAAGTGCACATCACTGCAAGCATCCTGTCAAGTAGCACACAGCCACACATATGCAGCAACATTGCACCACCTACACATATCAGGCCATGACAAAACGTAGACAACACATCACTGTATACTCACAATCATGTGAAAAAGTTGTTGATGAGCTGTGTCCGAACATCCCCCTCACCCTCATCATCACTGGCAACATGACCCAGAGCAGGATCCTCCATGGCTGGCGGCTGTCGGTCATCATCTTCCTGGATGAGAGCCAACTCCTCCCTCACTGCCAGGTTGTGTAGCATGCAGTACACAATTATGATTTTGCATACCTTCTCAGGGGCATATGGGAGGGCCCCTCCTATCCTGTCCAGGCAGCGGAATCTGCTTTTCAGTAGACCAAATGTCCGCTCTATCACTCTCCTGGTCCACCCATGTGCCTCATTATAACGTATCTCCGCCGATGTCACAGGGTTCCTGAGTGGTGTCAGCAACCACGGCATGTTTGGGTATCCGGAGTCACCTACATACAAACAAACATTTTATGGGTCTGAAAAGAGGTTGAAATAAACATTTACCAAAAATACACAAGGGAAACAGATATTACACACCGACAAGCCAGGCACGCTGGTTCTGCAGCTGTGACATCATCGTTGGGATCCGACTAGTCCGCATGATGTAAGCGTCGTGTGTTGAACCAAGGAAACGTGCACACACATGTGATATTGTCATGTCCGGCAGACATACCACCAGGGCATTAATGGAGTGAAAATGTTTTCTGTTCCGGTATGTCTGCTCATGTGCTTGTGGTGGTACCAAAGCCACATGTGTTCCATATATGGAGCCTATGACATGTGGCATCCTTCCCAGTGCATAAAAGTCATTCTTTATGTCAGTGAATTGTCCTGGGGTTGGGAATTGGATGTACTGGTTCAGGAAATGCAACATCGCCTCCAAAACATCGCAATGCACACGGCTGAACATGGTCTGTGACATCCCACCAGCAGAAGCCACAGTGTACTGGAAGGTACCAGTGGCAAAGAAGTGTAGGGCTGCCATCACCTTCACCTTGGGGGTCAGCGCTGATGGATATGTCCGGCCAGGTTGTAAATGTGGGGCCAACTCCTTAATTAGTGGTCTGGTGAAGCGGTACCATCAGATGCAGTCACGTTCAGCCATGGTTGCAAGGTCTGGGAACGGTCTATGGACAGCTGGTCTCCTGCAGTACATAGGTGAGCAAAGAAAGATTGTCAGTTCCCCTACATATGTGGCAATGACCATGCTAAATATCACATGCTACATCATAGCAAGACACAATTACTTGATGTGTGTGCTGTTGGTCATGGACACATATGTCAGCTATGTGCCCCTCACCTGACATCTCAGCTCAACATGGTTACACAACAAGTGCAATGCTGCGCTGTGAACAATCTATGGGGTCTGTCACAGTACATCTGCACAAATGTCACATACCAAACACACACCTCAGTGACTAGTAAGGATAGATGTGTTCCCCACATGACAGGTGCTTTTTCAGTCACACACACAAGGATCTTGTAGTGCCAAAAGGACACTGTCATGATGTAGCGTCTGATGTACACGTACCAACACACCCATGAAACCCACATGATGTGCTACCAGATTTGTTAGCAGGGCATACATGGATGTCTGTGACACACAGACACAACAGCAACACATGGCCAAATCACATGGATGTTGTAAACGATTGACATCTACCACATACAATCAGAGACATGTGTGTAGCACAATACGTACATACTCTGGATTAACCACACAATGGTAACTCTGGGACACCCTGTGACATACAGTCCATTTCACCTATGAGTCAGGGTGTATGTAACATGTCATCACACAATGTGCACCTTGAACTGTGTACAGGCCTCGGTGTTTGATCTGCAAAGTTGTCACTCACAGTAGTGATGTGCCTCACACACAATGGTTTTTGTCCCCATTAAACATGGCACATCCTGGGAGTGTGTGCCACTAAGTTCCCCGTCCAATATGATATGTGGAGCCATATACCCACACATGTTATGAAGCCTGAAATGTTATTCCATATACTGTGTGACAGGCTGTATGTTTGTTGTAGAGCACCGGAGTCCCTGCCAAGATATTGTGTGTGGCATCCTTTCGCTATTGACTGTAATGGTGACAGACGCGGGTGAGATTTCAAGAGACGCGTCATTCACTTAGGGTCCGATCCGGGCGTACGCATTGGCTATTGACAATGGAGACGGATGAGTGTGAGTTTTCATAAGACGCGTCGTACAGTTACGGACCGAGCCGGGCGCACGCATTGGCTATTGACTGCAATGGAGACGGATGTGTGTGGGTTTTCAAAAGACGCGTTGTACAGTTACGGACCGAACCGGGCGCACGCATTGGCTATTGACTGCAATGGAGACGGATGCGTGTGAGTTTTCAAAAGACGCATCGTACATTTACGGACCGAGCTGGGCGCACGCATTGGCTCTTGACTGTCATGGAGACGGACGCGGTTTTGATACTTGTACGAATCGCGTTCAAAAAATTCCGTTGGCACCCAACAACAATGTATCAATGTATCAAAGTCAATGGTGTCATGATGGGGAATATTTGAACGATGCGGAAGGCATGTACGAAGCGTGCAATGGAATGGATTGGCCAATTTCATAAAAAGCAAGCGTCTCGGACCTATCGCTTTGGACGCATGGGACAGATTCTGCCTCTACAGCACAGATATAAGGCTGTCTGTTCCCCAGAGACTTCACTTTCCTGCACTACATGCTACAGGACTACATCTACCACTACAACTGCTGCTATCTCTGCATCCTCTGGCTACTGCAATGGCATGTACTGTGGAGAGGGCCCCAGCATTCACTGAGGAGGAGAACCAGGCCCTGCTGGACAGCCTCCTGCCACAGTACAGCAAGCTGTATGGGAAACCAGGGGAGCAGGTGAGTGTGCAGTCCACTGCCTTTCTAATTGTGCATGTTGTCTGACTAGCACTACTAGCATTGTGTTCACCAAGGGCAAACATGCTCACTGAGTAATTGTAAGTCTCCAAGTGTGTAGAAACAAGTAATGTACAGGTGCAGTTTCTAAGAAATAGCATTTTGTATTTGCTTAGAATAACATGCACTGTTATCATGTCGTCAATGCTGGCTTGCACACAGGACAACTGCCCATGTCCATAGTTGCACTCCCTGTTTCCATCATATGCCCTTCAGCAAATGACATGTATGTCCAACTGTGTGATGAACAGACATGTTGCATGTGTGGCAATGGTATCTAACTTTGTCATCCATGCAGGTTGATGCCCATCAGAAGCAGGAGATTTGGCAGACCATCGTCCAGGCAGTAAGATCTGTCGGGGTCTTCAAACGCCGCATCTGCCACTGCCAGAAGAGGTGGCAGGACCTACGTGGCTGGACCAGGAGGATAGCCAGAGTCCAGCTGAAGCTGTCGCCTCCACGCAGACGGGGCGGATGACGGACACTGACCCCCCACATGCTCTGGATACTGACGGTGGTCTTCCCTGACCTGGATGGGCAGTTGAAGGACAGACAGCAGCAAGGAGGGGGTAAGTTCATGCCTTTTTGGTGAACTATGTCTAACATGCAATTTGCACCCCTTCAGCCTGGTAACACTCCCACAGTTCGTCTGTCTGCTGAGACAAGACTCATGTGGCTAACTTTGGTGATGCCCCATTCTCATCTGATAACCAGGTGTGTCCCTTTCGGTCTGTGACTTGTGTCACTTGGGTTGTGTGTTCTTGCTGTTGTCCAAGGTTGATGTTGGGAACAGCATCTGCTACAGGCGCATTGATTTGGGCTTCATGAGTGGGGCTATTGTCTGACGTGTGTCAGCACATTGACAGAAATCTGACCTGTACTCTGTGTGGGCCATACATAAATGTTCTAATTGCTGACCTGGGTCACCATAGGTGTCTGAGGTATTTACCACACACCCATGCAGCAGGGAAGACCAATGTTGGGGCCTCAGAGGAATGAAATTCATGTGTGCAACTAATGCATAGCCACCTGCCAAGTGTTCCTTGTAATTCCATGTTGCACATGGTCCAGGACAGGTATGGCAACTCCGGCCATCCGAGAAACTCTGTCCTCCTAATCCTGGGTGTCATCCAACATCATGACGCCTATTAGAATTGTGTAAGCAAGGTCAGGGAAGAATCGACCTGGCATCGCATTGTTTGTAATTTTATGTTTTTAGGATTTTAGCTTTGTAATCGCAATCTTAAATCTGTGTGGCACTAATTTGCTCATTTTGCACTGAGGGAAGAGCTGTGTTATAGCTCCGGGGGGGGAGAGACATCAGCTTCCAGTTAGCGTTCTAGTCTCCTACGCTAACGCGGTCACTCGGCTGTATAAATTTGCCGATGACGCGACCGCGCAGCGACGCCTATTAGAATTGTGTAAGCAAGGTCAGGGAAGAATCGACCTGGCATCGCATTGTTTGTAATTTTATGTTTTTAGGATTTTAGCTTTGTAATCGCATTCTTAAATCTGTGTGGCACTAATTTGCTCATTTTGCACTGAGGGAAGAGCTGTGTTATAGCTCCGGGGGGGAGAGACATCAGCTTCCAGTTAGCGTTCTAGTCTCCTACGCTAACGCGGTCACTCGGCTGTATAAATTTGCCGATGACGCGACCGCGCAGCGACGCCTATTAGAATTGTGTAAGCAAGGTCAGGGAAGAATCGACCTGGCATCGCATTGTTTGTAATTTTATGTTTTTAGGATTTTAGCTTTGTAATCGCAATCTTAAATCTGTGTGGCACTAATTTGCTCATTTTGCACTGAGGGAAGAGCTGTGTTATAGCTCCGGGGGGGGAGAGACATCAGCTTCCAGTTAGCATTCTAGTCTCCTACGCTAACGCGGTCACTCGGCTGTATAAATTTGCCGATGACGCGTCCGCGCAGCGGGCGCGCCGCTGGCGCGCCGAAGGCGCGCCTATGGCAAGCCCGTCTGCGCCCGTCCGCGTCCAGCCGGGTCCAGGGGCAGGAATCCCTGCCGGTTACGGGAGGGGCAGAGCTGTTTATGACTCAGCACAACTCCATGATCTCAGGAGAGAGATGGACAGTAAGTGTGTTCATACCATGCGACTAGATAACAGCAGCGCGCAATGCACACACTGTAAATTTAATTTACAATCTACCTTCCAAACTTTAGCAGAGACTCCTTTCAAAAAAGAAATCAGGATGCTCCTACTCAACTGTCGCTCACTCCCTAAACATTATGCTGAAATTCATCTACTCTTAGAAGAGAGGAATCCAGATGTCTTATTTTTAACTGAGACATGGTTAAATAAAGAAACAGACTTTACCATTGTCCAATCCCCCCCCTACCTATGTAATCCAAAGGCTTGATCGCAACATAGGTCGTGGAGGTGGCTTAGCCATAATTTATAAAGATAAGTTCCAATGTAGAACATCTATGAATCCCATTCCTGACTGTGAAAGCATGTCTTTTGTAATTGATTTAACCCCCACGTACACTTTTGCAGGGATTCTTGTCTATCGTCCCCCAGGCCCTCTTGGCCTTTTTAACAAAGACCTACCTGAGCTTGTAGCTAATTTCGCTAGTTCCTCCCCCAACTTTACAATTTTAGGGGACTTCAATTTGCACTTTGACGATGTTCAATTGGCACCGTTAGTAGAACTTGCGAATGATCTGGCAATGCTCCAACTTACTTTAAAAGTGGATGGCCCTACTCATAACAAAGGTCACTTGCTTGACCCCATATTTTCAAATATAAATATTCTATTCGTAGATAAGGCTGTTCCCATTCCATGGTCTGACCATTTCTTACTTCCTTTCGCATTGACGCTACCGGATGCCAATACACCGACTGTTAGAGCTATGAAATTTGCCCGTAAGTGGTCGACACTTTCCATAGATGCCCTGATAGACAAGTTAAACGCTACTTCTCCCCCATCGCAATTAAACCCCACTCTTGCTAATGATAATTTCAACAACTGGATTGAGTCAGCACTTGATTGTGTTCTCCCTAGAAAACAGATTTCAGAAAGGGTGGGAGTAAAAAAAAAACCTTGGTATTCTCAACATCTACGTCAATAAAAGCAGATATGTAAAAAACATGAAAGAAGCTGGAGGAAAGATTTCTCTGCCTCTAGCAAAACTAAATATCGAGAAGCTATTAAAATGTACAAAGATGAAATAAAAAATGCCCAGGCGCTTTTTTACCAAGACAAAATTTCAGCTGTAAACTCTTCTCGTGAGATATTTAAAATAGTTAAATCTCTTCTCACAACTCCGACACCCTCTAAAGTCTTAAATAATGCTCAATTGTGGTGCAATGAAATTGCTGAATATTTCTCAGACAAAATACTAACTATATATAAATCATTTCCTCAAAACATAGATGCATTGGTCCCTTTATCTACTGTTACTCTCACCCCGGAAACGCCAATTTTGCTAGAGGAATTTCCGCTCCTTGATCTTATCACTCTTCAAGGACTCTTGAGAGAGCTAAAATCAGGCTCTCCCTTAGACCCTGCCCCTCCTACCATTCTCCATCAAATCTCAGAGGCTGTGTCACCAGTTATACTGGAGGTGATAAACTCCTCACTCAAGACAGCCATTGTGCCATCCCAATGGAAACATGCAAGGGTCAAGGCACTGTTAAAAAAACCTAGCCTTGACCCAGAAAACTGGGGAAACTATCGACCTATTTCCTTACTACCGGGAATAAGTAAGCTAGCTGAGAAATACATTAATTCTATTTTATCAGCCTTCTTGGAAAACAACAATGGTCTTCATCCTACACAGACAGGATTTAGACCCCAACAGGGCACAGAAACTGCTCTTTTGGCTGTAGCAGAGGAAACAAGGAAGACTCTTGATAATGGAGGCTGCGCTGCCATTTTATTATTGGATCTCAGCGCAGCCTTCGATACTGTTAATCATCGCTTAATGATACAAAGACTTGGAGAGGCCGGAGTGACTGGATCAGCCCTAAAATGGCTCCAGTCTTTCCTTCAAAACAGGGTTTTCACAGTTTTTGAAGACGAATATTCTTCAAAACAAATTCCTTTGAAATGTGGGGTTCCTCAGGGATCTTCCCTCAGCCCCACTATGTTCAATGTGTACATGAGATCGCTAGCTGAAACAGTATGTCCATTCGGGGTGCATATCGTTACCTATGCGGATGACATGCAGTTAGTCATCTCTATGAAACAAAACAATCAACATGAACCCGATTTAATCACCTGTCTGGAGAAAGTCTTTGATTGGATGAATAATTCCTTCCTGAAACTTAACGGATCAAAGACTGAACTCATGCTGTTGGGGAAGTCTGCTCCCGAAACATTGACCACCTTTGGCCTAGTGTTTTAGGTTCCCCCCTGCCCCTAGAAAACAAATCAAAAGTCTTGGGGTTTGGCTTGACTGCAACCTTGATTTTAAGGCACAAGCGCGTACAGTTGCAGCTAGCTGTTACAGCCTCTTAAGAATGATTAGAAAAATACTTCCCTTGCTACCTTTTACAGCTAGACGGGTGTTGGTCCAAGCTCTTATCCTATCAAGATTGGACTATGCTAATGTTCTGTACCTGGGAGCCCCGCAGGGTACCATCAAAATTCTTCAAACAGTACAAAATTGTGCAGCTCGCATGCTGATGAATATTCCCAAACGCTCCTCTACAAAACCCGCACTCGCTACTTTGCATTGGCTCCCTGTTCAGGAAAGAATCCAATTTAAGTCCCTATGTATTACCCACAAGTTACTTTCTGGCAAGGGCTCTTCCTTGATCTGTTCTTGGATTCAACCCTATGTGCCTAATAGGGTCCTTAGATCTAAGAACAAAGATTGAGTCTTAGTTCCTAAGATTAAACGATCACGTAGTGGAGGCCGACTGTTTACGTACAATGCATCCAAACTTTGGAACGGTCTTCCCCTCCACATACGCTCCGAACCTGATTATCTCAAGTTCAGAAAACTGTTGAAAACCTTCCTCTTTCCGTGACCTCATTATTATTACAGTTCTCTAGGGTGTCATAGCGCTGGGATGCCTCCGGGTAGCCATGCGCTCTATAAGTGCTCCTTCATTCATTCATTCATGACCATTGCGAAATGTGCAATCAGGTGTCTGACTCTGTGTCATTGTGGACTGGCATAGCTTTTTGGACTTCAAGAGTCGTAAATTGTTTATAATGGACTGACATATGATTTGTGGCTGTTGGATCTGCACATGGGGTAAAACATATGTGTGTAATCACTAGACTGTGCCTAATGGTGGATTCCACATTAATGTGCAAGCAGCTTTACTTTGTTCTCGTCAGCCTGTGACGTGTTCCTGTATACTGATTTGTGTTATCATACACTCAAATGTCTCATTTGGATAACGTGTGATCATCAGATTCTTTCTAATGTGGGTAGCATGGGGTGTACATGTGTACTTGACCACTACAGAGCTTGCATTCCCCGCAAAAACATGAGTGTATCACAGTGCAGACTGTTGTTTTTGGATGCACTGCCCCTCTGACAGGAGCCAGTAATGACTCATTGGCCAGACAGGCCTGTGGCATGGTGTACCACATGCCAATCTGGAGCCTGCAGTATTGTCAGTTGTCCTGCATGAACTCCATTGTAGCATTGACTATCAAGACATGAGGCCATCATGGTGTCTGAGGATGGAAGCATATCCATCATATCAACAATGACTACGGCCAGCCCATTTACTGACACAAGTACTGAGTCACTGGCAGGAGATGGGATATGTGGGTAATGACACAATACACTCACAATCCTTGCAGATAAGAAAACTGGCAATGTGGTGCATGTTTGCACATATAATTAGTGACATCAACATCATACATGCACCAGACAGATGGGTCCATTGCCAGGATGGGTACGAGGAGCATGGTTGACTGGCAGACTGACAAGTGCCTGGTTCACATATGTGTCATTCATTTAAGCAATGATTTTCTGATAATGCCAGGGCTTACTCTGTGAGTTACAGTCATGTGTCAAGTCAATACAGGTGACTAATGTGATTCTGTTTTTCCTCCTTGTTTAGAGCATCATCTACGGCTACTGGAGGAGACAGCTCCACGGACCAAGAGGAGGCACAGAGCCAGACTGGGTCCGCTGTGGATGAGGCGGAGGGACCCAGTGGCACGCAGGGTGAGGGGAGCCACACGGAGGGACACTCAGCAACAACCACCTCAGCTGAGGAACACTCCAGCTCCAGTGAGGACTCCCTTGTGGAGGCGGGTGTTACAGGACCACAGGCCACAACCAGTGAGTCTGTCCCCGCCACCACCACCATTTCCACCCTCCCAGCTGCTCCCATCCCAGATGTCCGTGGAGCCTCCCCTGTTAGGGAGCATGTCTCCTTCAGTCCAGGCACCGCACCCCCTGCCTCTATCTCCCCTGCTGCCCTGAGTGTGGAGTCTGTGGACTTGCTGAAGCAGATCCATGTGGGGCAGACATCGATGCTGAGTGTCCTCCATGCTCACACCGGTCTATTGACACAATTGGTGTCATTCATTGAGGGCATCTCAGCAAACATGTCTGCCCAACAGCGGACCAATCAGTCCATGGCCTCCTCACTGACAGCAGCAGTGTCCCTCCTCCAACAGTCCCTCACCCCTCCTACCTCTGCCCCATCCACAATCCCCACTACCCTACCTGCCCAACGAACACTCACACAGGCACATGCACGCACAACAACAGACACAAGCAGCACATAGCAATGTCAGTCCAAGGTAAAACGCGCAAGCACGCACACTCAGGGGACTGATGGCACACACACAGGGGATAGGGTACAGACACACAGACAGGCATCCACAACCACTCCGCAGTCCTCAGATACCTCTCCGTCCAAAACCCCTTCCCTTGACTCACCTGCAACCCCCCCTTCCCAGAAGGTCTTCCTCTGTGACCTTGGCCTCTTCCCCACAGATCCATCAGGTCCAACTCACAAGGGGAAGAGGAAGTCACCACACACAGAGGGTAGCCCCCACACACACACCCTCCCCCAGGAGCAGGAACACTGAGGCCCCCACCCGCAAATCCCCCAGGACCAGGAAGAGCAAGACCCCACCACAATCCCGCACTCCCACCACACAGTCTCCATCCTCCAGCCCCCAGGCCACCACTCCTAGGGTTCCCACATCACACCCTGCCCCAGGTTCCCCCACACACCATCCCCAAAATGATTAGGCCCTCCCCCCTTCCACATGCACTTCCACCCCAACCTCACACCCTCAGCCTGTTCCTACAACTGCTGTGGAGACCGTGTCCCCCCCATCTGACCTACCCACTTCATCTGAGCCCCAAACAACACCTTTGGACATTGGCACTGCAGTGGAGACCCCGTCCACTCCGTCTGACTTGGGCACTGCAGTGGTGACGGCGCCCACGGTATCAGACACATCCACTGCAGTTGCCACTGACACTCCTGCACCCACCACACCTCCCCTGCCCCATACTGCTATCCCCTTATCCTATCCCTGTGGTGCCTGGCCTGCCCCTATGTATGACCCTCCAAGGGGAGATGTCCCCTGGCTGTAGCAGTGCAGGCAAGCAATGTGTGACGAGTAGTCATATGTCACACGAAACGGACAATTGCAATGGACTGGTCATTGGCCTTTGGATTGATCATGGTATCAAAATGTTTATTTTTGCAAGCTGAATAAAGCTAATTTTTTTTATTTGCTAGTTTTTCATTTAATGTACATGATGTTGCTGATGAGTGTCATTAAGTTGCTGTTGCTATTGTGTTTGTTGAAAATAAATGATTTGGTGATGGGATGAACTGCATGTGGTCCATGGTATATGTGTCCTATTACAGTATGTAGCCATGTCATCCTTTGCTGCAAATTGAGGTAGTCATGATCCCAATAATTTGGCACAGGGAGTGTCACCTTCTTTTCACAACTTCACATCTTTGGCTTACACTGTTGCACATATGTTGGGCTTAGATTTGTGCACATTGTACTTTTTCCTGACTGTGGGCCCATCTCCACTGGACATGCAGATTAGCGCATCAATGATGAACAAGTCATCTGTGTCATCAGTGCAACTTGCTATACATGTGTTTTGATGTTGTGCAGATGACTTAAGAGTCACTCCTGTACACAGGCTGATGTGACCAGAGCTTTCAGGGTGTTGTAATTGTTGGCTCACTGACCAAGTTTTATGCTGACATGACAGAGCCCTGCACAGACAACGTTTGGCACAGCTGACCTTACACATGAGTGGAGTCATCTCATGGCAGTGTGTTATTCCGTGACATTTACTGAGCCCATGTTGTGTGTTCTGTGAGCATGTCTCTGTGGGTTCCCTTCCCTTTTTCTACACAGCCTATATTCCCTGCAGATGTTCCTGTTTGTGATGCTTGCTGAGTCGTCCTGTGTTTATCCAACATCTTTGACCTAGGTTTTCTGGGATGTAGGAGCATGGAAAGCTACTGGTCATTAGGGTGTCATCCGTGGGTGTGTTTGATGTAAGGGCCTGGAATGTGGGCAAACGCACATGGGACATATTCAGGATTCCCCAAGGCACTTTTGTGTTTCCAACATCAGGTTGTTTTCACTATGTGGTGTCTTTCTGTGACTGGGTCACTTGTATGTGTGTGTGACTGCTCACACTCATCAGATCCTAGCCTTAAATGTTGGATGATGTCAACATGTGTTCTTTGTGGGTCTCCTAGGGCTCTTCATTGGTCTGGGTCTGTGACAGGGATCCCAATGTGTCTGATAAGTTTCACGTCATGCACATGTACCTCATACTATGCAGTGTGGAAGACATTCACAAGGGTTGTTGACTGGCCATGTGTGATGAGTTTGTACACCTTAGATCCCCCCTCCACCCCTGGGATTGTCATAGGTGCATGTGCAATGTCACCAGTCCATGTGGGCTTAGCTGATGCACATTGGTGCAGATCAAGGTGTGTGGTATTGAGAGTGGGCAAATGTGAGTTGTCTCATGTCTAGGCCCCTACCTACATAGTGGCCTTAAATTACAGGCCATGCCCAGTGAGTTTTTTGTGTGTGAGTGTGATGGAAGTTGGTCTGTCACGACATGACACAGTGCACACATGTGACTGTGCTCCACAGTATGGGCAACATCCAAATTTCTCATCACAGAGGGATCATCATACAGGCTACTGTCACCACAATGTAGGGTCCTTGTGGGTACTGATGGAGTGGGTCTGTCTCTTGCTGTGTTGGTTGCTGTTCGCCCAGCTTATGTCACATGAGTCTGTTGTGAACCCACTGATCTAACAATGCCTGATTGCCCACAAAGAGGTACCCAATTCATGAGATACTTCTGGATTGCACTGTGTACACATATGTCTCATTGTAGTTCAGCCCCACATCATGTGTGTCGTACTAGCCTGGGTACACTGAGACACACACACACATGTTGTGTTCGATATGCAGTGTGAGGCTGGCTGGTTGTGTTTGTGCATCTGCACCCATGCATTGGTATAGCTTTTGTGGGCCATTGGCTGGATGTTGGTTGTAGGTTTTTTCCTACTGTCCCTGGGACTCCTACCTCATCAGTCTGCACATTCATCATGGTTAGTATGTCCCATTGCTGCCATGGTATGGGACTTGATCACCTAAAAGCTTCAGTCTCCACAGGATTCCTTAGTATGTGTGTCTGTTAGTGAACATATGTGTGTATGCATTATGATGGTCACTTCTTACATTGTCTAATTGGACATTGGAGGCATTGTCAGCCCCCATGTGCGATGCTTTTCTACACATGGCAGAGGGTTTTTTAGACGACACTAAAATCTTTCACTCAACAGATCTCTGTTTGTTTGCAACACAACCACTACTTTGCCACTACATTGCTTGTGGTGTTAGGACCAGGAATCAGACATGCTGGTTTGCAGATGCTGGTATTTTTAAGCCCACACTCACCTTTTGGTCACTGTAGTGAGGGGGGGTTAAACCCCATTACCACAATGTTCCTGATATGCTGGAGTTTTGGACCCCACACTCACCTTTTGGTCACTGTAGTGAGGGGGGGGGGTTAAACCCCATTACCACAATGTTCCAGATTTGCTGGAGTTTTGGACCCCACATTCACCTTTTGGTCACTGTGGTGAGGGGGGTTTAACCCCATTTCCACAATGTTCCAGATTTGCTGGTGTTTTGGACCCCACACTCACCTTTTGGTCACTGTAGTGAGGGGGGGTTAAACCCCATTCCCACAATGTTCCTGAAAATGCTTGGGGTTTGAGCCCCACATTCACCTTTTGGTCACAACTGTGATGGGAGTTACAGTATGTGTTCCCTTTCAGTGTCACTGTTGCAGGCAGTTTCCACACAATACACAATCTTGCCATGATGGTAGGGGGATGTGTTTGGCCTACAACCCCTATGGGTGGGAATGCTAGTGGTGTTAGCCATCCCCCCCTATGAGTAGGGACTACTGGTAGTGATAGTAACCCCCCATGAGTAGGGACTGCTGGTAGTGATAGCCATCAAGCCCCCTATGGGCTGGACAATGGTGGTGGTGGTAGCCATCCAGCCCCCTATGGGCTGGACAATGCTGGTAGTGATAGCCATCCCCCACCCTATGAGTAGGGACTACTGGTAGTGATAGCCATCCCCCCCCTATGAGTAAGGACTGCTGGTAGTGATAGCCATCCACCCCCTATGGGCTAGACAATGCTGGTAGTGATAGCCACCCCCCCTATGAGTAGGGACTACTGGTAATGATTGTCATCCACCCCCTATGAGTAGGGACTACTGGTAGGGATAGTCACCCACCCCCCTATGGGTAGGGACTGCTGGTAGTGATAGCCATCCAGCCCCCTATGGGCTAGACAATGCTGGTAGTGGTAGCCATCCACCCCCTATGGGTGGGGACTACTGGTAGTGATAGCCATCCCCCACCCTATGAGTAGGGACTGCTGGTAGTGATAGCCATCAAGCCCCCTATGGGCTGGACAATGCTGGTAGTGGTAGCCATCCACCCCCTATGGGTGGGGACTACTCGTCGTGATTGCCATCCCCCACCCTATGAGAAGGGACTGCTGGTAGTGATAGCCATCAAGCCCCCTATGGGCTGGACAATGCTGGTAGTGGTAGCCATCCAACCCCTATGGGTTGGGCAATGCTGGTGGAGAGGGATATCCACCCCCTATGTGTGTGTTGCATTTTGCTGGTTCGTGATGTTTGTTTGTGTGGTGGGTGTCTGACTTACCGTCTGCGACGTACGTGTCGGTTCCTGTTGTTGATCCGGTCATAGATGTACAGTACAGGGATGACCTGCGCGATCGGATTCATGGTTGGTTCGTCTCATAGGCGTTTATCGGTGGTTCGTCTCGTAGGCGTAGATCGTGTTGTGGCGCGAATCGTACCTGAAATACTGCTCTTCCGGATGCTGTGACGTGCTGGAGGTGGCGACCTGTTCGCGCGTAGGACGTACGTATCATACTTGGCCGGCCGGAAACTGCTGTGAAAATGCTTCCGGGCGACTCTATTCAGCATTTACGGATCCGGCTCGTACGGGAAATGTAGCTGGAATTGGAGCGTACGTGTCGGTTGGGATTTGGACACATTTGCGCATCGTACTTCATCGTTCAGACGGACCGGCTCCCGGAACAAGTCGGTGGTAAGGTAACGCTACGGACAGCTTTCGGAGGGCTGTCCGAGCGAGATCGGAATTGGCCCCTATATGTCAGATACTGTGGGTTGCATTCATGATGTTGTTTGAAATGGCGTGCTACAGGGTGTCTCATCAACATTTTTGATAGCTCGTAAACTTTGTAATACCCGTTTATGTGCTTGTAGAATGGTGCTACCAACATATCTCTTCCTGCAAGGGCAAGTCAACACATATATTACAAAATCAGATTTGCAGTTGAGAGATTTTTTAATTTCTATTTTCTCTCCTAGATCAGTGTGAATCTCTGCTGTATTTACACCATGCATGCAAGTCATACATTTGCTACATTTCCTGAGTCCCCTTGCTGGTTTCAACCACGTGGCATATTTTGCAATCTGGTTCTTAACTAGGATGTCCTTGATGGACCTCGATCTCCTATAGGTGATCAAGGGTCTATCCCCAAAATCCATCCCTAACACAGGGTCCTGTTTAATTAGACGCCAATGTTTTTGCAGGAATTTTCTTGTCTGGTTATGTACTTTGCTGTAGGTAGTGATAAATCTACATTCCTCTTGGATGGATGTGTCACTATACCCCGGTACATCTGATCTCTCATTATGTCTCTCAGTTGGTTTATTGAATAACAGATCAGGTCTAGTTTTAGTACATACCTTAAGTTTGGCTTGGTTTATGATTTGTTCATTGTAACCCCTTTCTCTTAATCTATTTAATATTTCTCTTTCTGTTTGAGAGAAGGAGTCCTGTGTACTACAAATCCTTTTTGCCCTTAACAGTTCATCATACGGTATGCTCTTCGTGAGGGCACCCGGATGCGAACTGGTAGCATGTAGAGTCGAGTTACCAGAAGTTTCTTTCCTAAATACTCTTGATGTGATTTTACAACAGAAGAGAAAGTATTGGATTGCGGAGTGGTAAAATGCACTTTCCCCACTCCACTCAGTACAACAGTAGGGAAAGTGTTCGATTACGGATAGATAATATTTGCTATAACCATTTCAGCCAGTGCAACATTAGGGAAACTGTTGGAGTGTGGAGGGGTAAAATTTGCGAATCCCACTCCAATCAGTACACCAGTAGGGAAAGTGTTGGATTGCAGAGAAGTAAAATTTACTTTTCCCACTCCAGTCAGTTTAACAGTAGAGAAATTGATAGATTCTGGAGGGATAAAATTTACTATTCCCACTCCAATGAATGCAACAGTAGGGAAAGCGTTGGATTGCGGAAGGGTAAAATTTACTATTTCTATTACAGTCAGTACAACAGTAGGGAAAGTGTTGGAAAGCGGAGGGGTAAAATTTACCATTCCCACGCCAGTCATTACAACAGTAGGGAAAGTGTTGGATTGCAGAGGGGTAAAATGTACTTTTCCCACTCCACGCAGTAGAACAGTAGGGAAAGTGTTGGATTGCGGAGGGGTAAAATTTACTATTCCCACTCCAGTCAGTGCAACATTAAAAACAAACAAAATAACTTGAATGAAATAAAATTATATAAAAAAAAGTAAATAAAGAAAAATTTAAATATGTTGTAAAAAAATACACATATATTTAAAATTTAAAATAAAAACATATTGCAATATTAAATAATTAGCACAAATACCTACACACATTGTTATAAATAAAATACAAAAATATTTTTCATATAATAAACATTTTTATTTAGAAATTATTCATTAACAAAAAAATATTTATTACATAAATATAATTTACTAACTTCCCATCTTATAACCCCACAAAACTCACAACCTGCACCTTACACTTAACTTAAAAAAATATATATTTATACAATTAATATTAATATTTATCAACAAACCAATTGTCATTCATTAAATATTACTTAATAATGAATTATAATTAATGTACTTCCCACTGTATACCCTTACAAAACACACAACCTCCTCATAAAATTTTACAAAAACGTATTTACACAATTAACAACATTAATCAAATTACTAATTAATATTAGTTAAAAAAATTATTCATTACTTAAAATTAATTTACTTCCCACCCCATACTCCTACAAAACCCACAACCCACATCTAAAATCGAAATAAAAACAAATTTAATTGCACAATTAACAAAATTAATGAATAATGAAACAAATATTAATTATTAAAAACTAGGGGGGAGATTTACAAACATTTTGTGCTGGGTTGGCGTCACAAAAGTGACTCTAACCTGTGCAAAATGTTTTTTTTGCTATTTACTTTCCAGCTCAAAACGTCTTTTGCACCGGTAAGCCCCCTCAAAGTAGCGCAAAGCATTGCGATTACTGCTTTGCGTTACTTATCGCTGAGAAAGCTTTACATGGGTGGAACATGTGCATTCCCATGCAACCACCCATGCTTTTTGACGCGAAACCATATTTACAAAGATTTGTAGACATGGCTTTGTGCCAAAAGTTAACGCCCCTTCAAAGGAGGCGCTACCAGGAGAAATGCTTTCATTTCTCCGTGCTTTTTCGACTTTGCATACGTGCTGCACTGTGTAGCACGCATACAAAGTGGGAAAAGCTTTCCATTTTGTCTAGGCGTAGTATTTTGTACAAGAAGGGTACCCTTCTTGTACTAAACCTAGGCTAGACTCATGCACACACCCTAGCGCTATGGCGCTAAGGTGTGTGAATGGCGCAAGCCTGCTGAAATCAGTGCCGGCACAAGGGAAAGGGGAGGAGAGAGCCATATCTCTGAAGATATTGCGCTTTCCTGCTCCCTCCCTGTTGCGCAATGCAGCGCAGCCTTGCAGGGGGCTGCATTGCGTTGCGTGACATTTTTGTAAATCTCCCCCAGATATTAATTCATTAAAATTAACTTCCCCACCCTTTACCTGTTTAAACACCACAATGCACACCTAAAATTAAACTTAAAAAAAAAATTGATAACACAAATAAAATAATTAATTGTCAATTAAATAATTAAAAGTATTTAACAACTAATTATTAATTAATTAAATTAATTTTTCTTCCCATCCTTTACCCCTATAAACCCGAACAACCTACACCTAAAAAAGTTTCATTAAACAATTAACATAATTAATTATCAATTAATGACTTAATATTAATTAACAACTAATAAATTGATTGAAAATAAATGACTTCCCACCCTTTACCCCTTTAACCCCACAATCCACACCTAAAAAATAAATAATTAACACCATTAACATAATTAATTCTCAATTAATTAACATTAATTAAACAACTAATTATTAATTAATTAAAAATAAATTACTTCCCAACCTTCATCCCTGTAAACCCCACAACCCGCACATAAAAGTTACATAAAAAATAAAACATAGCACAATTAACATAATTAATATCAGTCAAATAAATATTTTTAAAATAAAAAATAATCATTAATTTATTATAATTAAATTACTTCCCACCCGATACCCCTATAAACCCACAACTCGCTACGGAACTAAAAAACACAAAATGTAATTAAATTAAATGTAATACCTTCTAAAAATTTAACAAGTATATTAAAAACATAAACAATAATTATACAAAACAATTACATCATATACATTTAAAATATATACTAAAATACATAACAATAATTAAAAAACAATATTTTAAACAACTATGGGCCCTATTACGATGTTGGTCAGACGAGCGTCCAACCGACACTGTAGCAGAAGGGGACCGCCCGACAAGAAGTCGGTGGTCCCGCTTCCATGATTATGATGCGACCGCCTTCACGGTGGTCAGAAAGTGCATATTTTCTATTGCAGCTTGTGCTGCGGGCAAAATACACTTTTAAAACATCCATGCCCTGTGTTGCAGGCACCATGCGGTGTCTGCTACATGGGGCATGGATGTTTGGGGGGCACCACAGGTGACCCCCAGGCCTCATAGCGGAGCCCACGGTGGGACGGGGTCCATGCTATGGACCCCAAAGTCACTTTCCGACAGCCTTTCCATGTCGGAAAGGTCGACATTCAAAGGCTGTCGGAAATGGACCGCCACCGACAACCTGTTGGTGGCGATCTGCCCGACATCGTAACATGGCCTTATATTTTTTCAAACAATATTAATAACTTTGATATTTTAAAAATCGATATTACTTACCTTAAATCGATATTCTTTACATCGATATTCTTGCTGACGATATTTCCATGCCACGATATTTCCGACTCAATATTTTGGTAGGACGATATTTTGTACTCAATATTTTGTCTGAATACCATAGTGTAGTAATTGTTCCTGGTACTGCAAGAGTATACAGTAGAGGTTGAACGTGTGGTACGTGTCCCTGCACAAGTGTGCATTAGAGGGAGATTGTATGATTTATGTCCTTAGTCTTGTGACTGACTGGGTGGCAGTAGAGGTAGGTGTAGAACATGAGCCTGGTCCTGCAAGTGAATGCAGTAGAAGGTAGGTGAATTGCATGTGTATCACTGAGGCGAAAATATTGTTCCCCTGGTATTGTGCATGCTAGTGGTTTTGTTTGGATGGGTTCTGTGTGACGTGTATATGGGTGTGCTTTTGGTTTCATTTGGATGGGGCTTGTATTTTTATTATCGAAGCTAGAGTCTTATACTGTTCCATTGGTATTTTATTAGTCCTGTTGTATGTTTATTATTTTCTAAGGCAAGGGATGTGTTATAATCTGCTGTTTATTATTTTCTAAGGGAAGGAGATGTGTTATAATCTGCTGTTGGTTGTAATGCATTCTCTGCACAGCTTCTCTGTTTCCCTGCTCTGCTCTACCAGTGTATGATGTCATGGAATGTTGGTAGGTGACTGAAGGAGTGGACAGTTAGAGAGTGGGCTGAGCAGAGAGGATGCTGCTCCTGGTGGGGTTCCCTATTTAGTAACTTGCAACCTTGTAACCTTTCCAAGAAACCTACAATTTGCTATCCCACATGAACTGCCTACTTGACTTCTACTTATGAAGAGAGAACCTTTTAATTACAAAACATTAACTTCTATGTGTTGCTGGTGCTATTGAATTCAAGGTGGAGGGAGAAGCCGAGAAAATGAACACTTTTTTAAAACATTAAGGGGTCGATTCCGATCTCGGCCGGTACGGCACCTAACAGTATTCGTCCGGAAAAATACCAGCCGAATGCGTGTTTCCCGACCGATTCGTACACTCGTCCGGACGAACAAGTACGATGCGTAGAACAACTCATTTTCCGAGCGAGCCGTACTCACCCAATCCAGCTCCTGTTCCCCTCCCGAGCCGGATCCGTGAACGCCGAATCGAGCCGCACGGAAGCAAATACACAGCACCTTCCGGCCGGACTAGTACGATGCGCAATCCGTACGCGCTGAACCCGTCGCTACATCCGGCACGTTTGAGCATCCGGGCGAGCCGTACATAAGCTCCGTTTCGCGCCACAAGACGATCCACGGCTATGAGACGAACAAGCCTGCTACGAGTACGACTCGAAGACACGAGAAACCCGAACGAGACGATCCAAGCATGAATCCCATTGCGCAGGTCCTACCTATACTCTACATCTATTACCGGGACCGGCACGGACGCGTACGGCGCAGACGGTAAGTCAAACACCAACAATACAAAAAAACTACACGTACCCGAAATATGTCACACACACATAGGGATGCACAAATAACTTACACTAGCAACAGCAGAACCATAGGGGTGGGATGGCCAACACCAATGCCATACACACCCATAGGGGGATGGATGCCTACCACTACTACCATCCCCACTCATGGGGGGATGGATGCCCACCACTAGCACCACCCCTACTCATGGGGGCCTGGATGCCTGTCACTACTACCATCCCCACTCATGGGGGGATGGATGCCCACCACTACCACCACCCCTACTCAGGGGGGCCTGGATGCCTGTCACTACTACCATCCCCACTCATGGGGGGATAGATGCCTACCACAACCACCATCACTACTCAGGGTGGCCTGGCTGCCTGCCACTACTTCCATCCCCACCCTTAGGGGTATGGATGCCTACCACTACCACCATCACTACTCAGGGGGGCCTTGATGCCTGCCACTACTACCATCCCCACTCATGGGGGGATGGATGCCTACCACTACCACCACCCCTACTCAGGGGGGCCTGGATGCCTGTCACTACTACCATCCCCACCCTTAGGGGTATGGATGCCTACCACTACCACCATCACTACTCAGGGGGGCCTTGATGCCTGCCACTACTACCATCCCCAATCATGGGGGATGGATGCCTACCACTACCACCACCCCTACTCAGGGGGCCTGGATGCCTGTCACTACTACCATCCCCACTCATGGGGGATGGATGCCTACCACTACCACCATCACTACTCAGGGGGCTGGATGCCTACCACTACCACCACCCCTACTCAGGGGGGCCTGGATGCCTGTCACTACTACCATCCCCACTCATGGGGGGATGGATGCCTACCACTACCACCATCACTACTCAGGGGGGGCTGGATGCCTGTCACTACTACCATCCCCACTCATGGGGGGATGGATGCCTACCACAACCACCATCACTACTCAGGGTGGCCTGGATGCCTGCCACTACTACCATCCCCACCCTTAGGGGTATGGATGCCTACCACTACCACCATCACTACTCGGGGGGGCCTTGATGCCTGCCACTACTACCATCCCCACACATGGGGGGATGGATGCCTACCACTACCACCATCACTACTCAGGGGGGCCTGGATGCCTGCCACTACTACCATCCCCACCCTTAGGGGTATGGATGCCTACCACTACCACCATCACTACTCAGGGGGGCCTGGATGCCTGCCACTACTACCATCCCCACCCTTAGGGGTATGGATGCCTACCACTACCACCATCACTACTCAGGGGGCCTGGATGCCTGTCACTACTACCATCCCCACTCATGGGGGGATGGATGCCTACCACTACCACCATCACTACTCAGGGGGGCCTTGATGCCTGCCACTACTACCATCCCCACCCTTAGGGGTATGGATGCCTACCACTTCCACCATCACTACTCAGGGGGGCCTTGATGCCTGCCACTACTACCGTCCCCACTCATGGGGGGATGGATGCCTACCACTACCACCATCACTACTCAGGGGGGGCTGGATGCCTACCACTACCACCACCCCTACTCAGGGGGCCTGGATGCCTGTCACTACTACCATCCCCACTCATGGGGGATGGATGCCTACCACTAACACCACTGCTACTCATAGGACGGGTAATGCATGACCCAACTAGCATACTCCCACATAAGGAATGACAGAAGATTACATCCCCCAACACCATGACAAGTGTGTGTAGTCTGTGTCAAATGCCTACAACACTGAACATGACATTGAACATACAATGTGACCCCTAGCACATGTGTCACACATAAATGTGTGTGGCCTCCACAATGCAAGCAGACCATGGCCACTGTGGCAATGGGCTCGAACACCCCATCACCACAGTGACCAAAAGGGAAGTGTGCTGTCCATAGCTGATGCACATTTTGAACAGTGTGGCAATGGGGCCTAAAGCCCCATCACCACAGTGACCAAAAGGGAAGTGTGGTGTCCATAGCTGATGCACATTTTGAACAGTGTGGCAATGGGGCCTAAAGCCCCATCACCACAGTGACCAAAAGGTAAGTGTGGTGTCCATAGCTGATGCACATTTTGAACAGTGTGGCAATGGGGCCTAAAGCCCCATCACCACAGTGATCATAAGGTAAGTGTGGTGTCCATAGCTGATGCACATTTTGAACAGTGTGGCAATGGGGCCTAAAGCCCCATCACCACAGTGATCATAAGGTAAGTGTGGTGTCCATAGCTGATGCACATTTTGAACAGTGTGGCAATGGGGCCTAAAGCCCCATCACCACAGTGACCAAAAGGGAAGTGTAGTCATGGTAAGAGCTGCCAAAGCCAAACTGCATGGATGAATCCTGGTCACACAACAACAAACACATCAGTGGCATAGTAGTGCTTGTGTCCCTTAGCAACATAAATTGGTCGAGGGAAACAGTGCAGTGTCAATAAAACATCGTTTTGGCCATGTGCATACAAACATCACCCATGGGGGCACACATTGTCAACATTCACAAATAACACAATGACAGAAGTGACCATCATAATGCTGACCCACATATCTGCACCAATGGACACACAAATGTAGATATCCTGTGGAGACTGTAGATGTCAGGTGAACAAATACCATACCATGGCAGCAATGGAACATACAAACCATGATTATTGTGCTGACTGATGACCTAGGAGTCCCAGGGACAGCAGGGGAAAGCCACCAAACAACATACCAATATGGAGGTAGGGGTCTAGCCGTGCAACAACTCACTTTTGCACACACTCAACACCACACACCCTGTACTCCAACAATGTGCAGCAGTGAAGCTCACATGGACTGGGGACATTGGACATGCACCCATGACAATACCAGGGGTGGTGGTGGGAACTAGGGTGCAGAAACCCATCACACATGGCCAGTCAACAAGACTCATCAATGTCTGACACACAGCACAGTATGCCGTACATGGGCATGATGTGAAATCCACCACAATCAATGGGATCCTGGCCATAGTCACACACCAACGAAGAAGCCAAGGTGACACACGAAGAACACACGTACACAACTTCCAACATTGGAGCTCTGACCCTGAGGAGTGGCAGCAGTCACACACACAACGTGTCACAATCACTGAAAGCTAACACAAACTGTAAATCACATGACTCTTGTAAACAACAAGTGCCAAGGGGAATCCTGAATGTGTCCCATCTGCGTTTGCCCACATCCCCAGCCCTGACAACAAAGACAACCTGGGATGACAACCTCATGAACATTAGTTTGCCATGCACCCACATCACGGAGAAACCAGGTCCAAGATGCTGGATGAACACAGAACAACTCAGCAAGCATCACAAACAGGAACATCCCTAGGGACACAGCCTGTGTAGGAAAAGGGAAGGGAACACGCACAGACATGCTTACACAACACACAACACAGGTCCACGCAATGTCACCAGATTACACACTGCCATGAGGGCACTCCACTCCTGTGGAAGGTCCGCTGTGCCAAACCTTGTCTGTGCAGGACCCAAACATGTCAGCAGAACACTCCGTCAGTGAGTCAACAACCACAACACACAGAAGGCTCTGCTCACATCAGCCTGGGTATGGGAGTGTCACGTCAGTCATCTGCACACACACAAAACAAGTGTCAAGCAAGTTGCACTGTATACACAGATGAGTCCTTCGACATTGATGTGCAAAACTGCATGTCCAGTGGAGCTGGGCACACAGTCAGGGAAATCGAAACATTGAACAGTGGTAAGCCCACCAGATGTGCATCAGTGTAAGACAAAGATGTTCATTTACAAATGCAAAAAGGACATCCCTGTGTCAAATGCTGAACATTACACCCTCAGTCTGTAGCAAAGGATGCCATAGATCCAGACTACAACAGGACACATATCCCATGGACCACATGGAGTCCATCACTGCAACACTTCATTGTCCTAATGTGAACACTATTACAATTGCAAATGCAGGATGCTACTCATCCACATCATGTACATCAAAAGAAAACCCAAAAGTAAACAAAAAGAGGCTTTATTCAGCAAATGTCAGGGTAAACACGGAAGTCCAAAAGAAACTAAGGCCAATGGCCAGTCCAAAATCACAGTCCCAACGGGGTGAGAAGTGACAACTGGTCACACATTGCTTGCCTGCACTGGTACGGTTGGGGGACATCCCCCTTGGAGGGGCATACAATGGGCAGGCCAGGCACCGCAGGGACAGGATCAGGCGATGACAGAGTGAGGCAGTGAAGGGGTGGTAGGTGCAGGAGTGTCACCGGCAACTGCAGTGGAGGTGTCTGACTCAGGGGGGGCCGGCACCACTGTGGTACACAAGTCAGTTGGTGTGGGTGCTGCAACAACTGCAGTGGGCTGGACTGATGTAGTGGACTGGGTACCCACTGCAGTGCCCGAGTTAGACGTGGTGGTTGTGGACTCCACTGCAGTGCATGACTCCAAGGGAGTGGAAGGGTGGGCAGATGAGGTGGGCAGGACAGAGGGGGGACCCGGTCTCCACAACAGTGCCACTAACAGGCAGAGCGTCTGGGTTGGGGGTGGAAGAGCAAGTGGCAGGGGGGGCCTAAGCAGTCTGGGAATGCGGTATCGGTGTGTGGGGGAACCTGGGGCAGGGTGTGGCGGGGGAACCTGTGCAGTGGTGGCCTGGGGGATGGAGGAGAGAGACTGGGTGGTGGAGCTGCGTGGTGGTGGTGGTGGGGTCTTGCTCTTCCTGGTCCGGGGGACTTCCTAATGGGGTCCTGTGTCTGCCTGCGCCTGGGGGAGGGTGTCCGGGGGCGAGGGGCACTCCCCTCTGTGTGGGTGGACTTCCTCTTCCCCCGGTATGCTAGATCAGCAGGATTGGAGGGGAAGAGGCCGAGGTCACACAGGAAGATTTGCTGTGTAGGTGGGGTAGCAGGCGAGGCAAGGGAAGGGGTCTTGGAGGGAGAGGATTTGGAGGACTGCGGAGTGAATGTGGATGCCTGCGTGTGTGTGTGTTCCCCATCCCCTGTGTCTGTGGTATCACTCCCCTGAGGATGCTTGTGTGCACGTCTTGCCTTTCTCTTGGGTGTGTCTGTGCTGCTCGTGTCTGTGTGTTTGGGTGACTGTGCAGGTGTGCATGTGCTTTGGACAGGTAGGGGGCAGGAAGTGTGGATGGGGCAGAGGTGGGAGGGGTGAGGGACTGTTGGAGGAGGGACACTGCTGCCGTCAGGGAGGAGTCCATGGACTTATTGCTCCTCTGTAGGGCAGACATACCCGTTGAGATGCTCCTCCATGAACGACACCAGCTGTGTCAACAGAGTGGTGTGTGCATGGAGGACACTCAGCATTGCTGTCTGCCCTACATGGAGCTGCCAAAGGAGGTACACAGACTCCTCACTCAGGGCAGCAGGGGACACAGGGGCAGGGGGTGCGGTGCCTGGCACGAAGGAGACACGCTCCCGAGCACGGGAGCCTCCACGGACCTCAGGAATGGGAGCCAATGGGAGGGCGGTGGTGGTGGCGGGGCCAGACAGACTAGCTGGCCTTTGGTGGCTGCTGAGACCCGCCTCCACAAGGGAGTCATCATCCGAGCTGCTGTGGTCCTCAGCTGAGGTGGATGGTGCTGAGGACTCCTCGGTGTGGCTCCCCTCGCCCTCCGTGCTACTGGGTCCCTCTGACCACTCGTCCGATGCTGACCCAGTCTGGCTCCGCTGCTCCTCCTGGTCCGTGGAGCTGTCCCCTCCTGTGGCCGTGGATGTATCTGCAAACAATTAGGGAAACAGACAAACATCAGTCACCTGCACTGACCGCACACACCACAGTAAGTACAGCACATTACAGAGCAAGCCCTGGCATCCTTAGTTGAACATTGCCTAAAGTCCTCACACAGATTCGGGAAGCCAATTGTCAGTCTGATGGTCAACCATGGGACTCACACCCCTCCTGCCCTTGCACCCATCTGTCTGATGCCTGTCTGATGGTAAGACCCCAGTGTGGACACATGCACCACCTACACAGTTGTTGGACATTGTAGGGAACACGGTGAAGTATGTGAACATGCACACATCACATCTCTTGCCACTGAGTCAGTGCAGGTGTCCGGATAAAGGGATGGCCAGAGTCTAAATAGAAATGCATGTGATGCATACCAGCACCAGACACCATGATGCACCCATGTCCGGATAGTCAATGCCACAATGGGGTGCATGTTGCACATGTCACTCCCCTGCAGGATCAGTCTCAGGAAGTTTAATGCCATGACACAGGAATGCGTGCAAAGTCATACATTACTGTCTCAAGTCACATGGCCATGGCAGCCAGCCAACAACAGTCTGCACTGTGTCACAATCCGAGGGCATGGGGAATGCAAGTTATGTGACTGACAAGTGCACATGTCCATCCCCCAAAAACCACATCATCTGTACTACTATTTGTCCACGTCATACCAACTGGACATATGGGGGACATGAAACACAACTCTCTGAACATGAGCACCTCACAGTGTGCTGTGAATGAAAATACAGCTGCCTGAAAGTCACAGTCGCAAACACCTGTGTGCACAGTCAAGTGATCAGACACCTATAAGTCACAGAAGTATCGTCTATCATGGTCACATCTCAGATGGCATGCTGAGCCCTAACCGATAAACATACCAGTAGTCCTGACAACGAAGACACAGCACAATGAGACAGAGGCAGACACCTGAGGGTACATTTCACTGATCACAACATGCCAGATGATACACGGGAGTGGGAGTACAGAGTGTATTGTATGCCCTGGAGTAGGCATGACTGTCCAGCTCCACCTGTAAGAGGGATGAGTCCTGGACAGTAGGCAGGTGGCTAAGCATGTGTGACACACTGGATACACATACTCCTGAGGCCCAAACATTGTTCCCACCAGCAGCATGGGTGTGTGCCAAAGTCCCCAGGGACATGTGGTGCGTCAGAGCAGCAAGCGGACCACATATCAAAGTTACACCCAGATTACATGTCAGAACTTAGGCATTGTGTAAGCAATTGACCCACCCATGAATCGCACAACATAGTCACGGGAACAAAAGCTGTCCCCCACCTTGAGCAAAGCTAAATGCAATGACACAGTCCCCAAATGACACAATTTCCTGACTATAAGGGCCACACATATGCGTATCAGAGGAGAAGTGGGCATGTCACAAATGAGGGACATGGGTCCTGGACCACATGACTGATGTACTGTGGAAGTTTAACCAGGCCAGAGGAGGGCACATAGCATGTCAGACAAAGTGCACAGTGCAGTCATGGACTCACCCCCTCCTTGCTGCTGTCTGTCCTTCAGCTGCCCATCCAGGTCAGGGAAGACCACCGCCAGGATCCGGAGCATGTGGGGGTCAGGGTCCGGTGTCCGCCCCTCCTGCGAGGAGGCGACAGCTTCAGCTGGACCCTTGCGATCCTCCGGGTCCAGCCACGAAGGTCCTGCCACCTCTTCTGGCAGTTGCGGATCCTGCGCCTGTAAACCCCCATGGATCTTACTTTCCGGGCGATGGTCAGCCAGATTTCCTGCTTCTGGTGGGCATCAACCTGTGAGGATGACAAAGTGAAAAGGCCATTACTACACATGCAACATATACGTGCATCACACAGTTGGATTTACATGTCTCAATCACAGGGGCATATGATATACACAGGCAGTGCAACAATGGCTATGAACAGTTTGTCAGCAGTCACTACATGGTATCATTGCATGGGAAGTAAATCTAGTTGGAATGCACTGTTACTGCACTGTACCAGTTCAGTGCATGTAACTACACACTTTGGGGTGTGACAACTACTCAGTGGGCATGCTAGCCAGTGGTGTGCACACTGAAAGTCCTGCTAGTCAGACAACATGCACAATTAGTGAGGCAGTGGACAGCACACTCACCTGCTCCCCTGGTTTCCCATACAGTTTGCTGTACTGTGGAAGGAGACTGTCCAGCAGGGCCTGGTTCTCCTCAAGGCTGAAGGCTGGGGCTCTCTCCACAGTACGTGCCATTGCAGGAGCCAGAGGATGCATAAACAGGAGCAGTGTTGGTGGCAGATGTCGTCCTGGAGCATGTAGTGCAGGCAAGTGAGCTCTCAGGGGAACAGCCAGCATTATATGTGTGCTGCAGAGGCAGATACTGTCCCATGTGTCCAAAGTGATAGGTCCAAGTCGTTTGCATCTTCTGAATCTGACCAATCCATGGAATAGCAGCACTAATACACGCCCACAGCATCCTTCAAATCTTCAACTTCATGACACCCATGATTTTGCAACATTGTTGTGGCTGGCCAACTGAATTCACTGCATCAGACTCGATGGAGCCTCGAAAACGCGTCCGTTGCCATGCCAGGCCCCAGCCAATGTGTGCGCACCGATCGGTCCATTGCTGTACAACGCGTATTTCGGGATACAACGCGTACCCGCACACATCATATGCAATGGGCCAGCCGGGCACACCGATCGGTCCATTGCTGTTCAACGCGTACCCGCTCACAACAGATGTAATGGGCCGGCCGGGCACACCGATCGGTCCATTGCTGTACAACGCGTATTTCGGGATACAACGCGTACCCGCACACAACAGATGCAATGGGCCGGCCGGGCACACCGATCGGTCCATTGCTGTACAACGCGTATTTCGGGATACAACGCGTACCCGCACACAACAGATGCAATGGGCCGGCCGGGCACACCGATCGGTCCATTGCTGTACAACGCGTATTTCGGGATACAACGCGTACCCGCACACAACAGATGCAAAGGGCCGGCCGGGCACACCGATCGGTCCATTGCTGTTCAACGCGTACCTGCTCACAACAGATGCAATGGGCCGGCCGGGCACACCGATCGGTCCATTGCTGTACAACGCGTATTTCGGGATACAACGCGTACCCGCACACAACAGATGCAATGGGCCGGCCGGGCACACCGATCGGTCCATTGCTGTTCAACGCGTACCCGCTCACAACAGATGCAATGGGCCGGCCGGGCACACCGATCGGTCCATTGCTGTACAACGCGTATTTCGGGATACAACGCATACCCGCACACAACAGATGCAATGGGCCGGCCGGGCACACCGATCGGTCCATTGCTGTACATCGCGTATTTCGGGATACAACAGATGCAATGGGCTGTCCGGGCACACCGATCGGTCCATTCAATCAATCAATCAATCATGTCACTTATAAAGCGCACTACATACCCGCGAGGGTCTCAAGGCGCTGGGGGAAGAGGGGGTTGGTGCTGCTACTGATCGAAGAGCCAGGTCTTGAGGAGTCTTCTGAAGGCCAGTAGGTCTTGGGTCTGTCGGAGGTTGGTGGGGAGGGTGTTCCAGGTCTTGGCGGCGAGGTGGGAGAAGGATCTGCTGCCGGCGGTCGTTTTCCGGATGCGGGGGACTGTGGCGAGGGCGAGGCTGGTCGAGCGGAGCTGGCGGGTGGGGGTGTAGAAGCTGAGTCGTCTGTTGAGGTAGGCTGGTCCGGAGTTGTGGAGTGCTTTGTGTGCGTGGGTGAGGAGCTTGAAGGTTATCCTCTTGTTGACAGGGAGCCAGTGCAGGTCTCTCAGGTGGGGTGTGATGTGGCTGCGTCGGGGATGTCGAGGATAAGACGTGCAGAGGCGTTCTGGATGCGTTGCAGCCGTCTCAGGAGCTTAGCCGTCGTTCCTGCGTAGAGGGCGTTTCCGTAGTCCAGCCTGCTGGTGACGAGGGCCTGGGTGACTGTTTTTCTTGTTTCGGTGGGGATCCACTTGAAGATCCTCGCGGAGCATTCGGAGGATGTTGAAGCAGGATGAGGAAATGGCATTGACCTGCTTAGTCATGGAGAGGGTGGGGTCGAGGATGACCCCTAGGTTGCGTACGTGGTCGGTGGGTGGCGGGGCTGTTCCCAGTGATGTTGGCCACCAGGAGTCGTCCCAGGCTGAAGGGTTGGAACCAAGGATGAGGACCTCCGTCTTGTCCGAGTTCAGCTTCAGGCGGCTGGTCCTCATCCATTCGGCGACGGCCTTCATTCCTTCGTGGAGGTGGGCTTTGGCGGTGTGAGGGTCTTTGGTGAGGGAGAGGATCAGCTGGGTGTCGTCGGCGTAGGAGATGATGTTGAGGTTGTGCTGTCGGGCGACGTGGGCGAGGGTGCCATGTAGATGTTGAACAGCGTTGGGCTGAGGGAGGAACCTTGGGGTACGCCGCAGATGATCTTGGTGGCCTTGGATCGGAAGGGGGCGAGGCGGACGCTTTGTGTTCTGCCGGAAAGGAAGGATGTGGTCCAGTCCAGGGCCTTCTCTTGGATCCCGGCGTCGTGAAGGCGTGTTCGTAGTGTGTGGTGGCAGACCGTGTCGAAGGCGGCTGATAGGTCCAGGAGGATGAGGGCTGCTGTTTCTCCGTTGTCTAGCAGGGTCCTGATGTCATCGGTGGCGGCGATGAGGGCGGTTTCGGTGCTGTGGTTGCTGCGGAAGCCGGACTGGGAAGGGTCCAGGATGTTGTTCTCCTCGAGGTAGCGGGTCAGTTGTTTGTTGACGATTTTCTCGGTGACCTTCGCGGGGAACGGGAGCAGAGAGATGGGTCGGAAGTTCTTGAGGTCCTTGGGGTCTGCCTTGGGTTTCTTGAGTAAGGCGGTGATCTCGGCGTGCTTCCAGCTTTCCGGGAAGGTTGCTGTCTCGAAGGAGATGTTGATTATTTTCCGGAGATGGGGCGCGATGGCTGTACTGGCTTTGTTGAAGATGTGGTGAGGGCACGGGTCTAGCGGTGAACCGGAGTGGATGGTGTTCATGATCTCGCTGGTGTCCTCGTCGTTGATGTTGGTCCAGGAGAGCAGGCGGTTGGTGGTTGTGGGGGCAGTGGTCTCAGTGGTTGCCGGGGCGGTCGTGGTGTTGAAGCTGTCGTGGATGTCGGCGATTTTGCGGTGGAAGGAGGTGGCCAGTGAGTCGCACAGGTCTTGCGACGGCTGGATGTCGTTGGTGTTGGAGCTGGGGTTGGAGAGTTCCTTCACGATGTTGAAGAGCTCTTTGCTGTTGTGTGCGTTGTTGTCTAGGCGGTCTTTGAGTGAGGCCCTTTTGGCGGATCTGATGAGGTGATGGTGATTGCGGGTGGCGCTCTTGTGGGCGGCGTAGCTGTCCGCTGTCCGTTCGTGGAGCCAGATCTTCTCCAGTTTTCGGCATGTTCGTTTGGAGGCCTGGAGGTCTTTGGTGAACCAGGTGGCTTTCTTGCTGGTGTGGCTGTTGGGCGGATTCTTGAGCGGGGCGAGGGTGTTGGCGCAGTCGTCGATCCACTGTCTGAGGTTGCGGGCGGCGGTGTCGGGGTCGGAGGGTTCGGCGGGTGGGCTCAGGGCGAGGGTTGTGGTTGCTGTACAACGCGTATTTCGGGATACAACGCGTACCCGCACACAACAGATGCAATGGGCCGGCCGGGCACACCGATCGGTCCATTGCTGTACAACGCGTATTTCGGGATACAACAGATGCAATGGGCCGGCCGGGCACACCGATCGGTCCATTGATGTACAACGCATACCTGTACAGGTCAGTCGCATATGTCACCATGCTTGTCACTGGTGAACGTATGCCAGCCACATATACCTTTATATAACAAAAGGAGGGAGTGAAGAGGTAGTGTCTCACACGGACACTGTGGCGGATATATCCTCCTCTAATGCTTAGTAAATAAATCAAAAGAATCCACCACATGGGACTAGAAGTATAAAGGAAAGTGTGTTTAGTCATCCAGATGTGGATGCACACAGCGTTTGTTTAAATACCCCTCACACACCAAAAGGGCCCTTGGTGTCATGCTTCATCATGGGGGTCTTCCAGTCCCGCTGCGGGACGGGCGTGCTACGACCTACGACTACGCGGGAGCACTGATATTAACAATACTATGTGTGGTGATGGGGTAGTGAGAGGAGGGGTCGGGAAAGGATACGGGTGGGTGATTAAAAAGGACCTGGCCTCATGGACTTAGAAGGAACAATTTATGCTCTTTCAATTTTTTTATCACTTTTGTATATATAGCACACCCATTTGGGATAAATCAACATAGTGGATACTGAGGGGATCTTCTTAGTCCTGATGAAGAAGCTTTGCTTCGAAACATGTTGACTCTATAGGAGCATCCGCACATTATTGGCAGGATTTCTCCGCATCACTTTTTAACAGGTCCAGCCTCAATGACCTATTAAAGTTCCTTCTAAGTCCATGAGGCCAGGTCCTTTTTAATCACCCACCCGTATCCTTTCCCGACCCCTCCTCTCACTACCCCATCACCACACATAGTATTGTTAATATCAGTGCTCCCGCGTAGTCGTAGGTCGTAGCACGCCCCGTCCCGCAGCGGGACTGGAAGACCCCCATGATGAAGCATGACACCAAGGGCCCTTTTGGTGTGTGAGGGGTATTTAAACAAACGCTGTGTGCATCCACATCTGGATGACTAAACACACTTTCCTTTATACTTCTAGTCCCATGTGGTGGATTCTTTTGATTTATTTACTAAGCATTAGAGGAGGATATATCCGCCACAGTGTCCGTGTGAGACACTACCTCTTCACTCCCTCCTTTTGTTATATAAAGCTATTTCGACAGCGTACAGCTGTGGGAGCAACCCAGAAATTCTGTGATTTGAGTGATAACGGTCAATGTACCGCGTATCCTCTTCTTTCAATTTATCTATTTTTCACTAAAAGAGCGTATATATATATACATACATTTTACAGACACACACCACTGCACTAGGTTCAACACATCCAATTACATTCGATCACCATGGCGGAGACAGCAGGCCTCACATTTGATGAGGAGGAAATTGACAGAATCCTAGCTGCTCTGAACCCTTTGAAGGTTTGAGTAGCACTGATCCTGGTCCTAGCAATACAGACTGGGACGAATTGGCAAATCTTAGAAGAGCGCAGATAAAAACAGCACTGCATGGTCTATTGATGACCGAATACCTCAGAGCCAAGGCAGCACCCCAAGGACTTATAGTTCGTAACGAACCTTTCATTTTTCAGAATGATAAAGCCTTTAAAAGGATTGGTCCCTTATTTCATGGCATTGCACCAGAGATTGGCTGGTCCTTATCATCAAGACCGCCACGAGATTGGCTCAGGAACTCAAAGTTGACATTCAGAAACTAGAAATTCAACTTAAAAGCTACCAATCACATACAGCATTAAAGAAAAGGTTGGACGAACTTAATCAACAAATGAATGAATATGAGATTACTCTTAAGCAAAGCAAATTTAAGAAATTGAAAAAAGACACAGCAGCTTTTAGCCATGAACGTGTATATCCTTATATACGTGATGATTATATAGCAAAGAGATCAAACAGCGAACAGGGATCGGACAGTGACTTATCCGATACAGGCTCCAGCGACTCCTTCTCAAGCCGCGGGAGTAACCAGAGAAACCAGAGAGGAGGAACACAGTATCAGAAAACATTTAGACCCAGAGGAAGGGGATGGAGCCAGTATCAAGGTCCCCCTCTCTAGGCACAGTACCCATATGGACTACCACCGATGGGGGGACCCTACCAGCATTGGAACCCAATACCACCGGAATACAATTATTACGGACCACCTCCTCCTCATTTTTAGGACCGCGCCCTGGCCCCCAGAGAGGAAGGAACCGGAGAGGCAACCAGGTCCACTGGCACAACGAATCCGAAGAGGCAGCAAGGATGGCAACGAGGAGCATGACGGCATCACTGAACCAACCATCAACCAGCAGAAGGGACATTTAGTGGTGAACCTGACTGAGTATACACTCACGGAACCACAACTGAGTGTCCTGGAGAAGGGCCTAGGTTTTGTCCCTACCAACAAGATGGACAAATTCAAACTCTGTCTCGAAATAAAGGAGTTTATGAGGAAATTAAAACTCTGTGCCTTTTTCTTAAAAGAGACGACTGATATACTAGAAGATCAGATATCAGACACGGGATTACGACCCAAATCCACCTTTACACCTCTGGACTCCACACTACCAATTGAATTACTTACTTTTGAAAAAGCAGTGATGGAGGAGGTAACGGGTCTATCAACCGAAGACAAGAATGTCTTCCAGAACACGACCAGACTAGAGAAACTAGCATTGCAGGAACTTGCGAATAACGTCGACCTGGTAATAAAACCTGCCGACAAAGGGGGTGCAATCGTAATTCAGACGACGCACAACTACGACACTGAGTGTAGGAAGCTACTTGATGACCCAAGGAACTATGAAGTCATGTCTGATGACCCAACTGAGGTGATACGAATACGGATTGCAGGAATGGTTGAAGAAGCAATGACACATAACTGGATAGCCAGGAAGGAAGCTGATTTTCTTATACAAAAATCACCGAGAACACCATACTTCTATACCATCCCTAAAATTCATAAGAATTTAGAATTTCCTCCGGGGAGACCAATTGTGTCTGGGATTGGTTCCATACTTGAACCCCTCTCCAAATTCGCTGACGCTTTTCTCCGCCCCTTAGTTGAGAAAACAGATACCTATCTAAGAGACACTAAAGCGGTATTACAATTAATAAAGGACTTTGACTTCGACCCAGATCAACATCTCCTACTCGGTCTCGACGTCGAGAGCCTTTACACAAGCTTACCCCATGGCGAAACTCTAGGAATCATAGAGGAAGTTCTATACACCACTACATGGAGTTACCAGACACCACGCAGTGTGGTTATGGAGTGTATCTCGCTAGCACTAACAAAGAACTTTTTCCAATATGAAGGGGTGTACTATCTACAAAAGCACGGGACCAGCATGGGCAGCACCTTCGCCCCAAGTCTGGCCGGACTTTATGTTTACCATTTGGAGACTACTAGAATATTACATCTAGATAACCCATTCTAGGACCGCATCATTGTCTGGAAATGGTACATTGACGACGTTCTAGTGATATGGAAAGGTGATACCGACTCTGTAAAGGATTTCATGACATGGCTCAATCAGCAAAACCCTTTTCTGAACTTTACTTACACAGCTTCTAGCAACAATCTGGTGTTTCTCGACCTCAATATCTATCCTGCAAGTGGTGGTTTGAAAACGACGACTCATTTTAAACCAACGGCAAAAAATTGCTTGCTATTATATAATAGCTTTCACCCCAGACACCTGCGGGACAATCTTCCCTATGGACAATTTCTTTGCCTACGACGCAACTGCTCCGAAATCGTTGATTTTAAGATACAGGCTACTGATCTGAAAGACAAATTGCTGAAACGGAACTACCCTGAAAATATCGTGAAGAAAGGGCTTAAGCGAGCAAGGAACAACAATAGGGATGCCCTTCTGGAAAACCATCCCCCAAAAGAACAGGAAACGAGACCTATCTGTGTAACCACCTTCAGTAGCCACTCAAATCAAGTTTCTAAAATAATAAATAAACATTGGAGAATACTAAATTGTGGCAAACTTAACTTTCCTAAACCAATGTTCTCCCATAAAAGAGGCAAAAATTTGAGGGATATCCTGGTCCATACAAGACCACGCTCCATTCAGGAGAGGGGTCCACCCTATCTGAACCTCGCACCTTTACAGGGACACCACCCTTGCGGGAACTGCAGCACATGTAACCTTACCAAGAAAAGCAGAAATATCATGTTCACGAACGGAGAGGTCTGGGAGTAAAGACAGTTCACAAACTGCAATAGCAAAAATGTGGTGTACATCATTACATGTCCATGTAAACTGGAGTATATTGGCATGACTTCAAGACCAGTTAGTTAAAGTCCGTATCAGCGAACATAAGAGTAATGTACGCTGTAAGAAAAGCACGACTAAAATGGCGAATCACTATTTGACCATGACCCACACAGTGGAGGATTTGAAATGGACCATCATTGAACAAATTAGACACGAGAGAGATTTACTTGAAAAAGAACAAAGATGGGTGTTCCGTTTGGGGACTAACATCAGTGGCCTTAATGACGATATTCCTTGGGCCCACCTTTCATAATGTAATCTCCCCTAACGTGAAGCATCGATCAAATCCCACGTTTTTCAATGATGACCTTGCCAGGCACCTACTGTGTTTTGAAAAAGCCCATTTTTTTTAACATTTTTTTGAACATTTTTTTGAACAGCCCTGGAGTGACTCTATATCATTTCTGAATAGAGGTCGCTGAACCCCTTTAATACCTTTTTTTCCTTTTTCCTTGATGCTTATGGGTTTCATTTCCAATTCCTTGAATTTTGGAGACCATTCCCTTATTATCTCTACAAGTTGTTCTAGAAAAAACTAAAAAGCGCAATTCTATTTTATCTTTTCCTTGGTGACATGAACCTTTTTGTACTCTCCTTGGTTTGTAATTCAATTCCTCCTACAGTTCAATTTTTTTCGATTATGACCTGTCCGCCTCTATATATATAAGCTCATGTGCAACGCCTCTCTCTTTGTTTTTCATATCACGGCGCCCTTTTCCAAACCGGGCACCGGGCCCTTTTTAAATTAATATAATCAGCGTGAGAACGCAACGCTTTAATTATTGGGCGCTGATAGTAACAATTTTTTTATTATTTTTTTCCCATTTCGTCTCCAACTTGTGTCACTATGACAACCCCCTTACGCTCTGACTGAAGGCACGTTCATCAGCCTCTTAGCCCACGTGACAATGCCGCGCTCTAGCTTTCGACGCTGATAATAGCAACACAATTTTATCCCCTTCCGCCTATAGACACGTGTTACCTAGACGACCTGACCTCACGCCTACGTTTTACTTCCAGGCGAGATTGGGCGCCCTTTGCGCGCAGGTGTAGATAATTCAGGCCACTTAATGGCAGTATAAATGGCATTTTCCCGCGGTTCCTTTTCCATCACGGAGCCGCGGGTTGGTGTTATTTCAAGGCGAGACTGGGTTGACCTTAACGTAAGTACGGCATAGCCATTGGGGAATATAATTTTGCAGGCATTTGAGCACCGCCAGCACTGTAAAGCACACCTGCTGGAGAGTGTGTTCTCAGTTTTGGGAGTAGGATTGGGAAACTTCCTAAATCTCTTTTTATTATTTTTCAAACAGAACTACGTTTGGCGACTTTCTCCCCCACCCGTCACAAGAGGCTTAAGGAGTATTAACTCCTACATTACATAGTATGTATTTTCGAGTGATTGATGACATTATATACTCACAAACTTAAACAATTACCCTAGCCACATAAATAGAGTGTGTGTTTTCTGTTATATGTATGTGTCTTGTATGTTCTCTGTCTTCGTCCACAGGTCTTCACATTGATAGACCCTGCTATTGATAGCACTAAGATCACGCTACAGTCACCTTGTGGTCTCTTTTACCTTTTCAACTTTATTTCTTTTTCAGAATCCGAGCGTTTGCGCATGGGAAAGCGCTATTAATTGTACTTTCTCTTTCAGATTGACATTTACATGATACTATTGGGTATCGTATAGAGTGCACAATTTATGCTCTTTCAATTTTTTTATCACTTTTGTATATATAGCACACCCATTTGGGATAAATCAACATAGTGGATACTGAGGGGATCTTCTTAGTCCTGATGAAGAAGCTTTGCTTCGAAACATGTTGACTCTATAGGAGCATCCGCACATTATTGGCAGGATTTCTCCGCATCACTTTTTTAACAGGTCCAGCCTCAATGACCTATTAAAGTTCCTTCTAAGTCCATGAGGCCAGGTCCTTTTTAATCACCCACCCGTATCCTTTCCCGACCCCTCCTCTCACTACCCCATCACCACACATAGTATTGTTAATATCAGTGCTCCCGCGTAGTCGTAGGTCGTAGCACGCCCCGTCCCGCAGCGGGACGGGAAGACCCCCATGATGAAGCATGACACCAAGGGCCCTTTTGGTGTGTGAGGGGTATTTAACCCCTTTACCGCGGCGAACATTCCACCGCGGTGCGGCGGTTTAAAGGAGTGGGCGGGGCCGCGTCGGCCAACGGATGTGCGCAGCACTACCGAGGTAGTGCTCGCGACGGCCGTTGGCCGACGAACGCAGCGAAGGGGTTAAACAAACGCTGTGTGCATCCACATCTGGATGACTAAACACACTTTCCTTTATACTTCTAGTCCCATGTGGTGGATTCTTTTGATTTAGCCACATATACCTGCCAGAGACCCAGGGGCACACCTACAACACCACACCCAGTCCACACTGTTTCCTGAGGCATGTAAGGCTGCATTTCCTTCTCTGTGTATGGGGGTTAACATGTGGTTTTTGTGGTGGCACTTGTGGGCAGCCACACCCAGGCTGTGCATGTGTTCATGGGGACAGGGTCCTTGGTGTGTTGTGCACATGACCACTGTGATGTGCAACAGTTCATTTTGGAGCATGTGGCATGGTCACATTTCCAGGTTGTGTATGTGTATGACATGTCACATACCCCCAGAGTCCCATGTGGGAAGGCATGTACGTCACAGGGTGACCCATTGCCACAATAGTGATGGCCCTCCACAGTCTGTGTGCATGTTATGTTTCCGATGTCACTGATTCCATGTGCACGATGGGAGACAGTCTCCACATCAACGTTGTTTGTGCATGGACTTTGATGTTGTGCGTCACTGGCGTCCATGTCTGTCCTGCGGATGCGACAGGGGCCACTACCTGTGGGAGTCATGTTTGTTTTTCTGACGTGTACATGATACGCCATGTCATGCCAGTGGCCATGTGGCAAGACAGGGTCACTGGGAATCTACCTGTCAATGATCTGTGATGCATGTGGCGCATCTGTCCAGACATGTCACTGTGGTGTGTGTGTGGAACGTGACAGCAGTAAATGGGTACTGTGACACAGCCTAATGGTTTCCCATAGCACAACCTGGTACCTGTTGTGCACACATGTTGTACTGAGAAGTTAGATGATGGCCATGTATGTGCGAGTTATGTCCGACAGAACGGCACACACATCAAGTACTTGTGTCACGTAATGATGTATCATGTGAAATTGAGTATGGTGAATGGCACATATGTGGGGTGACTGACAATCTTTCTTCCTTCAACCTATACACTGCAGGGCTCCAGCTGTCCATAGACCATTCCCTGACCTGGCAACGATGGTGGACCGTGACAGCATCCGACGGTACCGCTTCACCAGGCAGCTGATTGAGGATTTGGCAGTGCGCTTGGCACCACATTTACAACCCGGCCGGACGTACCCTACGGCGCTGACCCCCAAGGTGAAGGTAATGGCAGCTCTACACTTCTTTGCCACCGGTACCTTTCAACACACTGTTGCGACTGCCGGTGGGATGTCACAGACTATGTTCAGCCATGTGCTACGTGATGTTTTGGAGGCAATGTTGAGATACCTGAACCAGTACATCTATTTCCCAACACGTCAACAACTCACTGACGTCATGAGTGACTTCTATGCCCTGGGGAGGATGCCACATGTCATTGGCTCCATTGATGGGACACATGTGGCTTTGATACCACCACAGGCACATGAGCAGGCATACCGGAACCGTAAACATTACCATTCGATCAATGCTCTGGTGGTATGTTTAGCAGATATGAGCATCACACATGTGTGCACCCGTTTCCCTGGTTCAGCACACGATGCCTACGTGATGAGGAGTAGTCGCATCCCGAGGATGATGGCACAGATGCAGAACCAGCGTGCCTGGCTTGTCGGTGTGTACTGACTTTGTACCATTGTCTGTGTTCTGATCTGTAGTATTCCACCCACTTTTCCAAATCAGCTAATGTGCACTTGTCTGTCCGTAGGTGACTCCGGATACCCCAACATGCCGTGGTTGCTGACACCCCTCAGGAACCCTGTGACACCAGCCCAGATGCGCTACAATGAGGCACATGGTCGGACCAGGAGAGTGATAGAGCGGACCTTTGGTCTCCTGAAGAGCCGCTTCCGCTGCCTGGACAAGACAGGAGGGGCCCTCCCATATGCCCCAGCAAAGGTGTGCAAGATTGTCATCGTCTGCTGCATGCTACACAACCTGGCAGTGCGGAAGGAGTTGCCTCTCATCCTGGATGACGATGACCAACGTCCGCCACTGTGGAGGATCCTGGCCTGGACCACGATGCCAGTGATGATGATGATGATGATGATGGTGATGTCCGCACACAGCTCATCACCAACTTCTTCAGCTGAATGTGAGTATCCAGGGAGATGTAATGTGAATGACGTGAGTTTGCATGATATGTGTGAGTGGTGCTCTGGTGCTGTTTGAGTGTGGCCATGTGCTACTTGACTGGAGCAATGTGTCCTTCAAGGTAGTCTGAACTCCCCAACATTTTTGGAATGCTAACTTGGTTTTGTGTAGTTGTCTTGTGACATGTATTGGGCATGAGTATTGCAGTACTGTCCTGTTCTACAGTGATTTTAACTGTGTGTCATGTCTGTCCTTCACAGGGTGCTTACTGAGTACTTTGGTCAACTTGGATCCCCCGACACCATGATTCAGCTTTCAGGGTGGCAGCAGTAGTTGGCCTACAAGTGATGTGCCACACACCCCTGGACTTCATATCTTCTGCACTTGTTGACTGTGTGGCCACTGCCACGTGGGTAAACCTTGCATTTGTAGTGGAAACGACATGTTGCAAATGTGTAATAAACCTGTGCTTCACTTTGGGATGTGCGTTGTCTGTGGTCACACATCTGACTGACATTTGCTTACTGCACCTGTGGGCTAGTTGACACAGACTCAGAATAGGTGTGGTGTCTGTGCATTCCACTGTATTTCCTGGCAACATCACTGTGGGCGATGAGTCCGATGGCCCTGGTGTCTGTGTTGTGTAGCCCTAGTGGTGTGTCTCCCTCATATGTGTCACGTCACCATGACTCACACGACGGTGTTGTACTTGCTGTAGCAGTTAGCATACACAGTGTAATTTAGCAGAACATCATCACCATAACAGTATCCACATTTGAATAACAACAGTGGCAAGTATGGTGTACTAGTGATTTTATTTACAGAAATGTGTGTGTTTATAGTGCATAGGATGGTGGGTGCTGTACATTGGGATTGTGATCCAAAGTTCCCAGATGAGTTGGAAGTCTTGGTAGCAGAAATGTCCTGAGTGAAGTCCACAGTCATATGATACATTAGTCCAACTTGAACTCCCCATGTCATGTGGGATAGTAGTGTTGCATTCGACAGGGTGAAACGTTTGCACACAAAGGAGAATTTCCGGAACAGGTGTTGGCTTCCTGGGGGATGTACGTGGCCATCAACCTCTCAGTTTTCCTTCCTCAGACGACCCCTCTTCTTTGGGGGGGGGACCCTCACGTGCAGGCTGCGGCAGTGCAGGGGACTCTCCGCCAGAGTCCTCCTCCCTCCCTGTGGCGGTGTCAGTTGTTGCAGCACCAGATGTTGTGGGCACACAGGGAGGTGTGGCCATGTTGGTGCTAATCTGGCGGAGGCAAGTCAATATGTCCCTATGCACCGCTATGAGTTCTTGCAATGTGTCCCACTTGGACTCCATGCCCGACATGTGTGTCTCCACACGGGCCATGTGTGTCTCCACACGGGCCATGTGGGAGTCCAAGCGGGCATGATGGGCAGCCTGCTGCTGTTGTATGTCCTTGAGGATCCCCACTACCTGTCTGACCTCTCCGGTGCTATCCTGGTATGCATCAGCGATGCGTGCCAGTTGTGGGTCATCATGCAGTCCAGACCCCTCTGCAAGCAGCGACCTATGTCTACCACCCCTCCCACCACCCCTGGCGACACGTGCAGGACCTGCGGTGGCACACACAGGTGACCCAAGGCCCACTTGGGGATTGTTAGTGGTGTTGTCATCCGTTGGTCCACGGTGGGCCTGGGGCCCTGTGCTGTTGTCAGCGGTGGTCCTTGGTCTGTCCGTGTCGGTGGGGGTGGTCTGTATGTTGGCAGTTGTTGGAGGGGTGGGTGCAGGGGTGCAGATGTTGGTCCAGCTGGTGCTGCATGATGACTCACACCGGAGGTGCCAGGTAGGTCTTCGCCATCCGAGGAGGGCAGAGGCTGTTCCACACCAGTGAGCTCTGTGTCCCCCGGAGCCTGGGACAGGGACTCCTCCTCGCCTGCTGCTGTGTCCCCATCATCGTCACCTGTATTTGGAAGAGACACACATTGTATGTAATGTTTCTACAGACATCAATGGTTCACACACCTGACAGTTGTGACTGTACCTCTGGATGCGGGCATGTACATTGTATTGTCCTAAGTTGTCACAGTAAGAGGTTGATATTGGTGTAGCACATTGTCATGCATACCTGGGGCATTTCAATATGAATTTTGAGGTGTGTGCATGGCCAGCATTGGTTGTATTTGGTGGACATCCGGCCATCCTTCTCCACCTGGCCCAGTTATCCCACCATGAAGCATGCCACCCTTGCAGTGGGTTCAGGTTGACTCTCAGGATGTCAGGCAGTGGTGTTGTGCTGTTTGTTGGTGCACAGTTCCCAGCATGGCCTTGTGCTCCCCACAGCAGTAGCCAGTGTCAGCCATCTTGTCAGTCCTTATCCACTCCCTGTGATGTGAGCATGGTTCAGAGTGGTGTTGATGGGCCAATTGTGAGGGTGAGCAGTATCTGTGACTACAACTCCCATCATGCTATTGCCTACACCCCCCTTCACAGCATGCCCGTACTTCCTTCCTTTGGACTGTGCTTCCCTGTGGGGTATTGTGCCTGTGCTGACAGGAAGGCTGACAGTGTTGTCCTTGCGTTTGTTTGGCTACAAGTCCCAGGTGTGTCCCTGTGCTTCACACAGCATTACCCAGGGTGGTGGTTCTTTGTGGGATCTTCATTTGGTATGTGAGGCATTGCATTCTCCTAGGTGGGTTATGTGGAGTTTGTGTTGAGGGGGTGTGTGAGGTGAGCTGCTTGTAACTATGGTCAGTGCTGTGAGTCCTCCTTCCCAGCCAGCCAGATATCCCACCATGCAACGTGCTTGCATTGCAGGGAGTGCAAGTTGTCTTTCAGGATGTCAGGCAGTGGTGTTGTGCTGTTTGTTGGTGCACAGTTCCCAGCAGGGCCTTGTGCTCCCCACAGCAGTAGCCAGTGTCAGCCATCTTGTCAGTCCTTATCCACTCCCTGTGATGTGAGCATGGTTCAGAGTGGTGTTGATGGGCCAATTGTGAGGGTGAGCAGTATCTGTGACTACAACTCCCATCATGCTATTGCCTACACCCCCTTCCCAGCATGCCCGTACTTCCTTCCTTTGGACTGTGCTTCCCTGTGGGGTAGTGTGCCTGTGCTGACAGGAAGGCTGACAGTGTTGTCCTTGCATTTGTTTGGCTACAAGTCCCAGGTGTGTCCCTGTGCTTCACACAGCATTACCCAGGGTGGTGGTTCTTTGTGGGAGCTTCATTTGGTATGTGAGGCATTGCATTCTCCCAGGTGGGTTATGTGGAGTTTGTGTTGAGGGGGTGTGTGAGGTGAGCTGCTTGTAACTATGGTCAGTGCTGTGAGTCCTCCTTCCCAGCCAGCCAGATATCCCACCATGCAACGTGCTTGCATTGCGTGCAAGTTGGCTTTCAGGATGTCAGGCAGTGGTGTTGTGCTGTTTGTTGGTGCACAGTTCCCAGCAGGCCTTGTGCTCCCCACAGCAGTAGCCAGTGTCAGCCATCTTGTCAGTCCTTATCCACTCCCTGTGATGTGAGCATGGTTCAGAGTGGTGTTGATGGGCCAATTGTGAGGGTGAGCAGTATCTGTGACTACAACTCCCATCATGCTATTGGCTACACTAACTTCACCAGCATACACAGAAATCGTTCCTTTAAGTGAGCTTCCCTGTGAGGTGGTGTTGTAGTGGTGGCAAAATATCAGGCAGTGTTTGTTGGTTATATTTGTGCCACTGCCTTGCTCTATTTGTTGTTGTGTTTGTACATGTCATGACACAGTTACATATCACTATGAGATGGCATGTATTGTGTTTATCTAACTGACATACACATCTTGGGATGATTATCTTTTGGTTGCTGTTGATTTGCTAGGGGTGGATGGTTTAACTGTCCCCTTGAGAGTGATGTGTGTGTATTGGCACACAATATTGTGTATATTAGTTGTGTACTCACCAGGCTCTGGGATGTCTGTTAGTCCATATACGCTCACTGGTGGTAGGATGGCCCGCACCATCTCCTCCCAGGGCCTGAGGTATAGTGGTTTTGCAGGAGGGCCACTGCCGGTGTGCTGGCTCAGGAGGTAATCCTTCTTGAGTAGGTCTCTGACCCTCCTGCGCACATCATACCACCTGTTCTGGATGTCTTCCTTTGTGTGCAAACATGGTGATTGTGCGTTCACCCTATCGACGATCCTCGCCCACATCTTGGTTTTCTGCAACATGGGGGCCTGTTGGACCAATGTGCCAAACAACTGTGGCTCTACCCTCAGGATCTCGTCTACCATGACTTCCAATTCACTATCTAGGAACTTTGGATTCTTCTTTAGGGGCATGGTGATGGGTGGTGGTGGTGGTGATTGATGTGTGTGTGTGCAAGTGAGGGTGTGTGTGTGTAGGTTTTGCTGTGTGTGTGTGAGGGTGCTATTTGTTGAGGTGCTTATGTTGTGTGGCTTTTGTGTTGGATGAGCTGTGTGTGTGTCTGTGTTTGCTGTGTGATGGTGTTCTGTGCTGGCAGGTCAGTGGGATTTGCAAAGGATCATGGTAGGGATTTGTGGCCTTTATGTAGGTGAAGTTGGGGGTGTGTCCTTGTTCCATTTTTTCACCCCCTGTATTTATTGGCTTTGTCATTGCTTGTTTGGCCCTTTTTTTTGTATTTTTTCATTTGTGATTATTGTGCATGTAGGAGTCGTTCTTCTGACCGAGTAGGACGTAGCAGTTGTCTCGTGCGCGCCTCTCCGAGTCGTTCCCGCTGTGTTTCAGCTCAGTTTCATATGCGGCGTACGCGTCGGTCGCGGAGTATTGTGTTTGTTCGGCTGGGTTTGGTATGCGTGTCGGTCGTACGGCTTGGGCTCCGTACGAATCGGTCTGAATTTGCAACTATTGCATCGTACTGCGCGGGTCGGAGTTCGCGGGTACGTTTCGTTTGGATTATTTCCTGATGCGTGTCGGTCGGTTCGATTCGCGTGGTTTCCCGGCCGGATAGCTTGTTTCCGGCCGGGTCGGTCGTTCACCTGGAGTTCCGTGCGAGTCGGTCGTGATTCCCATGCATTTCATCGTACTTCCCAGGTCGGGCAACGCCGGTACGTGTCGGTCGGACTAATATCCCGTACCGAGTCGGTCGGTATTTTTTCCGGCCTGAATCGGAATCGGCCCCTAAGAGTCCAGAATATTAATCAATTTGTATTATGTATATCACCTTTAAGCAGCCCAGGCCTATTTGGGGAGTACCACTTTGCACTGTGGGACTATTTTATGTTTAATTTTTTCATTAAACTTATTAGAATATAAGTTCAAGCATAAAATGCACTTTTATTATGAAGCCATGAAAATACTAGGCATCTGTGGACTGGAATATTGTTTGATAAAAACACAGTCAGTTGGTTTTCCTTGACACTCTTTTGCTTCGACTCTTTTCGCTCTTTAAGTAAGTCAGTCAGATCTATTTTCTGTATTAGAATTATATAGGAAGTGCATTAAATACTTTCTGACGCTGTATCCTCTCAGGCGTTTCACATTGGAGTATGTTAAGATGTTCTTGTTTCACAGTGTTCTGTAATTCTATGAAACCATGTGCTACTGATGTGTGCTATGTATTGATAAGCGAATTCCAAAACGTTTTCTACACTGCCTAATTATTCGAAAATATGTTGAAATACTTTAATGAGACCTCTTCTTCCGAACTTTATTTAAAATGCTCTAGGGAAAGGAAATAATAGACAGTAGACCATGATACTACCCGCAAAGGGGCAGCAGAGGGCCTCTAATTTAAACATTAATGGCCCAGTTAGAAAGGAGGGTGCTAAATGTCATTACATAAGCAAACATTATTTTAACAACCCTGTTATCTTATATATAAAGAGTATTACAGTCAAACATTTGCAGCATTTGTTAAAACTACTTTGTAGATGTGATGGGGGATAAACTCAGACAACAAAAAGTGTCCAGGCTCATCATTTTGAAAAGGGGATGATGTAGCAGAATCTAAATTCCAAATGTTGCAATGCCTTTGATTTTCTTAGTTCTGCTTACAGATTTAGGGCCCGATTTCCGATTTGGAAAGCTTCCCATCCGAATGGGTTTGGGAATGATTTCCGACCGAATTGGATTGGGAGAGTCCAACCGACCGAGTACAATGCTTTCAGATACAATTTGGTTGGACTCCCATTGACTTCAATGGGAGCCTTTGTTCCGACCGAATGCATGGGCTCCCATTGAAGAAAGGGGTGGCTGGGGAAAATCGGGTACCCTGTGGCGGGCACCCCCAGGTGCCTGCCACACTGTGCATGGCCGGTAAGGGGGAACCCATGGGTACTCCCTCGGGCCCGAATGGGAAGGCTCCGAGTGCGGGGGGCCCACTACGGGCCCACAAAGTCGGGTTCCGACTGCCGATTATAGTCGGACGGCACAATTCGGAAAGGCTGTCCAAATCCGCCATCGTACTCGGTTGTCTGGAAAAGCGGCCCTTAGAGACGTACGATTCTGCTCCATACGGCTCGGTCATTCCAAATGCCGTTGGGTTCGGATTGGGATATTCCTAACTTGCATCGTACTCAGTCGGTCGGAAATCTTTCCAAGTCGGTCGAAAAGACACGTTTCTGACCTGATTTGGATGGAGCAAATGCCGTTAGGAGGCCTTCCTAACAGCATCATAATCAGGCCCTTAGAAGGTTAAATATCTCACAGGAGGCGTAGATAGGTTGCTGAGAGTGTTCATATGTTGTCCATTGACCCTTGCTCAAAGATTCGCTGGGCGCAAAGAAAATCAAATTTAGGATTGGTTACAAATACCAACTTTACGTTGCCCTTGGTGGTCATCATCCTCAGAGGTTTAACCCTTCACAGTGGAGACAAACTGTGAGAAAATGCCTATTTTTGAGGGGTCGCCGCCATTGTTTTGGACTGATCCTGTTGGTTTTTAAAGATCTGCACACTGTGGCACTTCTGTCCAGTCCCAAGTGTATGTGCTCAGACGGTTCGCTGACAACATATCGATGTTAAAAATATAAAAGTAAAAAATATCGATGCAAAAATATAGAATGCAAAAATATCGACTCCCTATACTTAAACAGGTAAGTACAAAAATATCGGAAAAAAATATTGATGTAAAAATATAGTTGTACAATATATCGAATTTTATATATATAGATAGATATAAAATAAAAGAATAAATATTAAATATGTTAAATAATAAAATTAATATAAAAAATAAAGTAGATTTAATATAAATTTAAAAACATATAATAAATAAACTTACTAAAAAAAAGTTAAACACGTACATAACAATTCATATATATTTACTATAAAACAATTAATAAACGGATAATTTTAATACATTTTTAAAATTTTAAAATTATAAAAAAATTACAAATATATATATATATATATATATATATCCAAAAGAAGGTTGCTCCCAAATTGAGGCGCCTCATACTTCGTGAAATTTTACCCTTTTATTAATGGGGCTTCAAGGATTCAGCAGTGCCCTTGCAACAAAATCAGCATGCCTTTCAATCGATCTTCGCCAAACATGTTTCGGGCTCCTTGCGCCCTTGATCACTGGATGAGGCAACAGGAAAGCAGCAAAAAGTTCACAGGCCACCTGCACCGTTTTAAACTTCTCCGCCCCAGTGGGCGTAAACCATCACGGCATTCTGGTAGATGAAGTTCTACTGGTCATAAAACCCACAGTGGGTGCCATTGTATCCCGTACAGCTGCTGTTTAAAACCATAGTGGATAGCTGCACAGAACACGACTGTAAACCTTGACTGTTCGTGTCCCATCAATCGGTCACGTAGTTCCTTAGCGCCTCATTTCCCCAGCGCTTTGGATCCGCCTTCTAAGCAGCGGGGCGCCTCGTGGCCAGAGCCGACCGCTATACATCCAAAAGAAGGTTGCTCCCAAATTGAGGCGCCTCACACTTCGTGAAATTTTACCCTTTTTTTAATGGGGCTTCAAGGATTCAGCAGTGTCCTTGCAACAAAATCAGCATGCCTTTCAATCGACCTTCGCCAAACATGTTTCGGGCTCCTTGCGCCCTTGATCACTGGCTGAGGCAACAGGAAAGCAGCAAAAAGTTCACAGCGCACCTGCACCGTTTAAAACTTCTCCGCCCCAGTGGGCGTAAACCATCACGGCATTCTGGTAGATGAAGTTCTACTGGTCATAAAACCCACAGTGGGTGCCATTGTATCCCGTACAGCTGCTGTTTAAAACCATAGTGGATAGCTGCACAGAACACGACTGTAAACCTTGACTGTTCGTGTCCCATCAATCGGTCACGTAGTTCCTTAGCGCCTCATTTCCCCAGCGCTTTGGATCCGCCTTCTAAGCAGCGGGGCGCCTCGTGGCCAGAGCCGACCGCTATACATCCAAAGAAGGTTGCTCCCAAATTGAGGCGCCTCACACTTCGTGAAATTTTACCCTTTTATTAATGGGGCTTCAAGGATTCAGCAGTGTCCTTGCAACAAAATCAGCATGCCTTTCAATCGACCTTCGCCAAACATGTTTCGGGCTCCTTGCGCCCTTGATCACTGGCTGAGGCAACAGGAAAGCAGCAAAAAGTTCACAGCGCACCTGCACCGTTTTGAACTTCTCCACCCCAGTGGGCGTAAACCATCACGGCATTCTGGTAGATGAAGTTCTACTGGTCATAAAACCCACAGTGGGTGCCATTGTATCCCGTACAGCTGCTGTTTAAAACCATAGTGCACAGAACACGACTGTAAACCTTGACTGTTCGTGTCCCATCAATCGGTCACGTAGTTCCTTAGCGCCTCATTTCCCCAGCGCTTTGGATCCTTCTTCTAAGCAGCGGGGCGCCTCGCGGCCAGAGCCGACCGGTATACATCCAAAAGAAGGTTGCTCCCAAATTGAGGCGCCTCACACTTCGTGAAATTTTACCCTTTTATTAATGGGGCTTCAAGGATTCAGCAGTGTCCTTGCAACAAAATCAGCATGCCTTTCAATCGATCTTCGCCAAACATGTTTCGGGCTCCTTGCGCCCTTGATCACTGGCTGAGGCAACAGGAAAGCAGCAAAAAGTTCACAGCGCACCTGCACCGTTTTAAACTTCTCCGCCCCAGTGGGCGTAAACCATCACAGCATTCTGGTAGATGACGTTCTACTGGTCATAAAACCCACAGTGGGTGCCATTGTATCCCGTACAGCTGCTGTTTAAAACCATAGTGGATAGCTGCACAGAACACGACTGTAAACCTTGACTGTTCGTGTCCCATCAATTTGGGAGCAACCTTCTTTTGGAGTATATATATATATATATATATATATATATATATATATATATATATATATATATATATATATATATATATATATATATATATATATATATATATATATATATATATATATATATATATATATATACTCCAAACATCTTCTCACTTCCGAGAAAGAGACAGCACTCCGGGACAGAAGTGAATCATTTATGTTTATTGGTCAGTCCGGAAAAACAGGACGCGTTTCGGCTGCGCAGCAGCCTTGATCACCTGAAGAGGCGCCATCTTGTAACAAATTTATATATACTTGATTAACGTATAGACATAGACAAAATACTTACAAAAATATTTTTTTTTTTAACACAGTCCAATATCATAAAACGTTATTAACTCACACAGGGTGGTATTAAAATGTCCTCACAAGTAATACCTTTCTTTTTAACAAAATTACTTCAATAGTCTTGAGATTCAGAGTGTGCCAAAATTTAATTGGGTAAAATATACGACCTTTTATCATCAAAATATGACAAGCACATACAAGACATGCCAGAAATTAACAATTTCAAAAAACACCCTTTTCAGGTTCAGATTACTGTGCATGAAATGCAAGTTGCCGTAAACACACTGATTGAATGGGCGTTAAAGATCATCAAAAAAGCTTTAAAAGTTTATATGCAATAAATACGGCCTGATCTCGCTCAAATAGCCTTGACCATTTGCTCATTCAATTCTATTGTTTTCGTTAAATTAATTGGCAAAAAAGTCGAACCTCTACGTGATCAACAATGAGTCTCTCTGCCACCCCTGAAAGGATCTGTAAGAATCCGTCATAACTATTTCTGTGTTCTTTAATTAAGTACCAGACAGCTTGTAGCGGAAACAAGCAGTTCACCATCCGAAATTAAAGATGAATGTTTTTCAAAATTGGAACTGGATAAGCATTTGCAGTCGTTACCTCATGTTGTTTGGTGCTGCAAGTTTCATCGCTACTCACTCCGGAGTTCCATAATGACATATTAAACCTTCCGTCCCTCACCGCATATTGAATACCGCAGTGCCCAGCTCCGAAATCTACCTCAAATCAAACGAAGGACCCTGAACGCAGGCAAAAGGCCCCGCCGGGTGCACACACGGGCACTCCATGCCGGACCTTCGTTCCACCTCACCGGCTTCCACTTGATCATTGTAGTTCGGGGGCACGCCGATCATGCATACTACTGCTTCCTAAAGGTTGCGGTTATTGTCAGCATGCTGACAGATCGCTGGTGGTGCCAGATAAAAGCGCTACCACAAGCGCTTGTTAAACATACTCCAAACATCTTCTCACTTCTGAGAAAGAGACGGCACTCCGGGACAGAAGTGAATCATTTATGTTTATTGGTCACTCCGGAAAAACAGGACGCGTTTCGGCTGCGCAGCAGCCTTGATCACCTGAAGAGGCGCCATCTTGTAACAAATATATATACTTGATTAACGTATAGACATAGACAAAATACTTACAAAAATAAATTTTTTTTAACACAGTCCAATATCATAAAACGTTATTAACTCACACAGGGTGGTATTAAAATGTCCTCACAAGTAATACCTTTCTTTTTAACAAAATTACTTCAATAGTCTTGAGATTCAGAGTGTGCCAAAATTTAATTGGGTAAAATATACGACCTTTTATCATCAAAATATGACAAGCACAAACAAGACATGCCAGAAATTAACAATTTCAAAAAACACCCTTTTCAGGTTCAGATTACTGTGCTTGAAATGCAAGTTGCCGTAAACCCACTGATTGAATGGGCGTTAAAGATCATCAAAAAAGCTTTAAAAGTTTATATGCAATAAATGCGGCCTGATCTCGCTCAAATAGCCTTGACCATTTGCTCATTCAATTCTATTGTTTTCGTTAAATTAATTGGCAAAAAGCCGAACCTCTACGTGATCAACAATGAGTCTCTCTGCCACCCCTGAAAGGATCTGTAAGAATCCGTCATAACTATTTCTGTGTTCTTTAATTAAGTACCATACAGCTTGTAGCAGAAACAAGCAGTTCACCATCCGAAATTAAAGATGAATGTTTTTCAAAATTGGAACTGGATAAGCATTTGCAGTCGTTACCTCATGTTGTTTGGTGCTGCAAGTTTCATCGCTACTCACTCCGGAGTTCCATAATGACATATTAAACCTTCCGTCCCTCACCGCATATTGAATACCGCAGTGCCCAGCTCCGAAATCTACCTCAAATCAAACGTAGGACCCTGAACGCAGGCAAAAGGCCCCGCCGGGTGCACACACGGGCACTCCATGCCGGACCTTCGTTCCACCTCACCGGCTTCCACTTGATCATTGTAGTTCGGGGGCACGCCGATCATGCATACTACTGCTTCCTAAAGGTTGCGGTTATTGTCAGCGTGCTGACAGATCGCTGGTGGTGCCAGATAAAAGCGCTACCACAAGCGCTTGTTAAACATACTCCAAACATCTTCTCACTTCTGAGAAACAGACGGCACTCCGGGACAGAAGTGAATCATTTATGTTTATTGGTCACTCCGGAAAAACAGGACGCGTTTCGGCTGCGCAGCAGCCTTGATCACCTGAAGAGGCGCCATCTTGTAACAAATATATATACTTGATTAACGTATAGACATAGACAAAATACTTAGAAAAATAAAAAATGTTTTAACACAGTCCAATATCATAAAACGTTATTAACTCACACAGGGTGGTATTAAAATGTCCTCACAAGTAATACCTTTCTTTTTAACAAAATTACTTCAATAGTCTTGAGATTCAGAGTGTGCCAACATTTAATTGGGTAAAATATACGACCTTTTATCATCAAAATATGACAAGCACATACAAGACATGCCAGAAATTAACAATTTCAAAAAACACCCTTTTCAGGTTCAGATTACTGTGCATGAAATGCAAGTTGCCGTAAACCCACTGATTGAATGGGCGTTAAAGATCATCAAAAAAGCTTTAAAAGTTTATATGCAATAAATGCGGCCTGATCTCGCTCAAATAGCCTTGACCATTTGCTCATTCAATTCTATTGTTTTCGTTAAATTAATTGGCAAAAAAGCCGAACCTCTACGTGATCAACAATGAGTCTCTCTGCCACCCCTGAAAGGATCTGTAAGAATCCGTCATAACTATTTCTGTGTTCTTTAATTAAGTACCAGACAGCTTGTAGTGGAAACAAGCAGTTCACCATCCGAAATTAAAGATGAATGTTTTTCAAAATTGGAACTGGATAAGCATTTGCAGTCGTTACCTCATGTTGTTTGGTGCTGCAAGTTTCATCGCTACTCACTCCGGAGTTCCATAATGACATATTAAACCTTCCGTCCCTCACCGCATATTGAATACCGCAGTGCCCAGCTCCGAAATCTACCTCAAATCAAACGTAGCACCCTGAACGCAGGCAAAAGGCCCCGCCGGGTGCACACACGGGCACTCCATGCCGGACCTTCGTTCCACCTCACCGGCTTCCACTTGATCATTGTAGTTCGGGGGCACGCCGATCATGCATACTACTGCTTCCTAAAGGTTGCGGTTATTGTCAGCGTGCTGACAGATCGCTGGTGGTGCCAGATAAAGCGCTACCACAAGCGCTTGTTAAACATACTCCAAACATCTTCTCACTTCTGAGAAAGAGACGGCACTCCGGGACAGAAGTGAATCATTTATGTTTATTGGTCACTCCGGAAAAACAGGACGCGTTTCGGCTGCGCAGCAGCCTTGATCACCTGAAGAGGCGCCATCTTGTAACAAATATATATACTTGATTAACGTATAGACATAGACAAAATACTTACAAAAAAATTTTTTTTTTTAACACAGTCCAATATCATAAAACGTTATTAACTCACACAGGGTGGTATTAAAATGTCCTCACAAGTAATACCTTTCTTTTTAATAAAATTACTTCAATAGTCTCGAGATTCAGAGTGTGCCAAAAATTAATTGGGTAAAATATACAACCTTTTATCATCAAAATATGACAAGCACATACAAGACATGCCAGAAATTAACAATTTAAAAAAACACCCTTTTCAGGTTCAGATTACTGTGCATGAAATACAAGTTGCCGTAAACCCACTGATTGAATGGGCGTTAAAGATCATCAAAAAAGATTTATATATATATGTGTACCAATAACATAAAATCTAATTAAAAAAAACATTCTATTATAAATTAAAACAAACTATTTAAAAATCTTCAAACTTACATTTCCCACTCCAGTGAGTTCAACAGTAGGGAAAATGTTGGATAGCGGAGGAGTAAAAATTACTATTCCCACTCCAGTGAGTGCAACAGTAGGGAAAGTGTTGGACAGCGGAGGGGGCATAAATTACTATTCCAACTCCAGTGACCGCTCAGCCCTCCACAGGGCTTGGTCGCCCCACTCACTGCTGCCGCTCCTGCCTGCCTTGCCGCCTCCTGCCTGGAGATTCCTTCGCTCGCTGCCCGCTGCTCCTGGGACTTTCCCGCTGCCCGCTGCTCCTGGGACTTCCCGCTGCTCCTGGGACTTTCCCGCTGCCCGCTGCTCCTGGGACTTTCCCGCTGCTCCTGGGACTTTCCCGCTGCCCGCTGCTCCTGGGACTTCCCGCCACTGCCTCCCTGCGGCCCCGCCCCCCCGTGATTCCATTCGCCGCCCCGCTCCCGCCACCCAGCTGCTCCTCCCTCCCGGCTCCTTACTTAAGGGGACCGTAGGGGACCACAGAGTGTGACCGCTCAGCCCTCCACAGGGCTTGGTCGCCCCACTCACTGCTGCCGCTCCTGCCTGCCTTGCCGCCTCCTGCCTGGAGATTCCTTCGCTCGCTGCCCGCTGCTCCTGGGACTTTCCCGCTGCCCGCTGCTCCTGGGACTTTCCCGCTGCTCCTGGGACTTTCCCGCTGCCCACTGCTCCTGGGACTTTCCCGCTGCTCCTGGGACTTTCCCGCTGCCCGCTGCTCCTGGGACTTCCCGCCACTGCCTCCCTGCGGCCCCGCCCCCGTGATTCCATTCGCCGCCCCGCTCCCGCCACCCAGCTGCTCCTCCCTCCAGGCTCCTTACTTATGACGCCCCTGAGCGACCGCGCAGCGGCCGCGCGCAGCGGGAGCACCGACGGAGCGCCGAAGGTGCGCCAAAGGTAAGCCCGTCTGCGCCCGTCCGCGCCTGGCCCGCGCCCAGCGCCAGGACCCCTGGATCCCACCGATGCAACACTACTCGACGGACCTACGACGCCGCCACCCTCACCGCACTCAATGCCGGCCGGAACCCTGCCTGCTACCGAGCCTCACCGAGACGCACCCACGGACCCTTCACCTGCCAAGCCTGCCGATTCACCTGCCCCCGGACGTGCACCACCTCCGCCAAGTCGAGCACCAGCAGCAACCACCTGAAATGCATTCTGTTGAACACCCGCTCCGTCCACAGGCACGCCGTGGAACTCTGGGACCTGCTCGACGCAACAGCACCGGACGTCGCCTTCCTCACCGAAACCTGGATGAACGCCTCCTCAGCGCCCGACATCGCCATAGCCATCCCGGACGGATACAAGATCACCCGGAAGGACCGCGTCAACCAGACGGGAGGAGGCATCGCCATCGTACACAAGAACACCATCCGCATCTCGACTAACTCCGATGAGACCTTCACCGCCGCCGAACACCTACACTTCCAGATACACACTGACCCCAAGACCACCCTCCGAGGCACCCTCATCTACAGACCCCCGGGACCACGCACACTATTCAGCGAAGACATCGCAGACTTCATCAGCCCGCACGCCATGCCCTCCGCCGACTACATCCTCCTAGGGGACCTCAACTTCCACCTGGAGAACAACAACGACAGAAACACCACCGCCCTGCTGGACAACCTCGCCAACCTCGGACTCAAGCAACTGGTGAACACGCCCACCCACTACGCCGGCCACACGCTTGACCCCGTCTTCTCTTCCAGCAAGCACATCTCCTTCAGCCACGCCACCGGACTCCACTGGACCGACCACAGCTGCGTCCACTTCAGCTTCAGAAAGACTGCGACCCACCACCACCCGCAACAGGCTCCCCGCCGGAGCTGGAGCAAGATCACCGCCGAGCAGCTCACCGCCTCCCTCAGCCAGAACACACCCACCAACACAACGGACCCAAACGAAGCAGCCAGCAACCTCGCCAAGTGGCTGACCGCCTGCGCCGACGACCTCGCACCACTAAAAAACCCTCCCAGCAGACCCGGAAGCAAGAAAACCCCTTGGTTCACCAACGAACTCAAGGAATCCAAGAAGAACTGCCGCACTCTCGAGAAAGCCTGGCGACTCGACCAGACCACAGACAACAGGACCGCCCTCAAGCACGCCACCCGCAAACACCACCAGCTGATCCGTGCCACCAAGAAGTCGGCACTCAAAGAACGACTGGACAACAACGCCCACGACAGCAAGGAACTTTTCAGCATCGTCAAAGAGTTCTCCAACCCCAGCGCCGGAAACAACGACATCACCCCCTCGCAAGACCTCTGCAACTCACTCGCCGCGTTCTTCCACCGCAAGATCACCGACATACATAACAGCTTCGACGCACAGACCACGCACCCTACCGCCGAACCAACGCCCGCCACCACCACCCTCTGCAACTGGACCCCGATCAGCACCGAAGACACCACCCGCACGATGAACTCCATCCACTCCGGATCACCAACCGACCCCTGCCCACACCACGTCTTCAACAAAGCCGACGCCACCATCGCACCCCATCTCCGGGACATCATCAACTCCTCCTTCCACACCGCCACCTTCCCGGAGAGCTGGAAGCACGCCCGAGCTTACCGCCCTCCTGAAGAAACCAACGGCGGACCCCACCGACCTCAAGAACTACCGTCCCATCTCGCTCCTTCCGTTTCCGGCCAAAGTCATCGAGAAGACCGTCAACAGACAGCTTGCCGCCTTCCTCGAGACGAATGGATCCTCGACCCCTCGCAGTCCGGGTTTCGGGCCAACCACAGCACCGAGACCGCCCTTATCGCAGCCACCGACGACATCAGAACCCTAACCGACAACGGGAAACAGCAGCCCTCATCCTCTTGGACCTCTCCGCGGCGTTCGACACCGTCTGCCACCGCACCCTAGTGAAGCGCCTCAGCAACATCGGAATCCGAGAGAAAGCACTGGAATGGATCATCTCGTTCCTCGCCGGAAGAACCCAGAGAGTCCGCCTCCCCCGTTCAGATCCGAGGCCACCGAAGTCATCTGCGGCGTTCCACAAGGATCTTCACTCAGTCCAACCCTCTTCAACGTCTACATGAGCCCCTCGCAGCCATCGCACGCCAACACAACCTCAACATCATCTCCTACGCCGACGACACCCAGCTGATCCTCTCCCTCACCAACGACCCCACCACCGCCAGAGCCAACCTACACGACGGGATGAGAGACGTCGCCGACTGGATGAGGAACAGCCACCTTAAACTGAACTCAGACAAGACGGAAGTCCTCATCCTGGGCTCATCACCCTCCGCCTGGGACGACTCTTGGTGGCCCCCGGCCCTGGGCACCGCGCCCAAGCCAACGGACCACGCACGCAACCTGGGCTTCATCCTGGACTCCTCCCTGTCGATGACCAGACAAGTCAACGCCGTCTCATCTTCGTGCTTCAACACCCTGCGCATGCTCCGCAAGATCTTCAGATGGATCCCCACTGAAACCAGGAAGACCGTCACCCAGGCACTCGTCACCAGCCGACTGGACTATGGGAACACCCTCTACGCCGGAACCACAGCCAAACTTCAAAAAGACTCCAGCGCATCCAGAACGCCTCCGCACGACTCATCCTGGACATCCCCCGACACAGCCACATCACCGGACACCTGAAAGACCTGCACTGGCTCCCCGTCAGCAAGAGAATCACGTTCAGACTCCTCACCCACGCACACAAGGCCCTCCACGACCTGGGCCCCAAGTACCTCAACGACCGCATGACCTTCTACACGCCCACCCGCCAGCTACGATCAACCAGCCACGCCCTCGCCACCGTACCACGCATCCGCAGAGCCACCGCCGGAGGAAGATCCTTCTCCTACCTGGCAGCCAAGACCTGGAACTCCCTCCCCACTCACCTTCGGCGAACCCAGGACCATCTCTCCTTCAGGAAGCAGCTCAAGACCTGGCTGTTCGAGCAGTAACTTACCCCCTCCCCCAGCGCCTTGAGACCCTCCCGGGTGAGTAGCGCGCTCTATAAATGCCGTGATTGATTGATTGATTGATAGGGAAAGTGTTGGATAGCGGAGGGGTAAAAATTACTATTGCCACTCCAGTGAGTGCAACAGTAGGGAAAGTGTTGGACAGCGGAGGAGTAAAAATTACTATTCCCACTCCAGTGAGTGCAACAGTAGGGAAAGTGTTGGATAGTGGAGGGATAGGAATTCCTATTACCACTCCAGTGAGTGTAACAGTAGGGAAAGTGTTGGATAGCGGAGGGGTAAAAATTACTATTTCGACTCCAGTGAGTGCAACAGTAGAGAAAGTGTTGGATAGCGGAGGGGTTAAAAATTACTATTCCCACTCCAGTGAGTGTAACAGTAGGGAAAGTGTTGGACCGCGGAGGGGTAAAAATTACTATTCCCACTCCAGTGAGTTCAAGAGTAGGGAAAGTGTTGGATAGCGGAGGGGTAAAAATTACTATTCCCACTCCAGTGAGTGCAACAGTAGGGAAAGTGTTGGATAGCGGAGGGGTAAAAATGACTATTCCCACTCCAGTGAGTGCAACAGCAGGGAAAGTGTTGGCTTGCAGAGGAGTAACAATTAATATTCTCACTCCAGTCGGTTCAAAATTAAAAACAAACAGCATTTTAACAACAATAAAAATATTTAAAAAACAAAATGCATTTAAAAATATAAATATGTTCAACATTCAAATACAAATATATTTAATATGAAATTTAAAAAAACATATAATGTTAAATACGTATAACAAATACATACAAATATTATATTAAATAAAATAAAAAATAATTTCCAAACAAATACATATTTTTAATTAAAAATTATTTAGAAACAAAAACATTAATTATTACATAAATGTACTTTTTTTATTTCCTACCCTATAACACCACACAATTCACAATCCACATCTAAATTTTTAAAAATGTACTTCCTCAACTAACATAATTAATTACCAATTAAAGAAATATTACTAATTAAAAAACAAATTAAAACTCATAAAATGTATTTAACTTCCCACACGTTACTCCTATAATCCCCACAACCCACAGCTAAAATTAAACTGTAAAAAAACTGTAAAAACATTAATTACACAATTAAATCTTATTTTCAATTAAAAAACTAATAGTAAGTAGAATTCATTTACTCCCCACTCTGTACCTCTATAACAATAAAATCCACACACAAAAAAATATAAACAAATACCTTAATTGATATTAATGATCAACTAATTTTTAATTTATTAAACAAAAATTAGTTCCCACCCTTCACCCCTATAAACCCCACAACCCACACCTAAAATTAATTACACAAATTCCATATTTAATTTTCAATTAATTAAGATTAATTAACAGCTAATTATTAATTAATTAAACATAAATTACTTCCCACCGTTTACCCCATAAACCCCACAACCCACACCTAAAACAAAATCACACAATTACCATAATTAATTATCAATTAATTAGTTAATATAAATTGACAACTAATTATTAATTAATTAAACATAAATTACTTCCCACCCTTTACCCCCTTAAACCCCACAACCCGCACCTAAAACTAATTACACAATTCCCGTAAATAATTTTCTATCAATTAATTAATATTAATTTAGAACTACTTATTAATTAAAAATAAATTACTTCCCACCCTTTACCCCATAAACCCCACCACCCACACCTAAAAATAAATCACACAATTACCATAATTAATTATCAACTAATTAGTTAATATAAATTAACAACTAATTATTAATTAATTAAACATAAATTACTTCCCACCCTTTACCCCTATGAACCCCACAACCTGCACCTAAAATGAATAAAACAATTTCCATAATTAATTTTCAATCAATTAATTAAAATAAATTAATAACTAATTATTAATTATTCAAAAATAAATTACTTTCCACCCTTTACCCCTATAAACCCCACTACCCGCACCTAAAAAAAATTACACAATTACCATAATTAATTATCAATTAATTAACATTAATTAACAAACACTTAATAATTAATTACAAATAAATTACTTCCCACAATGAACGCTATAAAATCGAAATTAAATAAATAAAAAATAATAATTAATTTATTATAAATAAATTACTTCTCTCCTTATTCCCCTATAAACCCACACCCTGCTTCGGAACTAAAAAATGCAAAATGTTATTAAAATAATATTCATAACTACTAAAAATGTAACACATATATTAAAAAACATACTTCACATACATTTAAAATATAAACAAAAATACATAACACTAACTAAAAAAATCGATATTTGAAACATCTATATTTTTGCAAACAATATTAATGACTTCTATATTTTTAAAAACGATATTTCTTACCTTAAATTCGATATTCTTGACCACGATATTCTTGCTGTTGATATTTCTGAATCACGGTATTTCCAACTCGATATTTGTGTATGTCGACATTTCCAACTCGATATTCTGTCTCAGCACCTGCTCAGACACCTAAAACATGGTAATATTGTCTAACTCCTAATTGGCATATTTAACTTTTCAGTAAAGCCATAGCACATAATGTAAGTAATTTATAGACTGCAGCATGGTATGCCTAGACTGACAAAGGAAACACGGCTTCAGACCTACCTGTGTATCGTGACTTCACCAGCTTTTCAACATGCAGGCAAACCAGTCGCAATAACCCTTTTCAACAGGAAAGAATCAAGGGGCAGATTTACAAGCCCCTTGTGCCGCCATTGTGTCACTTTTTTTGACGCAACAGCGGAACAAAACATTGCAGCCCATTTACAACGTGACGCACCTAGGGAGATGTGTCACGTAGTAAAGCCCTTCATCACATTATACCTGCGTCAGGTATAATATATGCAGGGTGGGTCTTTCCACACAGGAAAGCCTTGTAAAAGTGACGCAGTGAAATCTATAAGATTTCACTGCGCCACTTCTAGGACGCCACTGCGTCAAAACCTTACGCCTGCTTGAAGCAGGCGTAAGGAGGGACCCAGTACAATGAGTCAGTGCATTGCTGAAGTTGCGTCGTGCTTGCGACACGACTCCAGCAATGCGTGACTTTTGGGCCAACAGATGTGTCAGAATTTCTGACGCATCTGTCAATCCTTGTGCCATGGTGTGCTGTATTGTTAATACGACGCATCCATGGTGGCTCAAGGGTATCGCAGGCTGGCGCATTGAAACTGATGCATCTCTACAGATGAGTCAGTTTCATGTAAATCTGCCCTCATAATTTTAAATACGAAATGAGACAAACTTATTTAGGCCTTATAACCCACAAGGTAGGGTAACCAGTATTTACAGGTAGTACATGCATGGATTTAATGTTGGCATGTACCTTTAGTGACTAGCCCCCAAAAGCTATTTTCACTGTAAAGGGCTGTAGCTGTCCTATGAGAAAACAAGAGTTCAAAATAAAACCATAGCCCTCCTGTATCCAGTTTGGGCAAAGCTACCGGAATAATTGAAACTCTATTTTTTATGTTTAATAAAAATCCAATTCTGTGGAGGTGTCAGAATGTTTAGTCAATATTGAACAGAAGTGAATTTTAAAAAGTCACATTTTAGCTGCCCTAGCCCAAAGTAGACTAACAAGATTTTGCCACAGGCTGATGACCCTGTTAGTACTTCCCCTTAATGTGGTATGAAAGCTGCTTCCAGGGCAGGAACGATGGCTTAGGCATTTTCCCAGGAAGATATGGGGGTGAGGCAAATGACAGATATCAGCTCATAAAGGACAGTTGGGGTGGGCCCAGGAACTTCATCAACTTGAAAACTACCAGGGCAAGGCCTGTCCATTCACCGTTAAGTGTAATGGGAGACCCAAGGAAGAGAAGGCCCTTGTTCTTTAGGCCATCTGCAGCCAGTTGAACACCAGCCCAGTGGGAAGGGGAGCTGGTACCAGAGACAGTTTGGGATAGCTGAGGAGGAGAGTACTCCTCCCTTCAAGGCAGAAAACTTGAGCCATATTGGACCTTAATGGTGCAAAGCGAGATAATTTAAAGAAAGGCAGACAGGATGTGCTGCAAAATTTTGGTGATTTGTCCATGGTACCTTTTTCCTCATTGGCTAGAGAGTGTCCTGGAGAGACCCCCGGCAATTGGGTAGTGAAACCTACAAAAGGGGCACTTCACCTACAGCTTAGTAGAGCCCTCTCAGAATCAGTGGTAGAACCGAAGAGGACTGGACCCATTGTTGAGGCCTGTGTGGAGACCTGGAGGGCTGGACCTGCTCTCACTTGTACCCAGGTCTAAGAAGTGGACTCAAGGGTCATTCAGCTGACCTTGATTGTGGCTGCAGGGACGCAACAAGATGCAAGAGGCCTTTGTCCTAAAATGTAAAGCTGACCAGTAGGAGGCCTCTGCTGGAGTATGTGCTAGTCCCTAAGTGCTGTCCCTGCCATAGAAGTGACCAAGAGGAGCTCCTCCAGAAACTCAGAAAAGCTGAGACTTCAAACAATTTTAGACCTCTGAAGTGTCTCAGGTATCTCGCAGAAAAAATGTGCAATTTCAAAAGTTGGATACAGCTTTATGTTTGACCCGCTGAAGGATTTTGAGCACCTTAGAAAACAGTTATTCTGAAGTTAGAAATCTTGAGTGGGTGAAGGTGTGAAAAGTATCCGCCTGATGTTGGCTGTAAAATTTGAATTTCCCCGACTCTGAGCATTTTCAACCAAAACATTGGAGAAAGGAAGGGAGAGTGCGAGTGCCTGGGAGAAATGAAGGGAGACGTGGGATAAAGGAAGGCTGAGAGCAAGGGAAGAAAGTAAGACAGAGTGCATGGGAGAAAAGAAGGCAGAGAGCATGGGAGAAAGGAAGGTAGACATGGGAAAAGGAAGGTGCAGTGCCTGGGGAAAAGAAAGCAGAGTCAATGGGGAAAAGGGAGAAGGAAGGAAGGACAGCAAGGGAGAAAGGAAGGCTGAGTGCATAGGAAAAAGGAAGGCAGACAGCAAGGGAGAAAAGAAGGCAGATTGCATTGGAGGAAGAAAAGCAGAGAGCATGGGAAACATGGGGCAAAGCACATAGGAAAGAAGGTAAGGTAGACTAGGAGAAAGTAAGCAAACTTAATCACAGAAAGCAAGGAGGGTATTTGAAAAAAGAAGCAACTTATGTGGCAAAAGGGAAGGCAAAGAATGGCAGTAAGGAAGACAGGGTGTGTGGGAAGAAATTAAAGAGAATATAGGAGGAATTAAAGCAGAGCATATAAAATTGAGACCAAAGTATAGAGCTTAGCAGAAAGGAAGACAGAGAGCACGGTAAATGAAAGCAAATAGAGCATACAGGAAACAAAAACAGAGAGCGTGGGAGAAAAAATCAAAAAGTGATACAAATTGTTAATGGAAGAAATTAGAATTCACTAAAGCCCTGGGATTGCATAGTAAAGAAAGTGCATGAAAACTTTAAAAAAAAAAACGAACATGATGGTGGGGCAGGTTCTGCAAAGCTCATAACTTTACCTCTTCCACCTTCCTGCCTTAATTTGTTCTAGCAACCTTCAGTCGGTCGACTATGCAGATCGTTTGTTACCAGCCTGGAAACAATGACTGAAAAAAGCGAGGTAATCCCATAGTTCTTCCAAATAACTAATATTTATTGTTTATCGATTAGACTTATTTGTACTTGGAATTTCAACTCCTATTCATTTAACAATTGCATTATTTTATTACGCCAATTACATTTAATAACAAGTTCTCTTCTTAACATATCTTGTCCCCATGAAAAATATTATGATTAATGTTCATGTAGAGGTATATAGCCCCAATTGTGATTGGACTATAGCCTGACAGATCCCTCCCTTTCAATTGTCAAGGGCCCTAGTCACACATTCATGCAGTGCATATTCTGTTGTGATGAGCATGTGGCGGTTGACGTGGAGTGCTTGGAAGTAAATGTGAGTGAGCAGGGTGTGAGGCTTGAGGCACTCCCAACAGGTTCACATGCTCCTTGACATCTCTGACACGCATGTGTAAAGCTTAAAGCTACCCCCAAAGATGTGCACTCTTGTCTTGTACACTGCGCATCAAAGCAACTGCTGCAATCTGTGGGCATCTTTTAAATATATGCCTTCAGGTACTTCGAAGCACTGAGTTTTTAAACATGTAGTGCAATAAACCACTTACAAAACTGTACAGCTGCCTATTTAATGATGTGTAATAATAAAAACGTAAGAGTAGAGCGTCTGATACACAAGTGCCTCAGAAGTTATTGCAGCAACACTACGACACAGCTTACTTTGAGTGGGCAATTGAAGAATCAACTACAGCAAAATAATCAATGCCACTGGTGGAGCCCATGGGCCCTGTGCCAACCTTCCACAAGAAGCACATGGTGAATGCCTGCCACGTATAGGCGTGGGAGTAATAAACTACCCACAGAGAGGAAGTGCTAGGCTTCGCTTGGCAAATGCACGCGCTTCACTAAACCCCTCCCTAGGATGGAAAGCAGAATACTGGGACAGATGGGTGCGATCTAGTGGCTCACAGACCAGAACTGCACTGTGTGTGAAAGAAGCAACTCCCACGGGGCGTTCTATTATGAACATGTCCACAAGCAACTGGTAAAGCGATAACATGAAGGCCCAGGGCAATCTCCGTGTTTACAGGGCTGGGCCACACTGCACAAAACAAGTGTCCAAAATACCAAATACGGTGCATGTGCCAGAGAAAAATGAGAAAGAGGTGTGTAATCAATGATTCTTAATAAGCTTACTATTGCTGTTAAAAAGGCACCTACTGATTTAATATAACAATGACAGTGATTCTAAATGGTTTCTGTGGACGTGCAGTGTTGTATTAAATAAAAATTACCCGACTAAAAGTAAGTGCTGGAAAAAGTCCAAAGTATGAAAAACGAATACTTGACTCACAGTCCTAATCACTATGTTGCAGCTATTTCCAAATGCAGATGCTATAAGGTAGAAATACCCTTAATACATAGTCACAAACTGTACATTTATTCAACATTTCTAGCCTTTACTAGTCAAACCCCGTCCTGTTACCTCCAGTCCCTCATTCTATTTGTGGAGTCATGGATAGCTACAATTATAACCGAGTGCGGTTTTGAGGGACCTGTCAAAGAGGCAATGCCAGTTATGTTCTTTTGGGGCCCAGAGCTGCTGTCACAGTATTTTGGTGAACGTTTGTGTGCCTATTTCTCATTTTACATGCAAATTATTTGGATAAAGAAACCGCAAAGTGCATTTTTCGGTGTTGACAAGCGTTGCTTTAAATACAAGCTCATGGGATCTCCATTCATAACTCCCCTACTTTCTCATAAAAAAATTGAAGCCTGGGGCAGTTTTCAATGGACCCGTCAAAGAGGCAATGCCCCTACCAAGGGAACCCGAGAGAGCCGGGGGAGGAGAGCGAGGGTCCCTGAAAGATAAAGTGCGGTGTCCGTGAAGCGGGCTTCGTGATGAGCCAGCAAAACGCTGTTCAAATAAAAAAAAGTTCCTGAACAGAAAGTAATATAGAAAAAGCAGAAGCCTGTAAGTGTTATGGCGATACTTCAGAGTGAACAACTTGCAAAAGGAGGGACCAGGAAGCCAAATTACTGGCAAGCAAAGAATTTTACAAGACAAACAATTAGACAAATCAAAAGCGATGGGAGGAGTCAAAGCCCACAAAGTATATACAACAGATCATCCTGACAGCACACGCACTGTCTAGGCTCGACCTAAATACCATTGTATGGTGCAGCTCAGTTGTTGGCTCTGGGTACCTTGGGTTCTTGGACAACCTACAAACCCTATATACATATCAACAACCAAAAGGGTCTAGTGGACATAAAGGTGTATTACTTTTGTAAATTGGTCATCGTGACAAAAAAATAGAGATGAAAACGTTGTCCTAAATGGCCATCGTTTCCGACTCATTTTCAGTATTTCTATATTTCAACAGTTAGTTTCTTTGGGAAAACCTTGAGGGATCTACACAAATGACCCCTCCTAAATTCAGACTTGTGATTACTTTTCAGAAATCTATAGCTTTTCTGGATCACCCATGTGTTTCAAACTGGTTTCCAACACAAACTGGAAGTAGGTTGGGAGCAGGAAAAATGGGCTACCTCTTTGAAAAATGCCACGACTGTGATAAAAAATGTACTTTTTTATGCAGCTGTGAATGTTCCTGAAAGCTGGAAAGATGGTTACATTTGCACAGCAAATCTTTTGTTGATGCCATTTTAGGAACAAAACAGACCTTTTTTCCTATTTTTCCCCAAAATGTCAAACTTTAGCTCATATTTTCTGGGTCCTGTCCAGGGGAATTCACAAACCCTGGGTATCTTTAGAAGCCCCATGACGTTGGGAAAAAGGTTACAAATTTGGCATGGATAACTTACGTGGAAAAAAAGGTTATGCAGACCTAAGCACAAACTACCCTAAATAGCCCAAAAAGGTCTCAGCATGGGGGGTGAAAGTTCCAGCAGTTAAGGGGTTAAATGTTCCTAGTCTGTAGCACTGGTTGTGCCATCCACTTAGGTAGCCCTCTAAGACATGTCTCAGGATTGCCATGGCAGCCTGTGTGCAGTTTAGTTTTAAATGACCTAACCCCCTAGAGTAGAGCCTAAACAGCACGTAGTGCAGGGTGCAATATATTAAAAAAGTTGGAACAGGTATTTTTAAATTTTACATGTCCTGGTAGTTTTTCACTAATGTGAGGCCTACCTCCCCTGTAGGATAACATTGTGTTACCTTATTATATTTAATATGTAAATGTCCAGTTTTTGTAAAGCGCGAACAATTACCTGAAGGTGTCAAGGCGCTGGGGGCCGTCGGGAAGATTAAGCAAGCTATTGCCCAGAGTCACAAGGTGCTGGGCTGATCTGCCCCCGGTGCCGGTGATCGAACCGTGAGCCCCCAGGTTCTAGAGTCAGTCATCCTGGCCGCAGCGCCAGACCTCTACCTCTATATATATGTGATAACATTTGTTTGGGAGCAGGTGGAAATGACATGTTTGGTGTCTAAGGAATTGTGTAATAAAATCCTCTTTAATGGTAAAGTCAGTTTTTTAGTCACAACTCTTAAAATGGCACTTTTAAAAGTTGCCATTATCTTGTCTTAACCATTTGGTGCCTGCAGCCTGTACCTGGGTCACATGACTAGGTAGAGTTGGCATTTGTGTATTCCTCCCAGACAGCCACACAATAGAGGGATTGGATGTTGGCAGGATGTCAAATACTGACTTGATGGGAGGGGCAGAGCCGTCACTTGTCACACTTGCACGTCAAAGACATTGGACTTTCCACGCTGTACTTTGAGAAGGTAACTTTTTCAATGGGGCTAACCTGGTCCCTGTGTTCGGCCTGTACTCCAATGCAGTTGCCCTGAATTTGTGACTTTCCTCTGGTCTAGCACAACAAGACAACCACAAGTGGCGCTTTGTGCTTTTAGGCACTATACTTACCAAACTCTTTCAAATTGTATATCTCCGGTCGTACTGATTGGATTTTTGTCGTTTTGGTGTCAAGTAATGTTTTTACTTTTTACCCTATTTTTATAAATTGGGGTGGGATTTTTGTTGTGTTGTTTTTTTTCCACTTTAATACTGTTTGTGTGCTGCATAAATATACTTTACACATGGCCTTTAAGTTAAACCTGACTGCTTTTGTACCGCGCTACCAGAGGGTTAAGCATGGGTTGATTTAGTGACTTTTTGTTGTTCACCCTGACAATGGTTGTGGCTGTTGCTTGAGCAGGTTTTCACCCCCATAAACCAATAACCCAATTTCTCACATCTGTGAAATATTACGTTAATGAAGGCTCATAGGACGCCATTTACGAATTGGAATAATATGGATAGGACATATTTAGCTACAATAGTGTGTAAAACAGATATTATGGATTATACTAGCGATCCTCATGAGCTCTTTCCACATTAAAATGATCAATTAAGAAGAGCCATTGATGTATTGGTGCCATGTAAAATAACTCCCACCAAACGAATCCCAAGGTGAATACATTTCACAATAAGGAATTAACTAAAAGGAGAAGCAAACTACACCATTTGGTGGGAATTTGGAGACACAGCTGTACTACAGCTGCTAAAATTGGGTGAATGACTTTCAATAGTTTATATAAAAGTCATTAAAGATGGGAAAGCAACATATTATTCAGAAAGATTCTTAAATACACCAGATATTACTAAGGCTGTTTTTCAAGTCATTAAAGAAATTAAATAAAGTCCATGTTGCATGGAGGCTGTTTACTCTATGAGATGCAGCCACTTTACAGACATTTTCTGAGAAATAAAATATGGGGGATTAATGAGCCATTGGCTATGAGCAATTCTTCAGGTGAACTGCCCCATTCGGTTAAAAGCTGTCAGCCCATCAGGTTCAGGAGCGGATGTTCTCCCAACCAGAGTACATAAAGATCTTATATTAATATATTGTCTTGAATTTAAGAATTTAATATTTAGGAATGCCCGGATCTTACCAATAATTAAACAATCCTTCATTAGACCTGGATAGATAGAAAATTATAGGCCAGTGTCACAGATGCCTCTTCTAGCAAAACTTCTTGAGTGCCCAGTTTAGAACTGGCTATCCAAGTTTGTGGAATCTTAAGACCTGATTCGGATGTCGGTGAGACCGCCACCGACAGGCCATCGTTGGCGGTCTCACCAACAGACAGCCCTCATCCGACTGCCGGATTTTATTACAGGCAGTCGGACCACAAGCTGTCGGAGGTAAGACCACTGCCTCCACCAGGATCTCAGATTCTGACGGGGAGGCAGCCGGAATCGTAGTCCCGACAAGAGGCACTGCCGAGGCAGGCACCACCGTCGGGATCACGATGTCCCTTTCCGACAACCTTTACATGGTGGTCCAACCGCCATGAAAAGGTTGTCAGAAATGGACATGGGGCCCCCATACCTCATGGACCACACGCACATCCATGCACTGTACGTCATGTAATTAGGTGGTTGGAGCACCGCCTGCTTGTCAGGCAATATCCTGACAGAATAAGGGCCTTAGTCATTACTACATCCCACTCAGGCCAGATTTTGCTGAAAGTGTTATTACGGTAGTACCATATAAGTTACGTCTATCTGCACCTAAAAATATTCCATTGGCTGTGATACTCATTGATCTGTCAGCTACATTTGATACCAATGACCACCAGTTTCTTCTGGAGTGCATAGATTTTTTATTTTTTTTTGCAGAGTTTTATATAGCGCGAACTTGACCCGAATCGGGTATCAGAGCGCTTTACATAGCACCAGTTACGTTACATTAGGACACACATTCATTTTTTTTGTTAGGCACGGGGAGATTAAGTGATTTGCCCAGAATCACAGGATGTTCAGCGTCATTGCCGAGACTCGAACCCAGTTCCCCAGGTTCGAGGTCGGACGCCCTAGCCGTTAGGTATCAGAGGCCCTGTTTTCAACTGGTTCCACATTAGTTTGCTTGAATTCAAGAAACTTATAATCACTTAATGGAATAAAATGGATATTAATATTTGCTAAATACTCACATTAATTTGAAGCAATATTTTAAATGGCTTTCTCAGTTGTTATGGGTGAGAGCCATAATTGAATTTCACTATAGAAATAACCTACACAGTGCTTAATTTGTAAAGGAATACGTTCCGATTCCCAACGTTTTCCTCAGAAGCCCTCCACAGCCACACTATTAATTGTCAGGGTGCTGAATACCAAAGCTGTATAGTTGACTTTACCCCATGCCTTTTAATACACTACACAAACTCCCTGCCTCTTTTTCTCACTCTAGCAAGGACATTTTCATTCCTGCTTTCCCCCAGGTCAATATTGTTTGGTCTTTTACTTCTTCTTTCTTTCCCATTTATGTGCTTTTATCTCCCTTGATCTGGAGCAAAATCTGTTGAGGAGAAATACGTGCCGGTGCCCAAGGTGCCCAAAAATTAGTGTCGGTGGCCCCACCGGCAACCACTGGCTGAAATTAAGCACTGAGCATTAAGCACTGAGCACACAACAGAGAATAGTCAAAGGGAACAGGAAGTGATGAAAACCATGAACATAGGGTTGAAGGTAAAAAAAAGAATGCCAGAAGAAGGAAATATGCCAGAATCAAGCAAGTACTGAATTCTGCACAATGGATTAGCAAACTCAAAGAGGAAGGAGGTTTATAATCTCTAATCAATTGCGAGTCAGCTGGAAAATGGCCTGGTAATTTCCCTCGTCTACCCCTAGAAGTAGTGATTCAGTGGGCAGCTGTAACTCTGAATGAGGAGAATTACTTCCCATTACATGTTTTTGAGGAATGACACATGCATGACTTGATGTTTCTGTGTTGATTCTTGCATGTTTACCCTGGTATTTCACCCTGACAAGTCACATTTGAGCAGGCAAAGTGTCTGGGTGAAAAGCTCCAGACATGTGGAGATACAGTGGATCTTGCAATCCTACAGGAACTGGTAACTTTTTCCACTGATCCCATAGGGATCACCGTAATGCCTTTAACAATGCCATTAAAAGTGAATGGAGCTTAGTCACACCAGTAAGACCTCAGATATTGAATCCTTTCCAGTTACATGTGTGTTTTCTGCATTTGTGCATCTCTGTAGAAGTCTTGTTTTGTATGCATTGTAGAAGTGATCAGCACACAATTTGTGTGGGACCGCAGCACAACACAAAAGAGCCTCTGAAGTAGTAAATACTGAGCACCTGATTCACAGAGGGCCTCCGCACTCCTGGGGAAGTCTCCGTGCTTGGGTCACATCTCCAGAATTAGAGTTCTCATTGCAGAGAATCCGCCCCAAGTGTGGAGACTTCCCCATCACTGCTGGGCCTCCGCCACAAGTGCGGAGGCCCTTTGTGAATCAGGTCCACAGTCTCCGGTGCTGTGTAATATCTAGTATCCCCATCGTATGAAGACCTACGGAGTCTACCGAAGAGCAGGGGATACACATTCTTGTGGGGAAACCAAATAATACACAATACCGGCACTCCCTGTAAACTCTCTGCATGTCAGGTACATTTCTTTAGTGTTTAACAGAAAGAAAAACTTGCTTTAGGTTTTGTTTCTGGAGAAAGAAAATGAAAAGTGCGGAGTGGGCAACAATTGCCTAGTCAGCATTACATTTTTGACAAACGTGCTCCTGACAGCAAAAAATCCCTACCACAGTCATGGGGAAGCTGTTCTCTAACTCACCTCCTGTGTATTTAAGTACATATGCATGCGGATTAACATACACATAGCCCATCTTCAAATCAATAGAATACTGTAGCTTACAAGGAAATATAGTGTGGGGGAGGAAGGGTGAAGGAATGTGGACATTTAGAATGCAAAAGGAGTGGGGTAAAAGGATGCTTACTGCAGATGTTGTAGTTTTCTTAGTGGAGATGGAGCATATGGAGTCTTTGCAGTGTAGATGTTCCTCCTCGGATGGAAGATTTTCTTTGTCTACCAATAAATGTAAACACGTATATTATGATTTGAGAAGTTTATGAACTTCTCAAATCATAATGAATATTAGAAAAACAGGGCGATACAAGCATGGATCAAAACAATACAATCAACAATACATACTTTCATGGTAAGATTTTGCTGAGGTGAGGTGAAAGGGAGAGATGTATTCTGTTCAGAAAAAAATCAGAAAGAAGAAGTGAGGCAAAAGAAGAGCAAGCGCTATTTGGAAGTAATTTATGTCCTCATTTCAATTGATTAAAATAGTTTTCATGAGATACAGATAGGTGTTTATTACTTTGCTCTGAAAAATCCCCAGGTTTCTCAATCTAGACATTTGGGGCCAGATGTACGACCCTATTTTGCATGCGCAAACAGGTTTGCGACCCATTAGCGCAGGCAAAATTTGAAAGGGCTATGTACAATTCCTAAATAGCGAGTCGCAATTTATTTGCGACTAGCTATTTAGGAATTGTGAGTCGCTATTAGGAAGGGGCATTCCCTTCCTAATAGCGACCGCAACCCCATGTATGAATGTTTTGCAACCGCAATTGCGGTCGCAAAACACCCGCAAATTACCACCCTCTTCAAGAGGGTGGTAATGGAGTCGCAAATGGGAAGGGGTCCCCAGAGGACCCCTTCCCCTTTGTGACTGGCCTCCAAAATATTTTTTAAGGGCAGGCAGTGGTCCCAGTGACCACTACCTGCCCTTAAAAAATGAAACGAAACGTTTCATTTTATTTTTTTTCAAATGCATCCCGTTTTCCTTTAAGGAAAACGGGATGCATTTTTAAAAAAAAAACTGCTTTATTTAAAAGCAGTCCCAGACATGGAGGTCTGCTGAGCCCAGCAGGCCACCATCCCTGGGAGTGCACGCCATTCCAAATGGGGTCTCAAACTGCGAGTGGCTCATGAATATTCATGAGCCTCGCAATTTGCGACCCCATTGGGAATTGCAAACAGTGTCTCAGACACTGTTGTGCATACCAATTTGCGACTCGCAAATTGGCGGGTCGTACATCTGGCCCTTAATCTCCCTCATTTATCCCAGTGAATCCTGTAGTTTGTGTATCAATCCTGAAGCTAAGGTGGATAAATTCTCCTAGTCTTTATTCTCCTTTATTCAAGAGGGGCAAGAGACCGTGGGGAGCATCTAGAGGTTGGATAAGATACGTTCAAGAGAATCTAAAAAGATCTTGAAGCCATATATAATAAGCAATTATGCAACAGCTCCAAATTGCGAAAATGGGCATGGAAAAAAATTAACATTAAGAGAAAGTAAAAAAATTGTCAATTTAAAAAAAAAAAGAATCATGAACCAAACCAAGGTAAATTTGAGCTATCATTTGTTTGTTAACCATACAAACATCTGAGAAAATTGGCAGAATGAATGATAAAAACGAAAATAGTTAGGGGCATATTATCAACGGCCAGCGATAATTATCGCTGGCCGTGCTTAGCGACAAATTTCCTATTGCAGGCTATCTCTGGAATTTATCGCCCTGGTAGCGCGTTATTAACAACGCGTTTCTCCAGGGCGATAAAAATTCCAGAGATAGCGAGGTTATCGCCGTTTTGCAGGGAACATTCTCCAAACTGTAAATGAGGACCAAAATTTCTTGAAGTTATGACTAGGCCTGGGTGAAATTTCAATTACGCCAGTGTAATTCACATAATTTCAAGAATTTTACATTCTGTTTGTTACGCAAAATTCACCAGATTCCACCACTTTATATAATTCCATCCAATTCTCAGTAAAAAATGGCCATGAGATGCACCATTCACAATAAACCTTTACCATGAATGCACAGGAACCATGGAATTCAAGCAGTGCTTTTATTTAAATACACCCTTGAGCAGAGGATGCCTTTCGCGCTAATTATCGAAATGATGGATTTGCAATTTGCGTATTTACATTTTTCATGTAATTTTGCTGAAATTTCATGTAAGTACACAAAAGCAAATTGTATGAATTTCACATGTGCCTAGTTTTGACTCAAGCAACATTAACTGACACTGATAAGATTATCAAAGCAAGATTTTGAGAACTGTTCGGTGAGACATTTGGAAGTGGTAGCTGCTGAGTTAGGCTAAGATGAAAACTGCTTTATCATTGAATAGAAATATGATTAGGAAAAATGTACTTTGCAATGATTATATTCACAAATGTAAAAGAATAGAAAAACAAGCGCGATAAATGGGGCTCCGTTTGCTTATGGTCCATGCAGGTATTGTATCTCACCTGTGAGTCTCACTATCATTATAAGCTCTGTTTAAATGGATTTGTGAGGTAACCGTCAGCTCCCGCCTTTCAAAATAAGCTTCACTGATGAGCTTCTGGGTTAAGAGGCTCTGGGCCGGTTATACATGATTACATTTTCACACGTGTTTGCACAGTAGCCTGTCACAGACGGTGTCTTTAATATATTCTGGCCTTTGCCGGCTCTATATTTTAATTGGGCATTCAAAAATAAATATCCTCATTTGTTCTAAACTATGGAACGAGTCTGTAGTATTTCACAGTAAGCCTGTAGTGTTTTACTGTATTCACACTGTTGATGAAAATAACAATTGGCATCGACTCAACATAGAGAAATGTTTAATGTGTGTTTTCCAAGTCTGAGTGCAAATATAAAAAAAACTATTAAATTATTTTACCCATAACTGCACTTTTTTTTCATTATTTTGTGTTTGGTCATATTGCTTTGAGTCTGCCATTAATTAGATTTAGGCTTTGAACTAACCTGCTATGTCAGGTTACTTACCTGATGGGCAACAGGTAGATCAAATCATCTCTTACACAATGGGCCCACTTGGTGGAATTAAGCTTGTTCTTGGGAGACAAAGACGATGTGGGCAGAATCTGCATAGGTAAATTACATCTACAGGGACTGACACTCCTTGACTTGACCATCCTCAGAGAAACAATGTGAGGCAGTCAGTCTTCTGGCACCACTCAAAGTAAGCCCTTCTGTGATGTTTTTGAGGGAAGAAGGGAACAGGTTGCTGTGTCAGTTAGTGGTGGAGCTTAAAGCTCTCAGAGACCTATAACCATTGACTACTTTAAGTCACAATTTTGAAAAGTCCCAAGATGCTAGGCTGGAGGGATAGGGTGGGGTGAAATGATGATGTGTCACCTGTGGATTGGGTAGAGGTGTCCCCTACCTTGAACATTCCACCCCACTTAAAATCTCCTGCTCAAAGGAGAGGCTGAGAGAAAAACTGGGTGAGAAAAGATGGACCTTCTGTGGATGAGTCCCTGCCTGTAGTGGAGGAACTCTTTGGACTTTTGTTGTTGACCTCTGTGGACCTTTGTCCCCAGGGTCAGTGGCACTGGCCATCATACTCCACCTGCTTGACAGCAAAGGATTTAACTTGGTGGGTACCTTGAAGAAGAGGGTTCCTCTGGAATGTGTGTGGACTGATTTTGTTGAGAGTGACCTGGAAGTAGGACCACATGATTACTGCTGAAGACACAGGTGCCCTGAAAGTAGCCAGGAAGATGTGAATCCGGTGGAGTGCAGGCAGGGAGAGCCATCTGCCTTGAGGGCTAAGGGGTGCTAAGGGGTGAAATATTTTCTGGACTGACGAGAACTCAACATTTAATTAGATTTGACTAATGCCTCAGCAGCAAAGCGCAAAGGAGAATTTAGACAATAATGTGCTGTGAAGATGGTGAAATGGGAAACGTTCATGTAAATTACAAAAAAAGAAACATATGCGATTTATGAAGCATTAACATCATGCTACACATTTGTTAATATTAAAGAATCCAGAAGTAAGAAGCAGGTGAACTAGCACAGGTTACATGATTCTGTCACTGCACTGCATCTGTTGTCATTTTTTTTTTCCCCCAAACGAGGGGACCAAATAATGTGCGTCACAAAGACACCACTCAACCGATTTTTTTTGCCCAGGGAGAGTAAAGAGAAGAGGGACAGAAAGGCACATGTTGAGCAGCATAATTTTATGATAACTTTATGATAATACTTATAACCAAACTAGAGGTACAAACATTGGCAAAGCGAGTCAGTCTCATTTTTGTCGCTGTTCACTTTTCCATTTCTTGTTAAATTAAGCAGGCTTTGAAAAAGCCGACAGCTGAGGCTGACTTGACCATATTGGTAGTGTAGTTCCTAGAGTTCCATGACAGCCGTCAAATTGCGTGTAGATGCAACGTGGCTGCAATCCTGAAATAATACAAAACAAAATTCACAATTTTGCAACATAGTTTTTTCTACTTCCAAGCTAGCTTCCATATTGGGAAATGTTATGTTGTGTCACGTAAACTGGCAACCATTTCGAAAATATAACAAAATGGCTGACTGTCTTTACTGGCTCTACCAATGGAAGCACAATTTTAAAAGAATCCGTGGTTGGCAAAGCCAAAAACAGCAGATGGAGCATGAGGATAACAAAGGAAGGGGAAAGAAAGGCAGATGAGGGGAGAGAGAGAGACAGTGGAAGAAAAAGGGAGAGCAAAATACTGAGCCATAGTAGTGCACAGTGTCACTAAGCATTCAATCAAAAGACCCAACGCCTTCCTTGCACAAATGAACCCCTACACTGGACGAGAAACTTAAGCCAGATCCCCCTCGTCGAACTAGAAGAAAAGATAAGTGCACTCCTCCCCAACACCGCAGGAGACAGCTCCACAACAGAACTCACCTCACATTACAATGAGACAATGACCGACATACTTGATCAAATAGCTCCGCTGAAACAAAAAAAAGTCAAGAACATTCCTTCGAGATCGTGGTTCAACACAGACCTAAAACTCGGAAAGAAGACAACTAAGAGCTGCAGAAAGACTCTGGCGTAACAACCCCTCAACTATCCACCTTGACCAACTCAAAACGGAACGCAGGAAATATAAAAAGCACATCAAAAATGAAAAATCCTCCTTCTTCTGTGGTGCACTAAACAATGCTAAAAATCACCCCAAAGAACTCTTTAATCTCATCTGACAGCAAACATCTAAACCTTCCCCCCCCCCTCGAAATGCCGGCCTCCAAAGACCTATGCGACAACTTTGCCGATTTCTTTGACGAAAAAATCTCAAAGATTGAGCGCACACTGGAGGTCCACCACCGACCACCCAACGAAAGCCCGCCCCCCAGCAAAGAAGTCAACAACCCACCCAGGCAACCCCCAAATAGCTGGAAATCATTCAAACCCATCTCCGAAACAGAAATTTTGGAAGTGACTACCGGAACAAAGCCATCGTCACACATTGAAGACCCCCTCCCTGCTCAACTGGCCAAAAAACTCAAACTCTCACTAGCCCCGCTCTGGACAAATATTATGAATAGGTCCCTGAAAACAGGAATCATGCCAGAATGCCTCAAAATCGGTCAAATCACTCCATTGCTGAAAAAAACGGGCTCTGACACAAACGATCTCCATAACTTCAGACCCGTCTCCAATCTCCCATTCCTAGCCAAATTACTAGAAAAATGTGTTCTCCGACAACTCACCCTTCACATGGACCACAACAAACTCCTAGACCCTCACCAATCGGGCTTCAGAAAAGGTTGCAGCACAGAGACAGCTATCCTGAATGTCATTGATGACGTCTACAAATCACTCAACAAGGACCGCTGCTGTGTACTCATACTCCTAGACCTATCGGCGGCCTTCGACACGGTTGACCACAAACTGCTCATCAATGTACTTCAACAAAGGGTAGGAGCAGAAGAGGTGGCCCTACAGTGGTTCACCTCCTTCCTGCAGAACCGCTCACAAAGAATAAAAATTTCACGTCGGACCCCAAGGATCAGTTCTATCACCCGCACTGTTCAACATATACATGGAGCCCCTCACCACCATACTCAGAAAAGCCAAAATACTATTCCATCTATATGCGGACGACACCCAGATCTACCTAGAAACTTCCTCCATGGCGGACATGAAAAGACTTAATGACACCTTAATAGAAGTCCAACAATGGCTATCCCAAAACCACCTAAAACTCAACCAGGACAAGACTGAAATTCTCCTCATAGCCAACAAAGAGCAAACCCCCCAAATCACAGAATGGCTAAAATCTATTGATGCTCTCAACTGCACTCTCATCCCGGCCGACTCTGTGAAATCACTGGGAATAACTCTGGACCCTAACCTAGACATGGTCAAACACATCAAAAACACCGCAAAGAGTGCTTTCTTCAACCTTAAACTACTTAACAAAATCAAACCCTTCGTCCCTACAAAAGACCTTAAGCAAGCCACGCAATCCCTTGTGCTATCCAGATTGGACTACGGAAATGCCACCCTCACAGGCACAGCAAAATCACACCTTGCTCCTCTCAGATCAACCCTAAATGCAGCAGCCAGAATGGTGACTGGAGTAAAGAAATTCGAACACATCTCCCCTGCTCTCAGAGAGCTAAACTGGCTCCCAATAGAAACACGTGCAAACTTCAGAACTGCTTGCCTCACTCACAAAGCTCCAAACACTGGCAAACTGGCCTATCTGGCCTCCAAACTCAACAAAGCAGGGCAGACAAGAAATCTCAGGAGCACTAACACTCTACTTCTCATCCCTCCAAAAACTCGCAAACAAAAAACCTTATCACGCTCCTTCTCTGGAAATGCTCCCAAAATTTGGAACGCCATCCCAGTACACATCATGACGAACCCTTCCTTCAAAAAATTCAAAAGCCAACTCAAAGCCCTCTTCCTCAATCGAGCTCTTACGAAGTAAGAGCGGACCCACGAGGCGGAATCGCGCCCATCGGAGCATACAGACACTATGATAAGATTAACTTCTTAAAGCATCTACCTCCTGACTCGCTCCTTTGTCCCCCCCCCTGAACAAGATCCTGCACGAATCAATATGTTTACTACTGTTATTCTATGTACTCGAATGTTTCTTGACAAATGTTGTAAAGTGCTCCGATACCTTCGGGTCTGGCCAGCGCTATATAAAACTCTTAAATAAATAATAAGCATTGACAAAAGGCGTCTGATGGGTAAGGAGAAAAGCACAGTTGGGGCAGAGAGCAAGGAGAAGAGCACAAGCAGATGCTCCATCAAGAGCGAGCTAGAGAGAAAGGAGCAGGACATGGACTCCGATGGAGTGCTAAAACACAACTGATGTTTCAAAGAAAAAAAATCTATTTTTTTTAGATCCAACAGAAAAGCATGACTTGCAGCTGAACAGGGTAGCTGCCATCTGAAAGAGCTTCACCTAGGGCCCTCATGTGTCAGGGAGTGAAGGGCGGGAGAAATCATCTGTCGCCACAGGCCAGAGTGGTGATCATTACCTAGGAACCCATTCCCCCTGCGACTGAACTCTGGCCTAATTGCAGTGTTCTATCGGAAGTCGTTGGAGTACTACACCACCTGCCATGCTCAGCAAGTGGTGCTGACAAGAGTCAGTGAGAGTTTTGAGGAGCGGCCTAGGTCGACGTCCACGGCAGGCCCTGTTGTGCAGCAGCACCATTAGGGTGGCATATGGCCCTTTCCTGGCGCTTCAATCATCTGTTAAAATGCAGCGACAGTCATGTGCCTGGGGGGACACAATGATGTGCACTATACTGCAGAAGTAGGCTGCCAACGCAAGAGTGCTGAGTCCTGCAATATGGGCTCAATCTAACTTCACTTAAGAGCCTGAGTAGGACAAGATGTCATGAGAAGTGAGAGCTGTGGTCCGAGGAGAAGCAGCTGATTGGGTGCTCTCAGTAAGCAGCTTATTTGACTTCCAGAACCTGGAGCGCACACATTGCCTTATGCTGCATGAGAGGCACTGCATTTTGCCTCATTCTTGACTCATATGGATGCACGTGCCCCCAGATGTAAGTACACAATAGGGAACATGAGATATGGCTGAGGAAGGCCAAATTATTGAATACATAGTAATCAATTGTTGATTCTGTACTACCAGAGATCGTTGTTTGATCCCACTGTGTGGGCTGCTGTTTGTTGGTGACTATTAGATCCCTAAGCTGCTCACCTTGTTTCACGTGATGCTGTCCCAGCAACACTGGCCTGACCTTTCCCATGAATGTGTAGATTAAGGAGCTCACACATACCCTTTCCACAGGACAATGGCCAACTTGTCCCCCTTTATCTGATGTCACCATGCAGGAGGCTGCATCTCTATTGAACACTCTTGATGGCCCACTGGCTCTCCAGACAAACTAGGCATGATACTGGTGGTTATTGCAGAGACTCATACGGACCTAGGGGTGAAGGTAGACACACTACCAATTGATTTACCTCCTTTATGCAAAATTCACTGCAAGTTCTCAGATAATATCACCAATAATGACCTCGCTCTCAGAGAATTGTGCCCCTGCAAACATGACTTGGCATGTCAAGCCCAGGACCATACTTAACAAGTGAGATTCATGGGCAGCAGATTGGAGGATGCAGAAGGCTGCTTCTGACAAAATAATGTATGCATATTTGGGCTACCCAACAGGCTTGAGTGCAATGATGCTACTCATTATATAGAGGAAAGGCTGAGGTTACGTATTGTGTGTTAGAAATGGAGGTCTCTATTTGGCACAGGTATGCACCTCTGTCCACGTAGGGACCCTTGCTTCTAGTCAGGGTAAGAGAGTTACACGCCTTTTAGATAACACCTGCTCACCTCCTTGGTAGCTTGGCACGAGCAGACAGGCTTGTCCCAAAAGCAATATGTAAAGTATTTGTGCTCAAAACACACAGTAACACAGTGAAAACACCACATATGGACACCACACCAGTTTCAAGAAATAAAGTTCCTTTTTCTAAACTAAACAAGACCAAAATGACAAAAATCCAACATACATAATTAAAAACATGACTTTAAAAGGTTTTAAGCAACTTGTTCTATAGAAAACTATAGATGCGTGATTTTCCATCAAAGTACCTGTAAATGCATCAAAGTTCACAAGGCCAAACAGCCGCAGAGAAAGGAAGCATTGTAAAACACAGCGATGCATCAGTGAAACATCGAAATCCAAGACGATTCAGGTCTGTGGATGATGCGTGGAAAAACTTGGTGCACAGGCACGATGCATGACACACCGGAGGTGATGCTTTACTTTCTGAGACTTCACGCCGCCCGGCGTTGGTACTGGGCGCTGTGCAGCGAGGCTTTAGATCGCCCAGCAGGACTCGGCGAGGCTTCGCGTCACCTGGCGTCAGTTCCGAGAGGCTGGCTGCTGTTCGGCAGGACTGGGCGAGCCTTTGCGTCGTCCAGCATCGGTTCCGAGAGGCTTTGCGTGGTTTTGCAATGCTTCAAGCCGGTTCTGGAAGAGATTAGCTGCAAAACCAAACTCTGACGCCCTGTAACTGGAAGGAGGCACCACAGACAAGGGTAGGACTCACAGATGGCAGAGTCCAGCAGCACCAGCAGGCAGGAAGTCGTTTGTGTCCCTGAGACGTCTTAACAGGAGGCAAGCACACACAAGCCCTTGGAGAAACTTCACAAGCAGGATACACAGCAAAGTCCTGTCCTTTGTCCTCTCCTTGGCAGTAACAGCAACTACAGGCCAACACAGCAAAGCACACACAGCAAAGAGGCAGTACTCCTCCCCTCAGGTCTCCAGCTCTTCTCCTTGACACAGGTTCCTCTTGATTCCGGAAGTAATCTAATTCTCTGGGGTTTAAGGTCCAATACTTATACCCCATTTTCTCTTTGTTTTCAAGGGTCTCTGAGCCCATTACAAACCAGTTCTGTCCTCGCTGGTGCAGCATGACCACAGGGGTTGGAGACAGCATTGTGCAAAGGAGACACAGCCTATTCAGGTGCAAGTGAAACTCCTCCCACCACTCTAAATGCAGCCAAGATCTATTCAGCCCAGCTATGAGTCACCCAGGAAAGGCAGAACACACATCAACCTCCCCACCACCCAGTGACTGTCTACAGTGAATGCACATCCCCAGCCCATGTTACTCCAAAACCAGACAGTGAATACACAAACAGTAGAGGCACACAGAAGGGTGAAACAAGAAAATGCCTACTTTCTAAAAGTGGCATTTTCAAACACACAATTTAAAAACCATCTCCCTAAAAAGATGTGTTATTAAATTCTGATTGCAGAGAGCCTAAACTCGATTTCTCTATCGAATGAAACATTATATTCTAAGATGTTGCAAAGTAACTCCCATGTTAGCTTATGAGACATGGCAGTATTTCACTATCAGGACATGTCACACACACCAGTACATGTCCTTCCTTTCACATACACTGCACCCTGCCCATGGGGGTACCTTGGGCCTACCTTAAGGGTGCCTTACAGGTAAGAAAAGGGAAGGTTAGGGCCTGCAAATTGGGTGCACTTGCCAGGTCAACATGGCAGTTAACAACTGTGAGCCCAGACACTGCAGTGGTAGGTCTGAGACACAATTACAGGGCTACTCCTGTGGGTGGCACAACCAGTGCTGCAACTAGTAGAATTTGATTTACAGTGCACTTTACTGGGGACTTACCAGTAAATCAAATATTGCCAACCATGGATAACCAATCATAATTTACACAGAGAGCATATGCACTTTAGCCCTGATTAGCAGTGGTAAAGTGCCCAGAGTCCTAAAGCCAAAAAAAACAAGTCAGGAAAAATAGGAGGAAGAAGCGAAAAGTTTGGGGATAAGCCTGCAAAAAGGACCAGGTCTAACATTGTGCCTCTGTCTTTGTTCCCCCCATTCGCAGAGGAATGTGCTCAAATAGTACCCACAAGGCACCCACCTACTAAGTCGACTGCAAGGCAAATAGTGGCAAGGATACTCACTAACCACAACGGAGATGCTATCCTGGTGGCTTCTAGGAAAGGGAGCCGCATTAAGGTTGAAAGCGCTCAGTTGATGATTATGCTGATTACACTATTGCTGTGCAAAAAAAAGCGTGCATCGGTTCTGACTGGCAAGCTGCATCCCTCCACCACTTCTAATCCTAAATCATAGAGGGGCCCCTGAGACATGACTTCGTACAGGATGCTATCTATTTTAAATTCAGACTATGAAATACAGACTACGAACATTGCCTGAATGTTTTGCCAGAGCTCCCCGACTCGATTCATCCTAACTGTTAGACCTGGCATCTTTTGGTGTGGTTTTCCGTGTCTTTTTGCTTTTGGCCGCCTGTTTTTGATTGTGTGCTGGATTTCGTTTTTGCTGGTGTTTGAACTCTGGGCACTTTACCACTGCTGACCAGTGCTAAAGTGCATGTGCTCTGTGTCTAAAATGTAATGGCATTTGATTTCTCCATGATTGGCAAATTTGATTTACTAGTAAGTCTTTCATATAGTGCACTACACATGCCCAGGGTCTGTAAACCAAATGCTACTAGTGGGCTTGCAGCACTGATTGGCAACCCACATGACTAGCCCTCCAAACGTGTCTCAGGCCTGCCACTGAAGAGCATGTGTGCACAGTTTTTAACTGCCATGTCAACCTGCCAAGTACACCTCTTTGCCGGGCCCAAATCTTCCCTTTTACTACATGTAAGGCACCCCTAAGTTAGGCCCTATGTAGCCGCAAGGGCCGGGTACTGTGCATTTAAACGGTGGGACACATGCTTTTAACACTTTACATGTCTTGGTAGTGAAAAGCCGCTAAATTTGCTTTCCAGTACAGCAAGGCCTATCTCTCCCATAGGTTAGCATTAGACCTGGCTTGTAGCATTTTACACAGATATCTTCCAAGTAGGAGCTGATAGAAAATTTGAGTTTGGCTTTCTCTTGTATATGTCATCAATACTGAGCTTCTCCTCTCAATTCAAATAGGAGCCTACAGTGAAGCCTTCCGTTTTGTCAATATTCGATCACTCTGGTTCGAGTTAATCACCGAACTAGTGTTGAGGGTCTTGTTTTTACAAACAATTGTATGTCCTGAAGATGGTCTGACAGATGAATCCACCAATACAGACCGAAACGTCGACTGTTACATCCATTTCCTTGGCACTTGTGTTGTTTGAGGATTTGTTCTTTATTGTTTTAGACTCATCCTCTTCCTTATATATTACTGGAATGGTTGTTCACACATGATTTGTAGGCTCTTTATGTATCCTCCATCATAGTGTTCTATTGTGTTTAAATGTACCCCTTACATTCTTGGTTTCACATTAAACTGTGTTTCTAGAAAAAAGATATACCCGTGTTTCCTTAACTATTCCACTGAATATTCATTTCAGGAATAATTACATTGTTGTTTTGATTTTTACAACGTTCAGTCACTATTTAGGGCTCGACTTTTTAGTAACAAGTTTATATTCAATTTGACTAAGATTTATGAATAAAATCCCTTGAAGGCATCTCTATCTACTAATTACTTATTTGCCCAAGCCTCCAGGGGTGTATTGGGTTTCCCACTGTTTTGTTACAACCTTGTAAATAAGGCCCCCTTTCACGCTGTACTTAGCGTGAAAGGGGAGGGCAATGGGTGTTGCGATGGGCATTCCTCCGCCACACCAATTGATTTTGATGCTGCTCCCTATTTACAAGGGTGGTGTACATATGAGGCAGCGCCAAAATTAAGACCAGGGAAAACCTGGTCTCAAACAGGCGAAAGAGGAGAAATGCTTTATTTCTCCACGTTTTTACTGTTTCCATGTGTGGTGCCTTGTGCAGCACACATAGAAACAGAAAATTGCCTATGATTGTTTATGTGCAGGAAGGCGTCCCTTCCTGCACAGAAACAATCAAAAAAAAGAAATGACATTTTGCAACTTCTGTGTGCTGCATTAAGCAGCACCCATAAAAGTTACAGAACATCATTTAAAGATTGTTTATGTGCAGGAAGGAAGACCTTCCTGCACATAAACAATCTCCCCCTCAACGCAGACACCCTTTCACTATGGTGCAAGGGTGCCTGCGTTGGCGCTAGACTGCTAAGTTCAGCGCCAGCACAGGGGGAAACGCAGAGCTGCACCATATTCTTGTAAATATGCTGCAGCCCTGCGTTTCAGAAGTGGCAGAGCCTGTCGTAAAGCCAAGGAGGCTAACGACATGCTCCACCACTTCTTTACAAATATGCCCCTTAGTGTGTACTACACTTTCCCTGACCAGAGTGTGGGTCTCCCACTTGGACAGGGTGCAAACCACTGCCAACTAGAGACCCTATTTCTAACACTGACAAGAAAGTTTTTGGGCCAGGACAGAATACGTCTCTTAATATCCGCATGCTATTGGAGTATAAAGGTTGAGGGCAGCCTGTGTGGCTCTCGACTTGGAAAAAGCATTTGATCATCTAAATTGGGTGTATATGCACACAGTACTGGATATATTTAGTTTAGGCATATACATGCGTTGTTGGATACAGGTCCTCTATAACTGCCCAAATGGTTGCACTAAAACAGGACAGAGTATGTCAGAGTCATACAATATTGGTAGGGGAGCATGGCAGGGCTGCTCCCTGTCACCTCTATTGTTGGCTATGGCCATAGAGCCATTGGCTGCTCGACTTCAACTTTTAGGTGTATAATCGGGTGTACAACTGAGTGGTACTACACAAGTTTTCTCCTTAAGATATCCTGATTTACATCAAGAACTTCATCAGATATCACTGTTTATTGCGTGGACACCTGCTGCTTTTGCAGCTATTTCTGAGCTTCATGTCAACTGGAAAAAATCCTGCCTCTATCCCTTGAACCGAGGGTTTGTTCCACCAGAATAGCCTGCACTGAAAGGCTGCCTTTCTTGGAAGACCTCAACATTTAGGTATTTGGGGATTAATATTTATCCTACCTAATATTTATCAAACTGTTGAGGGCCTTCATGATGAATACTTAGGCAAAGCAACAAGAACTCTTAAGTGAGCATTATCTTTTTGGACTTCACTGCCTTTTTCTGTGATAAGCCATGTGGCACTCATCTAAATGGTAATGCTTCCATGCTTTCTATATTAATTCGTCCATTTCTCCCCTTACCCATCCTCAATACTTTTTTAATAACCTAAATCGGATTGTAGGCGGGCTGGGGTGGGATGGAGGTTGATGTTGAGCTGCTATCTCAACATTATGTTTGAATTTCCATGGCAGAACTCACATATGTAGTCAGTCATTTAAATTACTCTTGTGTATTACTAAAACTTCCAGCTACAAGTCTTGTAGAGCATTCAAAAATGCCTCTTCCATTTCAACTCTTTTAGTAATGTTTTACCCTTTTCTAATGTCTATCAAAGTATCTATATAGCCTGTCATGTTTTTAATCCTCGATGATGTGTTGCATGCTCTTTCTCACAGACAGTCAAATTAATCTAAGGCTCGGATTTCTATCACATTTGGTTTACATGATCATGTAAGGTGGAATATCAAGCTTTTGAAAAGTTGATAGTTCCTGGAAACTAAACCTCCACACTGTACACTCATTTGAAGTATTGTCTGACTTCAGGGGAGAGACTTCATAGAAATCAAAGTTAATCTCAACAGTCACTAAGTGAAGATGAGCTTATGATGGGCTATATAATCTGATCATGAAGAAGCATATCTTAAGTTATTTTCATTCAAAGAGATACCAGCATCTAGTAGATTCTAAGGTGTCTGACCTCAGGCAGCGTGGTAAAACTGCTAATGTGTGGATGCTCACTAGGGTGTCTAACAATTCCAAATGGGGGTGATCCTAAGAAAGTAGGATTCAGCCCTCAGTCAGGGGAAAGAAGGGAGCAACAAGGATAAAAAGGAGTTCTCACAGGGGCCATAAAAGGCTACTCAGATGGGGGATTTCCATGCCTTTCCCAAACCCCAGTGCCCAAGGAATTGCTAGTGTAACAAATGGCATGGAGATTTTGCCCATGGGAAACAAAGGATTTCACGTAAGCCAGCGTAATCTCAGTGTGTGGGTCGGAAGTTTGAAGCCCTGACCTCCTTTCCTCTCAGTATGGTAAAATACAGGCAATGGCCAATCATCAATGGGACCAGGGTAGAGGCTCTGAGGCATACAATGCCTAGCATGACCACAGTGGTAGACGAGCTGGTTGCCCCGAGCAGATTATCCTAGATACTCTCCATAAGGCAGTCAATGCTGACAATGAGGTGAAGTTTCCTCCCATGGCAATGTCGAATTTGACTGGGGAAGGATTACTGGCTGAAGAACGTAGCTGTGAGTGATGCCATTCCAGAGGAGCATCTCTTGGGAAATGATCTAGAAACATCTGCTTGGGTAGAGGCGGAAAGCGAGACTCATTGTTGGACTTGGCCCTTTTTGCAGGTTTATCCCCAAACTTTTTGCTTCTTCCTCCTATTTTTTCCTGACCTGTTGTTGTTGGTTTTAGGACTCTGGGCACTTTACCACTGCTAATCAGTGCTAAAGTGCATATGCTCTCTGTGTAAATTGTGAACATGATTGGTTATCCATGATTGGGATATTTGACTTACTGGTCAGTCCCTAGTAAAGTGCACTAAGTGTGCCAGGGCTGGTAAATCAAATGTTACTAGTGGGCCTGCAGCACTGATTGTGCCACCCACATGAATAGCTCTGAAAAAGAACCTCAGACCTGCCACTGCAGTGTCTGTGGGCAGTTGTTAACTGCCATGTCGACTTCACAAGTGCACCCACTTGCCAGGCCTTAACCTTACCTTTTTTTTTATATGTTAGTCACCCATAAGGTAGGCCCAAGGTACCCCTGTGGGCAGGGTGCAGTGTATGTGAAATGTAGGACATGCCCTGATGTGTGTGGCATGTCCTGATAGTGAATTACTGCCAATTTCGTTTTTCACTATTGCAAGGCTACCTGTTCCCATAGGACGGAATGGGAAGTTTGTTTATAACATCTTATAAACATAACTTCCCCTTGGGAACAAGGTAGGAAAATAAAGTTTAGTATGCCTGAACTCAGAATGTTAAAATGCATCTTTTAGTGAGGGTGATTTTTACATTCTGTGTTTGAAAATACCACTTTTAGAAAGTAGGTATTTTCTTGTTTAACCATTCTGTGTGCCTCTGCCTGTTTGTGTATTGACTGTCTGGCTTTGGAGTGACAGGGGCTGGGGAGGTGCAGTGGCTCCAGGAGTCTGGATGAGTCAGCACTAGGTTGAAGAGGCCTGATCCGCATTTGGAATGGTGGGAGGAGTAGCACCTGTACCTGAATAGGGATGTGGCTACCTTCCACAATGCTGGCTCCGCCCCCTGTGGTGTGTCTGGAGCCAAGGCTCACACTGACAATGGATGTTGTTGTGCACTTGCAGAGTGCCCCCCAGAACTGGTTTGAACTGGGCTCAGAAACCCTTGCACAAAGAGAACAAAGACATTTTGGGGTATAAGTATTAGACCTAAAACCCCTGAACTTTAGACTACTTCTGGAATCAAGAGAAACCTTTGCCAAATAGAAGAGCTGGAGAAACTGAGGAGTAGTACTGCCCTTGCTGTGTGTCTGGGGTTGGCCTGCAGTTGCTGTTTCTGCCAAGGAAAAGAGAAGGATTTTGCTGTGTGCTGTGTCCCCTGCTTGAGGAAAGTCTCCAAGGGCTTGAGTAGAGTTTGCCTCCTGTTTTGAAGTCTCAGGAACACAAAGACTTCACCCCCAGCTCCCCTGAACTTTCTTGCTGGGAGTTCTGACCTGCCAGGAGTGCCTATGACTGTGTGGGGTCTCTGGAGGTTGTTTCTGCTACTGGGAGGTGGAAAGCAACGCAACAACAAGAAAATCGACGCATCGCTCTTCTTGCAACAGTTTTTCCAACGCAACGCTGTGGTGCGAGTAGAATCTCCCCGCACCGCTGCGCCGCTGCTGAAACTGACGCAGCACCTGTCTCCGCTGCAAGAATCAACGCATCGAGGGATTGCGGCAGAAGATAGCGACGCAGCGGCGCTCAACGCCGCCGCATCGTTTGCCGCCGCATCCCGGATATCCACGCATCATCCCTGTGCGGCAAGTTTTCCCGACGCATCACCTGCGGATCGGAGTTGTCTCAGAATCGACAAATCGCTTACCCCTACAGACCGGACCCGACGCACCGCTCCCCTGTGTCCAGCGGAACTGTTGCATCGCATCCAAGAAGGTCTCAGGAATCGAAGCATCTCTTTGTTTTTCGACGCTTCCCATCGGTGCGGCTGTTTGGCTTGGTGAATTTTGTCGCGACGACAGGTACTTTGCAAGAAATCACGCATCCATATTTTTCTATGGACTCAGTTGCTAAAACCTTTTGAAAGTCATTTTTCTTAATACTTGTATGTTGGTTTTTTGTCGTTTTGGTCTTGTTAAGTTTAGATAAAGATACTTTATTTTTGTAAAGCGGTGTGGTGTCCATTTGTGGTGTTATCACTGTGTTACTGTGAGTGTTGGTACAAATACTTTACACATTGCCTTTGGGATAAGCCTATCTGCTCGTGCCAAGCTACCAAGGTGGTGAGCAGGGGTTTTCTAAAGTGTGTAGCCCCCTTACCCTGGCCAGAAGCAAGGGCCCCTATTTGGACAAAGGTACCTACCTCTGCCAACTAGAGACCCCCATTTCTAACACTCATGCAGAAATGTTGGGGTTCAGAGTGGGTGCTTGTGGCCACAAGGGCCCAGAAAGCCCACCAGGGAATTTAAGTGAGCCTGGAACAATGGTCTAGGTTCCCACAGCCAAGAGGAAGGGCAAGAGGCATGGAAGCCAGCCTCAAAACTTTCCAGAAGGAGGATTTGGAGCCTAGAGGGGAAGTAACACCTACCTTGAGAGACATACCAGAACTCTCTGATTGTATGGGACAGGTGAATTCTCCAGGGAGAAATTCTGTCAATCATAGAGAACATGCCCAACCCACTGAGGCCTTCTGCACCAGGGTGAAATCCAAGAGCAGAGGAATACCAGTGGAACGCATATGATCTACTTGTAGGAAGATGCCCTATACAGTGAGGCTAGGGGCCCAAAGCTTGGGGCAACCAGAAGATTGTGCTCCCCCAGCTGTACAGGGCCTTCCTCTAAAACTCGGCCCATGATATCATATTGACTTGGCATTTAAGGCAGACCAAAACCTAGAACATGTTGGTCAACTTCTTTTACTGGCCCTAGATATCTGAAGAGGTGTATAAGTTCTATTGATCCTGCACCACCTGTAAACCCAGTGGCAAGACAGGAGGGCAACCCAAGGCTCCCTTAATTTCACTACCTGTGGTTATGAATTCTTTTGAGAGGGAGGGGATTGACATTGTTGGACACTAAAACTGCTCCTGGGAGCAGTTTATTTTGGTGGTAGTGGACCATGCCACCAGGTACCCTGAAGCCATACCTCTGAGAAGATAACGGCGCCGGTGGTGGCCAGGGCCCTGCTTGCTGTCTTTACTAGAGGTGAGTTCCCCAAAGAGAAAGTATCAGATATGGGGGCATACTTCGTGTCTGTATACTTGAAGGCTATGTGGGATAAGTGTAGGGTGACTTACAAGTTCTGAAGATAGCACCTCCCGATGTCAGAACACACCATCTTACAAAACGTCAGACACAGAAACAACATCCACAGACAGCGATTCCACACCCAGAAGAGATACAGCTCGAACTACCCCAACCACAGTCACAACAACAGAGCCTTCAAAATCAACCACTGCACAAACCACTGTTCAGGATCCTGTTTTAGGACATGGCCCACTCAAAAATGACGAGCCAGGCGGGGCAGGCACAAACCTAGAAAATGCTGCTCCGAAGAGAATTACTCGGAGTCAAAGGACATGAATGAGGACGAACTGGTGATCAACATTTCCAAACATCAACTCAGCCATATGGAAATTAATATTCTAAGAAAGGGGACGTCATTTGTTCCCACTTACCATCCCAATCCATTGGACCTCGAGGTGAGCTTCTTCAAATTTATGCGCATACTGCATCTTAAACATTTCTTCTCCAACGTAGCTGAACCACAAGCATCGGAAGACCAAGGCACACTAAAAGGATTACGTACCAAAAGCACATTCATGGCTCCAGTCAGTCATAAGATTTTGGACTCGTTTGAAACCATCATTAGACATCACCTACCCGACTTACACAAAAAGAAGAGATCGAAACATTCCAATTTAACCATGAAGGAACGTGGTATTCTTACAAATATCGCCAACAATAGGAATATTAGATGTACAATAGCAGACAAAAGGGGAGCGATAGTAGTCATGGACTCTGAATACTATCTACAAAAAGCCAAGGAACACATGTATGATTCCACAACCTACATGAAACTCCAAACCAATCCCACCAAAGAATTCACACAAATCTTGAGAGCTCTCTTGGAATCCGCTGTGCAAAAGGGAACTATCACCGAAAGTGACAGGCGATATCTCCTACAGGAAAATCCCAGGAGTCCAACCTTTAACATGTTGCCCAAAATTCATAAGGACTTACACAAACCTCCGTTCAGGCCCATTGTCTCTGCACGTGGGTCGTTACATGAACCCATAGGTAAATATCTTGATAAACACCTACAAGTGTTGGTTCAACAGATGTCAACTTACATCAAAGACACCAAGGACTTGTTGAATTAGATTCAGACCATCCAACTGGAAAGCGATTCTGACATCTTGTTATCTATCATCGACGTTAAGTCACTCTATTCCTGATTCCACACAACTTGGGGATTGAGGCGGTGGAACACTTCGTGACCAGAACTCACTGGGATGAGGATCTAAAGATTTTTCTATTAGAACTGTTGAATTTCACCTCATACCACAGTTAATTTAAGTGGGAGGATGATTTCTTTTTGCAGCTCACAGGAACTTCTATGGGCAATTGTGCAGCACCCAGTTATGCCAATCTTTTTATGCACAAATTTGAGAAGGAACACATCCTTAACAACATCACTTGGACCAAAAATCTATTAATGTTTGTGAGATTCATAGATGATATCTTCATACTATGGAAGGTATCCCATCAAGAGCTGGTTGCAGCCATCAATGTCTTGAATACCATCAATGATCGCATTGAATTCACATACGATTCCAGCAACACCCTTATTAATTTCCTAGATGTAAACATTACCAGAATACGAGACAAACTAGAAACCAACATTTATAGGAAAGTCACTGACCGGAATAATCTACTACATTACAATAGCTTTTACCAGACATCGCTGAAACAACATCTACCCTACTCACAGTTATTGTGTGTTAAATGGATTGTTTCTGATCCAGATAAACTACCCACAAGCTTGAAGGAAATGTTGCAGAGATTTGAAGCTAGACAATATCCACTGGAGATACTGGAAGAAGCGGCACAACGAGCAGCACCCATTTCTCGTGATCGGCTATTGAAACCGGCCTGCAAACCCAACAAACAGAACCGTATGGTTCTAGTTTCAAAATTCTCTACACAAAGCTCATCCTTCAAGAAATTGATCATGAAACACTGGCCGATGGTTCAGATGGAACCAGAGTTCAAAGGAATTTTCGCCTACGCTCCCATGATTGCATACGAACGCAGCAAAAACATCAGGGAAATCATATCCACTTCCAGACTCAGTCTCACCGATGAAACATACAAAGGAACGGTTCCATGTCACAACTGTAGTAATTTTAACAACATCATAAAGGGCAATCAAATTACACATCCACGCAAGGGAAACAAGATCAAATTACGTACCACTGCCAATTGTGACAGCAAGAACGTCATCTATATGTTGAAGTGTCCTTGCGGCCTAGCATACGTTGGCAAAACAGAACGTAAAATCAAGACAAGGGTGAATTATTATAAATGCAATATTCGTACTCACAATCAAAAATCCTGTGTAGCCACACACTTCCAATCATACAATCACAACATCAGTCAATTACGTTTCCTGGTCCTTGAAACAGTGGTACCACATGAGGGCATCAACCTGACTAAACTTCTGTTACAAAGAGAAACCTACTGGATCAGTTTATTGGACACTTCAAATCCAAACGGCCTAAATGATCGCAAAGAGTAAAGTTGTTTCCTGTAATCTGCAAATCAACATTAGTTTCCAATGCCAAACGTGGAATGTTGCAGGGCAGCTGATATTCAACCAACGGAGGGACATTATCTTCATGATCTTAATGATTGTAATCATGGTTACACTCACTGAGTTTTATCTGATGGCGAACTGTCTATTGATGATATCCCAAACAATGATGTACATATTACTCTATGCATTTTGTTTAGCCCTTGTTTAACACTTTCCCAGTTCTCACAGTACAATGTCGTTTAATATTTTGTGATTTTTTATGTTCTACACACACTTGCAATCATGTTTATTTACATCATCAACAAATAGATACACGCCAGCTATATCATTTCACGGAGCATTATTACTGCGCAATCAGGAAAGAAAAATTCTTAATCCTTTGTTCCTCAATCTCTAACGCATTGACCAAGCATCAAGCACAACACCTTTTGCACATTTTATGATGGCCGCCACATTAAGCGGTATTTGTTGACCACACACATTAGTCCGTTTTCGCTTTTTGATCACCGTCACTTTTTTGAGTACTTATCGGACGATTCAACACCTGCGCCACACTTTTCCGAACAAGTCACTGAGCGAGGTTTGATACCCGTCGAGTTAGCAATACCGGTAAGATATTTTCAACCTCACTCTTTGTTCGTTGCCATTTTTGAACATTGATGCACCAGTAGGATGCTCTACACCGGCATAACACACTTTTCAACTCAAGTCTTCAAATACTATTTTCCGCATAAGAGCGCCTATATACCAGCACAACACGTTCACCCGACTCATGGTTTTTAGTACAAGCATTTTTTCATCATTCATTTCGAACCGTTTTTTTCTGAGCACTAACCTTCATAACGAGAGCACGATCACAATAGCATGACGCGTCCTGGTCACCCAACCGGCATTTACTGGCACAGTCATTCTTAAACATATATTTCTGAACCGGGTTTTTTTAGCACAAACTATTAATCACGAGCACTGTCACAGTAGCATGATGTGTTCATTCCATTATTATGCACGAATACAAGTTAACCTTTGAGCCCCTCCAATTTATGTTGTGAATTGCACTTTTTCAACTGGCGTTCCTCACCATTTAAGCAATAGAATATTGTCACCTGGTTAACTCAAGCAAGCATGTCAACCAACTAGCATGTCGCAAACACATGTTTCTGGATCGCATAACAGAGCAGTCACCACGGTACCAACGGAGTTTCCTTTCTGGGCATTCACGAGCACAGTGTTTGGATTTTTGCAACAAATGTTTGATATTAAGGACATGAACAGCACTGTTCAATGACCCCAGCCTTCCTACTTCACTTTTTAGGGGTTCAATATCCCCTGATTAAGGGCTCCCAGTAGCCCAAAATGCATTGGGACTACTATTTTGGAATATAATCTGGTAATTTTCAGTTCAATTGTTTTCAGTTTGAATTCATGTGGATTACAAAGACCATTTAAAGTGAATAAAATCAATTCATGAAAAAGGATCAACTTGCTTTAGACTTACTTAATGTAAATCAATTATCATTATCGCTGTGAATTGAGGGAACACCCCCCCCAAGGGAGGTGCTATCTTCAATCGTCACCCACGCTCATGGATCAGTGAGCGATACTCGATCTGCACACACAACTTAACGAATTTGGAAGACAAAAGTCTTACTTTTCAGTATCCGGTGTGCATAGACCATTGTCTTGGGTCTTACAAGTTCACCACACCCTATCACCCTAAAACCAGTGGTCTTGTGGAGAGATTCAACCAGACTTTAAAAGGTATGATTATAGGATTGCCAGAGAAACTCTGTAAAAAGTGGGATGCCCTACTTCCATGCCTTTTATTTACCAACAGAGAGACACCACAAAAGGGAGTGGGCTTCAGACCTTTTGAATTCCTGTTTGGGCACCATATCAGAGGTCTCTTAAGATGCGTCCAAGGAACCTCTCAAGGAAATCAAGCAGAACATTATTGACTATGTGTTAACAGCAAAAGAACAAACGGCTGACCAGGGTCAAGCACATCAAATTCCTATGTACATTCTATTAATTGATGGTGCAAACACTTCCTGCAACCGCCGTCTGGAGATGCAAATAGTGGCCAAATGTTCAAGAAAAGTGGAAGGTGCACTCGTTGCGGAGTCAATCAATCCAACCAAATTTGTTCCAAAAAGTGCTTCTTTATTTAATTAATCTTAAAACTGGCACACAGCCAACGCGTTTCATCCCCAAATGCCAGAGGGAACTTCGTCAGGGCTCTTGAATGTCCAACTTAGTAGTCGAAATAGTATGTATTGTAAGTCAGTGTGAACCTCAGAAAGCACAGTCAGCCTCAAATAAGAGATGAACATGTGTAGCGGGATCTTGCACCCGAGAAATAGGGAATTCCAAATATCCAGAGTTAATATGCAATGCGTAAAGGTCCAAGGAACCGCTTTGACTTCAAAGGACTTATTAATTAAAGGTTCCTGATGTTCAGCCTGCACACCTTAGTCGTCTCGCGTAGCGGCATGATAACTGGCGGTTATAAGTCCTTTGAATTCAAAGCGGTTCCTTGGACCTTTACACATTGCATATTAACTCTGGATATTTGGAATTCCCTATTTCTCGGGTGCAAGATCCCGCTACACATGTTCATCTCTTATTTGAGGCTGACTGTGCTTCCTGAGGTTCACACTGACCTACAATACATACTATTTCGACTACTAAGTTGGACATTCAAGAGCCCTGACGAAGTTCCCTCTGGCATTTGGGGACGAAACGCGTTGGCTGTGTGCCAGTTTTAAGATTAATTAAATAAAGAAGCACTTTTTGGAACAAATTTGGTTGGATTGATTGACTCCGCAACGAGTGCACCTTCCACTTTTCTTGAACATTATTGACTATGTGCTCAGCCTGTGTTCTCACATGACTGAGTAAATGAAGAGTACTATTAAGAACCTGAAGGCCAGCCAGGAGCATATCAAGCACAGTTATGACCAAAAAAAAATCTTGGTAGAATACCTGCCAGGTCAGACAGTGTGAGTGGTGGAGCGTGTGGCACCCAGGGTCCTACAGGACATATGGACTGCGCCTTACATGATAGTGGAGAAGGTGGGTGAAGTCACCTACTTGATGGACCTTTCTATCCCCTGACAACTCAACAGGATAATCCATGTCAACCGTCGGAAGTTCCACTTTGACAGGGTGGATATGAACATGGTCATTGATGGAGGAGAGGAAGAGGAGAATGAACCTCTCCCCAACCACCTATCCCACAATGCCAAGTATGATTCAGTGAAGGGAGTACTGCTCTTCCCTATGCTAACAGGGCAGCAGTTGAGAGACTGTCACCAATTGTTGAGTCAGTTTTCTGGAGTGTTCTCAATGATACCTGAACTGACCCAGTGGTTTGTTCATGACATTGACACAGATGACAGCTTACCTGTCAATAACAAAATATACAGGGTGGTAGACAAAGTAAGGGCCAGCATCAAGAAAGAGGTTTCCAAAATGTTGTCCCTAGGGGTGATTGAGTTCTCTAGTAGCCCATGTGCCAGCCCAGTGGTCATGGTGCCCAAGGTTGACCTGAAAGGGGGAACCCCAGAAGTATAGTTGTACGTGTACCACAGAGGACTGAATGCCATCGCCAAGACTGACGCACACCCCATTTCCAGAGCTGATGAGATCATCGACTGGTTAGGGACTGCTAAGTATCTCAGTACATTTGATGTAACTTCTGGATCCTGGCAGATTTCCCTGACTGAGGGAGCCAAGGAAAGATCATTATTCTAAAACACCTGAGGGCCACTTTCCATTAAAAGTAACACCCTTTGGATTTACAAATCCCCCTGCTACCTTCAAGAGGTTGGTGAACAGGGTACTGTCTGGGCTGAAGGCCGTTAGTGCAACATATCTAGATGATAATTCTGTCTTTAGTACCACCTGTCGGGAACACCTGACCAACCTCAGGGAAGTGCTTCAAGAGCTGCATTAGGCAGGACTGACTATCAAGGCCAGCAAGTGCCAGATAGTGTAGAGGTATGAGGCATACCTGGCCACCAAGTTGGCAGGGGACATGTGCTGCAGCCTCTCCTGCCCAAGATCCAGATAATCATGATTTGGTAACCTCCCAAACCCCAGTCTCAGATTAGAGCTCCTCAGGGTCTGACAGGTTACTACAGATTTTTTAAGGGGTATGGCACTATTGCAGCCCCCTGACAGACCTAACCTCCGAGAAACAGCCAAAGAAAGTCATATGGATAAAGGGGTGTCAGAAGGCATTTGACATCCTAAAGAATGCACTGTGTACAGCACCTGTACTCAAGGCACTTGATTTCAGCAAGGAGTGTGAGGCCCAAAGAAATGCCTCAGGGCACTGTATTGGAGAAGTGTTATCACAGCTGAATGATGAGGGTCAGGATGAACCAGTTGCCTTCATCAGCAGATGACAATTACTCAGAGAAGAGCACTGAAGTGCCAAAGAGAGGGAAGACTTTGCTGTGGTTTGCTCACTGAAGAAAGTGAGACCCTACTTGCTTGAGACTCACTTCAGGTTTCAAACTGGCCATAGGCCTCTCAGATGGCGCGTGCAAAAAACTCCAAGCTGTTGAGGTGGTCCAGAGCCGGCTCAGACAAAGGCATTTGGTGTTGGGAGAGGTTGACCTTCCCATGACAGGATGGCCTGGGGGATGTGCCCAACCAATCGCATATTTTCAAACAACAACCCTTGTCACTGGCAGATGTAGCTCACAGCTGGATGCATCTCTTCTGTCCTTCTATCCAGCCAGACTCCAATCCCAGGGGGAGATGAGCTGCCCTGGAACAGGTTTTGAGTGACCACAGAGGATGGGTTGCTCACATCCCTGGCCACATCTCTAGGGTGGTTATAGGACCTTTGCACAGGTGAAGAAAGTTTCTGCCATGTTGGATTTGGGAAGAGAAGTGCAGTGTGGGATGTTTGCTACCAGGGAAACAAGAACTGCTGCAAAAGTGGGTATAGTTGTCCAGGAGAAAGTTTTTGCTATTGGTCAGGGAGGAGGTAGGCGTCAACCCTACCCTGTTATGTTATGTTAATACATTTATAAAAGCGCATGTATACCCAGAAGTGTCTTGGCGCTGACTCAGCATAACAAATACAGAGACTGAAGTGGATGTTAGTTGTTGGAGAGCCAGGTTTTCAGCAGCTTTCTGAAGGTTAATAAAGAGGGAGCGGCTCTGATGTTGAAGGATAGGAGATTCCAAATTTTAGAAGCTTCTGAAGCAAACCAACTACCACCCCATTTCAGTCTTTCGAATCTGGTGCAGGTAACCTTTAATGATCATCTCGATCGCGGGTCTCTTCTGGGTTAGTACCAGGCTAAGATTTGTTGACGATACTCTGGGCTAGAGTTGTAAAGGGCTTTGTAGGTAAGGCAAAGTGCTTTGAATTTAATTTGGTTACCTACCAATAACCAATGGAGTCCTTTCATGGCTTGGGAGACCGAATGAAGGCCAAGTAGAAGTCTGGCTGTCGCATTCTGTAAAGACTGTATTTTGTTTAGATATTGCTTTTGAAGGTTTAGGTAAAGACTGTTGCAGTAATATAACTTTGTTAAGACTAATAAAGTGATAACTGTTTTCTTCGAATTGGAGGGAATAAAGGGAAGGATTTTCCTGATAATTCTGAGGGTGTTAAAACGAGAAGAGATGACTGAGTTGATGTGTTTGCTAAAAATTAAGCTTGTCATCGATTGTGACTCCCAGCTTTTTTGGACTGGGGGTGGGTGCTCCCATTTCTGAAGGCCAGCAGGTAGGGTTCCAGAATTGTGGGTTATTTCCAAAGAGGATATCCTCGGTTTTATCCGAGTTCAGTTTAAGGCAATGTTTGCCCATCTAACTGCCAATAGCTCTCATATAGTTATGAAGTTGGAGGTTTGTGTAGTTAACATTGTTGGAGGCAGACAACACAATTTGTGTGTCATCTGCATAGGAGGTGGGTGAGAATTCAAAGGACCTAATCAGACAGGGTAGTTCAGTGACATATGTTCAAAAGTAAGGGGCTACTCCACGGAACCCCACAAGGAAAGGAGAAAAATTTGGGGGTAAAACTGTCCAGCATCACTGAGTGTTCTTTGCCTGTCAAGAATGAACTTAGAAGAGCAAGAGTTCTGTTATTAATGCCCGGTTGTTCGAGGGTTTGGATCAGTGTAGAATGATCCACTGTATCGAAGGCCAACGATAACGCAAGAAGGATGAGGGCCTCCGTGCCTCCCTCATCCAAGGCGGTCCTTAACTCATCAGTGGCTATGATCAGTGCGGTCTCCATGCTGTGTCCAGCTCTAAACCCAATTTGAGTGGGATCCAATAGATAATTGGATTGGATGAATTGTGTCAGTTGAGTGTTCATAGTTTTTTCTACGATCTTCGCAAGAAAGGGCAGTCTTGAGATAGGGCGGTAGTTGGCTGGGTTTTCTGGGTCCAAATTGGTTTTTTTGAGAAGTGGAAGGATGGAGGCCTTCTTTCAAATAGTGGGGAGAATGCCAGTTGCAAACATCTCATTGAAGATGTTGGTCAAATAAAGAGCTATGGGTTCAGGAATCTGCTTAAGAATCAAGGGGGGCAAGGGTCATAAGGAGATCCCGATTTGGTAGACTGGATGATCTTAAGCACTTCCTTGGAAGCAGTGGGAGTGAATTCGCTAAGGCTGATTTGGGTGCAATTATTTGAAACATTCGAATCATTGCTGAGGCAATAAACAATTGGAGAGTCGTTGCTGAGATCACTAGGTGTGGATGACATAAACAAGCTGTAAATTTGACCTACATTGTCGGGGAAGTGGTGGGCTATATTGTCTCAAAAACGTGACTATTGTTAGTTCCTTTTATCTCGGGAAGCTTAGATAGCTTGCAGTTTACCTGAAATAAATCCCTCAGGAGTTTTGGGAGGATTCAATTTAGTGGGTAAAGAAAGCAGTCTTTTCTTTGATAAATAGGCCTTTATATTTTGATAGAGAAAGTTTATAGATTTCGTTCTCATAGGAGTCATATTTGAACCTCCATTCCCTCTCCTGCCTTCTGCATTTTTGCTTTTCAAGGCGGAGTAAACCAGGGAGCGGGTGGTTTCTTCCTGCCTAGTTTGGATCTTTTAAGGGGGACATCTTTGGACATGGCAGAGCTTAGCCACTCTTAGTATTCAAGTGACGTGAGCTCTGGGTCAGAAGAAAGCGTGGGCTGAGCATAAGAAAGTTGTTGAAGCAGTACATTGTAGTCTGCGTTGCTCCAGACATGATAGCTAGGGTTGGTGTTGTTCTTCCTATTTTGGGTAGAGGAAGGGACGTTTAGTTCAAAGGTGATGGCAGTATGGTCAGACCAGGTAAGGGAAGAAAGTCATTAATGGTAATAAGTTGGTTATTTGAAAAAATGGCTTCTAGAGTGTGTGGGCTGGTGTAGGAGTTGCGGAAGACCTACGGCATTCATGTTTTCTAAGATAGCTGTGGTGTCTTTATCCTCGGGAAGATCCAGGGGAAAATTTAAATCACCTGGTATGGTGTAGTCCCTATTGCAGGCCCTGACCACAAGGAGAGTATTTATGGATTGGAGAAAGCAACTTCTTGTGCCTGGAAGGCGATGGATAAGTAGTCCACTGAAGGAGTGGTTGTTGGTAACTTCTAAGCAGTAAGAGAGTGCGAAGCACTCTAGGTTGGACATAGGGTCAAATTTAGTCTTGAAGCAGTCGTTAAAGATAACCCCTAACCCTCCGCCCCTTTTTTAGGGTCAGTCCAGTCTGAAAATAGAATACCCTGTGGGGGTTGCATTGATGAGGTCTTGGTTGGGTGATTCATTTGCTAACGTTTCAGTAATAAAAATGATGTCTAGCTGATGTCCCTCTATGAGTTCAGCCAGTTCTTGAGCATGTTTCACTAGTGATTGGGTGTTGACAAGCATGCAGAGAATTTTTGAAGGTGCCTCAATGAGACCACTTTTAGTATGTGGGTTCCATGCTCTGGTTCCTAGAACTGCCAAAGATTTACCTCCTTTGGTTTTGCACCTGTAGGCAGGCGGTTTAAGAAGATTAGCTGAGGAGGATTTAAGTGTCCTAGCAGTGGTGTAAGGAGTAAATCTGGCCGCTAGATATTTGGGTCCTGAGTTTCTTGAAGCTCTAAAAGTGATTACCAGGACCTTAAATGGGATTCTTTTAGGAATAGGCAACCAATGGAGGGTTTTAAGGGCTGTCGAGGCAGCTGATCTGAGGGGCGGCTTCAGACCAAAGCCGGAATCCCGCTGTGCATTTGCAGTGCCGGCAAAAGAACAAACGTGTTTTTAGTACGCATTAGTTCAGCACGCAAGTCATTATAATGACTTGCCTTAGGAGAGCGCATTGGTGGAATTGTTTTGGATTTAAAGTCCAACACCATCCCTACTGTTGCGCATACTGGAGTTGGAATAGTAAATTAACCAATTCCAAAATCCAGCGCCCCCCTAGGGCAAATCGTTATAACAACTTGTCTGCTGAACGAATGCGTACTAAGCATCGTTCTAATGATGGTGCTGTGAAGGCACAGCGTGATTCCGGTTTGCGGAATACCGTCACACATTCTTGTAGACACTCTGCACAGAAGCGCACCAGCACTGCAGAGCATCGTCGAAGGCCAACTGTCATAGGAATGCCCTGTCGGCTTAGGAATTCTGTGGTGTTAACCGCCGCTGCGGAGTATATGAAGTTTGAGTTCAGGCAACTGCCAATGGCGATCCCCATCTGTGTGCTTGAGGGAGGTCTTAGCCACCTCCCAGATTGTGACTTTGCTCACCACCCAAAGGATACTCGCACTCTGGACTCTCCCTGTATTGGCATCAAAGTAAGCCTGAAGCTCTCAACCTCCAGGTGGTCAAGAACCCGATCATTAGTAAGGAATCAAGCTCTGAGCTGCCACATAGTGCGGCGGTAGAGCGTTTTGATACTCCCAAGCGGAGCAAGAGAGGGGAATGATCTGATATTCCCCAAGGTAATACCTGCACAGGTGAAGTGGCTAGAACATCAGTGACAGGGAGAAAGATGTGGTCTATGCATGATTGGGTTTTTGTGGATGCAGAGAGGTGGGTGTAAGCCCTTTCCCGGGGGTGCCATAACCTCCAGATGTCGCATAGGCCCAAGGCCTCATCCATTAGTCCAGCATCCTGGATAACCCAAGGCTCCCACATGTGAGGGGGCAGGAAATGCCAATCATGGGATCGGGACTGCATTAAAGCTCCCTTCCGATCAGCAGTGTTCCGTGGGGCAATGATGCAACCACCGTTGTGAGATCTTGAAATGTTTGTCAATGTAGTTGTGGGGGAACGTAAATACTTAAGACATTATAGGGTTCCCCTTAAGTGTACCAACCACCCAAACATACCGACCTTAATAATCATGAAGAATCTGACCCTCCACAATAGGGAAGTGTTTGTGGGGTAAAATCGCCATCCCATTGGAGCCATGTCTGGAGCCGCGTGGGACAGCTCCTGGTGGCCCTCTGCCCTCGGAAACCCACCCACCCCAACAGACCATGCCCGGAACCTCTGCATCATTCTAGACTCCTCCCTCACCATGACTCACCAGGTCAACGCCGTAGCCTTCACCTGTTCAACTCCCTCCGCATCCTCCGCAAGACCTTCAAGTGGATCCCACCCGAAGCCAGAAAAACCGTCACACACGCACTCATTACCAGCAGATTGGACTACGGAAATGCCCTCTAAGCGGGAATCAACAAATCCCTGCTACAGAAACTCCAGACCATCCAAAACACCACAGCCAGACTCGTCCTCGGCACCCTACGACATGAGCACATGACCCAACACCTGCGAGACCTCCACTGGCTCCCCTTCGAGAAAAGAGTAACCTTCAATCTACTCTAATCCCTCCACAACATCGGACCCAAATACCTCAACGAAGGAATCTCTTTCCACGCACCCAAAAGAAACCTCCGCTCCGCCGACCTCGCCCTAGCAATGACCCCGTGCATCTGCAGAACCAGGGGTAGAGCCTTCTCCTACATCACAGCCAAAGCCTGGAACGAACTCCCAGTCAACATCAGACACTCCCCCACCCTGCGCACCTTCAGGAAGAGCCTCAAGACCTGGCTTTTCGGCTGCACCCCCCCCCCCTAGCGCCTTGAGACCCTCACGGGTGAGTAGAGCGCTTTATAAACCCCTGATTGATTGACTGATTGATGTCTGAAGCTAGAATGATATACTCAATCATATCCAAACCTATGATGAAATGGAACTTTGGGTTCCCAGGATGTGGGTTGTTTTTGCTTTTCTTGTAGTAGCACCATGCTCGGCTGGTGACTTGAGGACTGCAGTGCGCTTGATACGGTCTAGGAGGCCACTGACGTTCCACAAAAGAAGGCTAAAGGGGGCCATGAGGTGAGCGTGAACTGTTAAGTGTTAGTTGGTTGAGGAACTCCACATCGTGTGGTGAGGAGCAAGAGACTATTTTGAAAGCAATGAAAACAAAGGCAGAAAATAAAAACGATAAAAACAAATTGAACAACCCACGAACCCCCCCAACTACAACCACACTCCACCCCATACTTCCACCCCAGAAGCATCTGTAGCCTAACACCTAACAAAACATAAGGCACATGACGGGGTATTTGAGGTGCACCTCCTCCTGAGTCAGGATGTAACCATCAGGGTCAAGATTACAATCAAAGTATGCACTGTCCCCAGGGCAGCAATGGAGCAGAGAGAACTAGATGTGGGGATTGAGAGATCATCCCGATAACCCGATGGAGCAGCTGTGATCAGAAGTATCTCCCTGAGTGGACCTCAGGACTCCATCTAACTCCAGTGAAGCTGGGAGCAGATCTTCAGCAGTCTGGAAGTGGATCTGCTGCATGTCAGAAGAGTGTATGGCGCGCCTCCGCCGTCCACGCCTTCCACTGGGCCTAGGTTTTCCACAGGGCTGGGAGTGTGCAGGAGTCGGAACAGACAGTTTCTGACTCAGACCTGCCACGTCGCCTGGAGGCTCACGATGCCGCAACAACCCCTGCTTGGTGGCCCACTCCCAAGCCTCCTTGGGGGTATCTAGGAAATGGGAGTCATGGATGACCTTGAACCATACAATAAGAAAAAGAGGGACCCCTTTGTTCAAACCAGGGGAATAGGGTACTATTGACAAGTAAAAAGGAGAAATCCCTTGGTGAAAAAATATACTATAACTGGGTCTCTAAGTTTCCCAGTACAAAGGATTTTTATTGCCCATATATTAGAAAGATACTGAGTTAAGGTTATTCCTACACAACTGTAGATTGTATTAAAAATATTGTTTTATTTAAAATGTATCACTCAATGTATACAAAAAACAATTATAAAAGCTCATTACACTCAAAATAGCATCAATTTCATATACCAATAAAAACCTGTGTTACAAACATTCAAATAACAACACAAACTGATAAAAGCAACACAAATGTTAGACACACATAAAAATCATTACAGGGATTATAGTCACTAAAATAGGCCAACACACACGTAACGGAGAGACAAATATAGACAATACAATTTGTCATTTACAAACACATCCAGTCGAAATAATTTAAATACAGATCCTAGATAAAATTTCTACTCTTTATCTATAGGATAAGCTGTTTCCACGGATTGTGTTGAATGGAGCGTCGACGCGTTTCGATGGTTCTAACAATTTCCCATCTTTTTCAAGACAAACAATTGGTCTCTCTTGGCTGGCACTGTATGGTTGCCTTTAAACTCAATCCTGTAAGCAGATATTAATTATATTAATATTTTATATAATTAAAAAACTACATTTTAAAAGAAGGGCTAACTGGTTATAATACCATGATTTCATATTCATTATTTTTCAAATATATCAGTTTCAGTACCCACTACATTGAGTATTTAGACAAAATATATTCAGTATTTCTACAATTACAGAAACATGAAATACATATTTTATCCAACATTTTACATCATGCCTATTTGATCTATCAGATAGACCCATTCCGGTATATGCCTATGATGCCATCTACCATCCTTGTACATCCCACCATCTTAATGAAAAAGGGGGAGGCCTAACCCATATAAATCCAGTGTAAGAACTGGTTATACAAACAACCTGGAGGTGTTATACCTTATTTCATTTTCCTGCCAACTCCATATATATTGATTGGTTGGTCATATTAGGATACTCTGGTCCTGAGTGTAGGAAGGTGGAATCTGACTATATGGTTGCCCCCACTTTTTTTATGGTGTTTTGCTGGTTTATGACTTAGTTGGACTGGGATCCTGCTATTCAGGGCCCCAGTCTATCTGCTTCCTCTGTAAAAGGTTTCCATGTGCCTTAGGCACATCTCTGATTGGGATCTGGAGTGCCCTTATAAGTCCCTAGTATATGGTATACTATTTACCAAGGGCATAGGTACCTCAGAGGCCTACCAGGGGCTGCAGCACGTATTGTGCCACCCCTGGAAGGCCATCCAAACTGACACCACAGGTCTGCTACTGCAGCCTGGGTAAGGTGGTGCATGCACCCCTTACTGTGATATAGGTTACCTATATCACTAAATACATACACACATATAAACCTATAAGTCACTCCTAAGGCAGGCCTTATCAATCCTAAAGGCAGAGTGCATGGTTCCTATGTGAGAGGGTGCCCCTGCATGAGCAGGGCCCCTCTGCAGCGTTCGGAGACCATCTCTGATGCTGTTTGTAGTGCAGCCTGACCATATACTCTTAACCGCTTCCATGCGCGGCCGATTTTCGCCCTGTGCGAGGCGTTTCATTAAGCGGACGGGTTCATGACGAGCTCAGCTCGTCATGCGCACACGAGCACTGCGCAGCATGACGAGCTGAGCTCGTCATGAGCATGGAAGGGGTTAAGCGCATTATATCCTCGCGGTAAAATGCTAACTTTGGAATGGCTGCACCTAAACATGTCGTGTTTGGTGTCAAACATCTTGGAATACTACCCCCCCGCCAATCCTGGCGGCGGGGGTAGCATTCCACCCTTCTAGAGGGAAAGACATGTTAACTCTGACTAGTCCGGTAACTTCTTTCCAGAGCCCTGGCATCACAAAATGGATGCTGCTGCCACAGACACGAGTCTGGCCTCCTGCTGCTGGACGAAACTCCGGCAGGGGAGGCCTGGACAATAGGTTTCCTGTCCCAGGGAGGTGTGACCACCTCCCCAGACAGGATAATGTGTATTGGGGCTGGGCGGGAGCACTTTCGGGTGCTTTGAAGTCCTGCACTGGGGGCACATTTGGTGTCCCTGTGCATACCCCAGTTCAAACCGGATCAGGGGCTTGCAGCCCCTGCTTTGGCGCGAACTGGACAAAGGGAAAGGGGTGTAGCCACCCCTCTGCCCTGACCAACCCATAGGTGGGGCCACAGAGTAGTCCAACCCCTATCTTTAGAATAAAGGTAGGAACCCAGTCCTTAGGACTTTAGATTATCCCTGGATGAAACTCTGAAACTGAATCCTGGACCTTCGACGCTCTACTCACGATTAGAGGACTGAAGAATCTCCCTTGGGGTCAAGGAGTGACTCCCCTGCTTGGCAGGCACCAAAGAAGCATCTGTCCGGTTCGCATTTCTGAAGCTCCCGTCGGACGCCGAAGTCATCGCATCACCAGAGGTGGATTCTCAGACTTCCCCGAGGCTACCCTGAGTCCCCAGCAAAGCTGAGGCCCGTGGCTATTGTGAGTGACTTGAGACCGTGACCCCTGGACACCGAGCACATTTGCAAGTGCATCCTCTTCTGGGTCTCCCAAGAAGTCGTGCTTTGGGCTCCGAGTAGCCCTAGCCTCCAGCACCACCTGCACCGAAGATCACTGGCCCCCACTCCACGAGTGTCCTGTAAGCCAGATCCACGTGCGGCGTCACGAGGCTCCTTCGCGGTCGCTAGCCCGTTGGCTAGTAGCCCTTAACAAAGGCCAATCCTTTTCTTACTTGGCATCCTAGTTGCTCCAGGCCTGCCCTCACTTACCCTCGCTGGGTGAGTTCCACAGACCTTGCTGGTCTGCACCATAGACGATCTACATCTTCACCGAGACTTGCCGTTGCCAAGGCTTGTTGGGTCCAATCCGGTCGCCGACACCTCAGCACTCGACAAACATCGTGTACCAGCCCGAATCCTGCTCCTGGTCGCCGACAACGCCTCCTGGACCTCGTGGCTGAAGAGTCAAGATGACCGTCAACGCACCTGAAGCACTCGACATCGGTGGGCATCTGTCCATCGCCTTCCTGGTCACTGGCTAGTGACCCAGACTCTGTCCCCTCTGCTTTCAGGTTCTTCAGAACTCCGATCCACTCTTGGATCCACCCGGACACTTTTCTCTTGGCCGCCAGCAGCACTTTGCAGCAGATCGCCATTCGAATCGACGACGAAACCCGACCCCGAAAGGCACCTATGCACCCGGCTTCCCTGGGTGAGGTAACACGAGTACTCCGGTGCTCCCGTGGGTAGAGACTCTTCAAAGTCCTAGATCTCAAAGGGTTTTGTCCTAGTCCTCTTTTAAGTGTCCCTTTTCTCTATTTTCCCGATCCCGACTTTCTCCATAGAAGTCAACGGCGTATCGCGGTTGTGTATTTACACTGCACGCGTCTCCCGTAGGCCCCCTGTGTCACTACCTTGGGTGGTTCCTTGTGGTCCAAGCACTTCTAGAGGCTCTAGGCCTAGTGTCTAGTTCAGTCGTGGTTCGCATACCACTTTATTGGTATATGGTTTGGTACGCCCGTAGGGCCCAAACGTGTAGTTGTGCTATTACTGTGATTTAATAACTTATAACTTATGTACTTCGAACTCTAGCCTCATAAAGAGACTAGAAGGGTGTGTTTAGCAATAAATACATATATTTTGAATATATACCTGGTGTGGTGCTCTTTCATTTGATCACTCAAGAGATTATAGACTGGTAAAACAAGCTGCTTTACATTCCTTCAAGACTTAGCCTGAAGGCTGCTCTCCATAGCTACCACTAGGATAGCTTTCAATAAGGTTGTCTTTAACCTATCTCCAATAAGGGGTTGTTTGGACTGGTGCAAGGTGCCCACTATAATTAGTGGACAGCATATACCAGGCCAACTTCTCACACTGAGAACCTATAAAATATATATCCGAAATTAATACTACAAGAGTTGCTAATTATTGTAACACACTAGATTGATGAGCACCTTATATACACAAAGTCCTCTTCTCACCTTGTAAAGTTAGTGATGGGATCTTTATTGTAATTTCTAGGCAGAACGTTATTTATAGTTATTTCACTGAAAGTGTTGCATTAAAATCAATAATTTTCAATCTAGGGAAAAAACATAAAATTAGTTTTCTATTTAGTAGAATGTGCAATACTATTGTTTTAACTTAGGTCCCCTAACATACCTGGGAGAGAGTCCTCACTCCCTCACTTCTTTTTACTTGACCTTGAATCATGCCAGGACGATAACATGTATGGGAGGAACATTGCCCAGAGCTTCTGCTTAACAGCATCAAAGGACTTACATTGTTTCTGCGTGGTGAATGAATGAATTTGTACTTGTAAAGCGCACTGCTACCCTGAGGCATCCTGGCGCTGAACGCATACCGCTGTGGAACCCTTCCTGGCTTTTCCCTGTGAAATGTCCACTCCTGGGCACCCCCAAGGTGAAGCCAGGCATCCCAGCGCTGGTGGGGCCGTTGTGGAGATTAAGCAAGCTATTGCCCAGAGTTGCAGAGTGGGACCCATGATTAGAATAGGCACCGAGGCGAGAATTATCAGGTCCGAGGAAGTTGAGCCCAAGACCCGCCGAGGCGGGAATTGTACCCTGGTCCCGGGCCAGATCTCTGCATCAGGGTCTGCCGCTCTAACCATTGAGCCACACTTCTCCACACGAGAAGTGGTCTTAGTGTAGTCCTTAAAAATCATAATTTGGGTGGATTGAAAGTGAAGCTTACCTGTGTTCCAGTTGCAGGATCGTGTCTCAGTCCTAGTAGTTCAAGATTTTAATAATGATTGTGCGCCATGGTGCCTCAGGGAGCGGGGTTGGTGGGGGGGGAGGGTTCTGCACCAATGCTCGATGTGACCGCACAACAATGAACCGAAGGCAACAGGGTCCCTTCGAAGACCCAGGATTTGATCCAGGTTTCCATAAATGTCTCCGGTGGGAGGTTTCGACATTGCCATCTGGAGCACTTTTCGGCATCCTTTGCCCTGGACTCGAGGATGCAGACAGTGGACAGGAGCAAATTGACTTAAGGTACAAAGTACAATGTCTGACCCCACCTCAGAAATTTTGGATTCAAGGGCCTCTCAGGAGGTCTTGCTGGCGGCAGGATTTGAGTTACATATGTATTCAGAGGGGCCCCAGAGCCATAGGGCTTGGCCCCTGGTTGTTTGGCAAGTTCACCGTGGCCAGTAGTGTACCTGTCGATCTTGGATTTGGTCCCTGTGCTTGGGACCCTGTCTTTTCCCATGGCTACCATCTGTAGTCCAGTGCGAATGCTACTGCTGTCAGCGGGGTATCAATGAGGATTAGGTACTTGCAACAGGACAAGGGAGTGGCATCAGGGTGGGCAGAGTCAGCCGCACTGTCATGTCCACCAACTTCCAGGCAGGCCCTCCAGAATAAGACAAAGGGAGGCGCCCTCCCCACAAACGCCAGACCGGGGGCCTCTAACCCCCCCCAAGATTAAGGTAAAGGGGGCAGCACATGCCACGTCTCCATAAGGGCAACTCCAGGTCTGTAGTGCCCCAGTCTGTGGCCAGGAACGGTGGCCTTGGGGCCTGGCTCCCCAGATGTCACAAGAGCCTTTCAAGGGAGGTGTTTCTACCAGGGCTGCTGTGCCCCTCGGTGCTCAGGTGCGCCGGCCTCAATATCTGGGGGAGTTTGGGTCCTCACTGTATATTAGTCACCCCCTCCTGCCCCTCAGAGGCATTCACTGGTATGGGGGGCCTGGGGGAAGCATCTCTCAAGAGGGGTACACCTCAGGGTTGTTGCATCCCTGGTACACCTCAGAGTCACAGCATCCCTCGGAGCTCGGGAGCGCCAAATGCGACATCCGGGTCAATACATATCCCCACTTTATAGCAGCTGCTGTCCTCTGTTTTCCGACCCCCCCTGAGGCAGTCACTGGTATGGGAATCCTGCAAGAAGGCCCAGCGGTCAGGGATTCAGGGTCGCAGGTCACACAGAGAGCTTGTGCAGCAAGCTGGGGGGTGGTCGGCTCTTCCCGGTCCCAGGCTGTGTTGATAGCTCCTTTAGCAGGCGGGGCATGGTCAGCTCTCCCCAGTCCTTCGGGTCGGAAGTGGAGTTGCCGCAGGGATCCCAGAGGCCCTCTCACCTCCAGCCCCCGCAGGGGGCAGTATGCTGTCATGGTCCGGGTCCTCAGGCTGCTCATCCAGTCCTCTGTTGGGCGGTGTTACAGGGCAGGCACCGCACCAATCACACGATACAATGGCCGGCATCACTGCTGCTTTGGGAGTCATGGGCCAGCCCCGGTCGTGGGGTCATCGAGGGGGGAATGGACAACCCCAAACAGGTGAAAAAGAGGGGCTCAAGACGGAGGATGATGGAGGAGGTCGGAGAGGGTATTCAAAATCCATCCACCATCTTGGCTGCTTCAGCCAAGCCCCCTTTTGGCACTATTTTTATTTAAAACTTTTAATATTCATATCTCTGGTTCCCCTTATTTAATTTTTGTAGTTTTAGTGTCATTTTGTTCATTAAAATATTTTTGTTTTCACAAATTGTAGCAGCATTTTTATTGTGTTGTGCTTTCGACTTCCTAACTGTTTTGGTACTTCTAAATACAAGGGACTTAGCTCAGGTTTCAACTTCTGAACCCAACAATAATAGTGAAATTATTGCTTATGGTGGACTACCATCACCCCAGCAAATAATCTACTTTCTCACAATGTCTGGTATCGTAATGGATTTAACTATATGTATAGGTTATTCTAAAAGGCATTAGAAGAACTAGTGCAAGTTAATTACGGACAATTAATCTTTCAGTTCTCAAACAGCCTTCTCCTAAGGACTGTGGGCTACAATAATGTGGTCAATAGATTGCTATTTTCCTAAAGATGAATTTTCACTTTGAGGTAGTACAATTGCACACAGTTGAGCAATAGTTTCGAGAACTCCGTGACTGGTGTAATAAATTATTCTCTCCTAAGAAAAGCTGTGCTGCTGCAAAGAGTCAGCTTGCAAGAGTAAAACAAATGATTGAAATGTTCTAAAATGACATGGACAGTAACAAATGTCCTTGTGACTCACAATGTCAATATTGGGATTCCTTGTGAATTGCATGGAAAATGAAAATTAAAGCCCATTCCTTACGATGCACAAAGAAATACATCAATGCTTATTTGCCTGCTTGGGCAGTCACAAAGCATTGAAAGGTTAAGAGCTGCCCTTGTCAGTCAGTAGCCATTCGCACAATGGAAGCTGTCTCTGATGGACACCATCTACTGTGCACATGACAGCGGCCCACGGCCTTTCCTTTTCACATTGCGCCAGATGTTTTGGCATGGCAGCCCCTGACCTTTAATCTGGAAGTCAAGGCAATCCACATTTTAATTATTTCTTGTATTTCACAAAACCACCAGGAAAGGGGCAATTAAATTGTAAAACCACTGTTTTATATAGGCTAAGAGTGAGAATTCAAATATGGGAGCAGCAAATTTAAGTATTACCTCCTACAGCCACAATTTATTGATACCATGTGGACGACCTCCATATCAAAGATGGAGTAGCGTGTTCTCCATCTCCTTACAGCTCTAGTTTAATTTTTTTCAGCTCACCTATGAAGCCAGGATTATTTCTGCTTTGGGTGGGCACAGATTGTTCTTCCCAGAGTGCCAGTCTTTCATCCAGGGAAGTGAGGCGTTGAAATGAGGAAGCAGAATGCTAGGCTTGTAAACTATGGTTGGTGTGCCTTGTTGGGCCCCTAGAATTCCTAATTATGTGGGGGCATATTATCAAGCACGGCGTTAAAATTATCGCCGGTTTAGCGGCAGAAAACTGCCGCTAAAGCGGCGATAATGGGCTTGATAATATGCCCTGGAGAATTCCAATAGAAGCCCATGTTGACACCAGAACATGGGCTTCTATTGGAATTCTCCAGGGCATATTATCAAGCCCATTATCGCCGCTTTAGCGGCAGTTTTCTGCCGCTAAACCGGCGATAATTTTACCGCCTTTTCTTGATAATATGCCCCCGGCTACTTAGTCTGGGATGAAAAGATTGGAGCTGCACCTGCTGGTCGATGGCCGGGTTTCATGGGTTTTGAAGCGCTCTGGTATTTGTATGGGGTATGCGATTCCAAAGCTGTCAGAACATATTAGAGGGGCGTTCTATGCACTGAAATCAGATCGGCTGAGGCAAAAAGGACAGCCAACATATGGGGGCAGATTTACAAGCCCCTTCCGCCACTTTTGCGTCACTTTTAACATGGGAAAAGTGACGCAAAAGTGGCGCAAGGGGCTTGTAAATCTGCCCCATGGTCTGCAATGTTTCCGTCTTATTTCTTCTTCTGACCTGCTGTGGGGGTCAGCGTTGTAGAGGGCAGCAGCATACGATGAAAGTCTGCCTCCCTGACATGACCTGTGGTCAGGGAAGTCTCACAGAGCATAACTTGTCAAACTCAATATGACACAAATGTCTTTCTTGCGAAGCAATACCCCTCTCTAGAGGTTACATTCACTGTTAGGCTACTATGAAATTCGACATCCCTCTGCCCAACAAGAAGTTAGAAATACCACGGCGTTCGTGGAGTCACAACATGCAGCAGTTCTCTCTTTGGAAAAACAGAAGGGTGCAGGTGTTATTTCACATCTGCCTCGCAGTTTCCAGGCAAACCCACGAGTCTGACTTTACTCCCTCGTTTGTGCGGGGAGTGATTTGAAGCCGGGAAGGCAGAGGGGTCAAAGGGATTCTCTTCTGCATTATTTAATGGCTTTGTCTTACCAGCCTTACCATTCACATGAAATGTATCGGGGGGGTTTGACTGCTTGGGCGGTCTGCTGTGGAATGGGGAAGGCCGAAGACCAGTAAGCCCAGTGGGTAAGAAAACCTGAGCCCCCCACCTGCAAAGTACATGGAGCCCCCCCTCCCCGACCCAGTCAGGAGCTCTCAGGTAGGGTGCCCGTGCACAGTGCCGGAGGGGGCCCCCTGGAGCTCTGGGGTGCAGGGACTTGAGGGGTTAGCCGCCCACTTATAATAAAGCCCCAATCTTTTCCCCAGATAACTTTCAGCGGGTCATACCTGCCGAGCCATAGCGGGCAAACATGCTTAATTAACCTAACATGCAGATTGTGGTACACTCAGTATAATGGGACAAGGCGCCGTTTATCGTACCTCATGATTTCCTACCCGGCGGTGTCTGGTCCAGCAGGTGCCATGAACATCAGCCCAAACACTGGGAACTCGTAGTGAGGACCAGAGTTTATTTTACATACATTAGAATAAGAACGCAATCACAACCACAAGTGTGTATGGAAAAACACAACTCATCATAAAGGACACCATTAGTACAGCAAATGTTTCGTTATTAAAGTGTACTTACATTTTGGTGCAAACCTGCTTATCTGTAAGAGAGAAGATAACGTGGAAAGCCTCATTTCAAGAGATTGAAAAAGCAATAGTCTTGGAAAATCAGGGTTCACAAAAGCAATAATTCAGTGAGACAATTATATTATGACATACTTGAGAGATTCTGTTAGAGTCTTCAGGGGTGGTGAGAATCAAGAAATATTAATTCTTCCTTAGGCAATGTGTCTAATCACAAATATTGTGATGCATAATACGTCCCTATCATAAATCCATTTATGAGTCCACGAACTAGTACTGTTTAAAAAATCCTCAGAAAATCACTTCAACACAGTTAAAGTACATTCATGGTTGTGAATTAAACCAAAAAAACACTTGCATATTTATTGTTAGCTTTGCAATCCATACCTCGCAGAACAGTCATACAAATTTGCGTACCAAATGCAATGCTTATTACCTCACAATATTTTTACCAATAAGTATCAGCAGATAATTTTTTTAAAATTCTTTTTATTAAAAAACAAACAGTAGGTTTCACATATCGTTTTAAGTGGCATAGTCAGGTCAATACACATATGCCTTCGTCTTTGTCATCACAATTCCCGATATCATACATGATCCCCACGGATTATTGAGGCGCTTTTACGGCCGTGCCATTCCCCTGTCTCTAACCCCTGTAAATTCTCCAAATCCCCCCACACTTTTTCCCATTTCTTGGGGCATCCTCTGGCTGTATAGACCACTTGTTCTGCCCTCTAGCACCAATCCAGATCTGCTATCCAAGTATCAGCAGATAAAAGCAAAAGATTAACAACAACATATACTCAAACCAATAAATAATATTATCTTCCTAGCTCTGTCTTTTATAGTGTTCGGATAATATTTGTAATCTCATATGGCAGATTATATAAAATAGTACATTTGTTTTTTTCACCACATTTCTGTGTAAATGTAAATGAAGGTAAACCATAACCTTGTCCTGCGACCAGGCTCAGTTATTCATCTTCAGATTGCTTCACCCTCCCCCATGTCCTTTCTCCATGCAGAGCCAGCGATGGCTGCAGAGCGTGACCTTCAGCCCTTGACCCTTGCTATATTAAAAGCAAGTTCATTACCTTCACCCGGGGATTCCAGGATGCTCGTAAAGGAGCCCAAAGCATGTTCAGAATGGACCCTGATGTGTTTTCTGTCCTAATCTACCGGTATCAAATCAGGGCAGTATAGAAATATTCTTTCCTTCCAAGAAGCACAAACAGCATAAAAGAATAAGTATCTTGCAATGCTATCACTACCATTTGACTGCAGTGACCACTCATGCGTTTTGTGAAACTGCGGTTTCCCATCTCTCCATGGTCATGCAACAAGGTCATAGAGTGTGGGGGTGGTGAACCAGTGTCAGATAACTCACAGCTCTGTATGTCCACCCCACAAAACACTCACATGGCAGCTCACAGCTATATTTTACTACTATCAAAATGTGGGTGAAATTTATTTTTCTAGTATTAGTTCAGCATTAGTCGAATGCAAATTAACGTGAAACTATCTTGTGCTTCTCTTCATTCCCCTGAAATCGCAAATTTACTTAATTTCCTTCCATAAACTCATCAGTTTCCACTGGCATGGTGCCTGCTCCGTGCATTTGGTATTAATGGAATTCTGCATAAAAACACGAGGGCCAATAAAAGTAAATCATAGAAAAATACCAGCGTGCTGTCCACAAACCTTTAGATATATTCGCTTCCTACCACCTTAGATTTAGAGAGAAGGGTCACCTAATTAAATTGCCCACTTTTATTAGGATAATATTAATGTTATATTTTTATAGCTACCATAGCTAGTATTCCTGAACCTTTTACAGCTTGGTTTCACACATTTTATTTGTACCCTGATTAGCATTTGTCCTCTTTAAACTCCCTCAGAAGGTGATGGAATTTGCTAACTTTGCCTGTGTTAGAGCTCCTGATCTTCAAATGCTGCAGCGCTGATCTGCATGGTGAACTCACGTGATTTTACTTATCAAGCACTCTTTAGTTCCAGGCCATCCCTCCATGCCCCGCCCCCGGCACATGGTTGTGAAACAATGGTACACCTTTAAAAGCGAGGGTTGAGCTTGTCAGCCCATCGAATAGTAAAATCCAGTCAGGTTTTCAGGACACTCCCATTGAAAATGTATGACAAAATGTACATACTGGACATCAATGGAGTTTTGGGATTCTATGTCAGGACAGGAGGCTCCGATTATGCTGCTTCACAGACTATCAGTAGTAGCAGAATACCTCCCAGGACGCAACAACGAGGTGGCCGACTGGCATTCTCGTTATCTCCGGGATTTCAGCGATTGGAGACTTCATCCACGGGTTTTCCGATCACTGAACCAACTTTGGGGCCCATGCCAGTTGGACCTGTTCGCATCACGTCTCAACAGGCAACTCCCAGAATTCTACAGTTGGCGCCCGGATCCGGAAGCGATAGCCTCGGACGCGTTTCTCCAGAACTGGCCCCCGGACCTGTGCTATGCCTTCCCTCCGTTTATGATGATACAGGGTACTGGCTCAGACCCGGCGTCAGCAAGCGGAGTTAGTCTTAATCACCCCGTTGTGGAGGGCGGAAGCTTGGTTTCCAGTCCTTCTGGAAATGATTTGTGCTGCGCCGATCCTCCTTCCACAGAGATGGAACCTGTTGCTGGACCCTCAAAAGGCTCTGCATCCATTGATAGAGTCAGGGCACCTTCCTCTTGTAGCATGGCGGGTTTCAGGGACAGATGGAAGATCCCGGGACTTTCGAGAGATGCTCACAAATTCATCAGCGAGGCATGGTCCGCTAACACCCACAAGCGGTACTCATCAGCATGGAACAGATGGGGTAGCTGGTGTTCTCAACGGGAAGTGGATCCCACTGGAACAAATGTCTCTATGGTCGTGAATTTTCTAGCCGCCTTGGCAACATCTGGGCTAGCTTACAGAACAGTAAATAACTTCCGGTCTGCCATCTCGGCAGGGCATGTTCCAGTGGATGGCAAGCCAGTTGGTGAGCATCCCCTGGTATGCAAACTGCTTAGAGGTATTCGGATGGTAAAAACCCTTGTCCTAAATACTCGGTTCTATGGGACGTATCTATTGTCTTGAGATTCTTGGAAACCTGGCCCGCCAACAAGTACTTATCACGAGAGCAACTTTCTGCCAAACTAACCATGTTGTTATGTCTGGTTTCATGCAAAAGAGTCTCTGACATCCGAGCTCTGGATCTAGCGGGACGTAGATTCTCGCCTGAAGGGATCACATTTGTTATCTCAAAACGTACTAAATGCAATACTCCTGCAGTGTCTTATCCGGCTTTTCCGGACAATCCTAAGCTGTGTGTGGTTCAATGTGTGAAGGCGTATGAGATAAGTACAGCCGAATTTCGTTCGGATATAAAAGGTCAATTACTGATTGCATTACAGAAGCCCTTTCGCCCAGTGACCCCGGCCACCTTGTCTAGATGGGTGCGTTGGCTCATGAGCATTGATGTATCGAAATTTGGTGCCCACTCTGTTCGAGGGGCTATGGCGTCCAAGTCTTTCTCTTTGGGAGTCAGCCTTTCTGATATAATGAATGCAGCTGATTGGTCAACTGTGACCACTTTCAAGTCATTCTATTATAAACCTATTGTTGATGTAGCGTCAGTGGTGGTGGCTAAGCTTTGAACAAGCATAATCGGAGCCTCCGGTCCTGACATAGAATTTAAAATTTGCGAACATTTGTGACAAGAATTTTCAATTCCAATTAAGGACACGGAGGCGAGGATTATCCCACACAGAGTATGCGTATTTATATTCAATACTTGCATTGTAATAATACTGCATAATGACTATTTTGTATTTCCCCCCGTTTTGTCTGATTGTGATGATTACGAAATCAGATGGGGTTATGGGTATTACGGATTTTTCTTTCTATTGCAGGAACGGATAGCAAATAAAGCGTGAGGAAATTCAGCGCTGGAATATTTGGAGTGTCTATCCAGTTCGATCGTCAACATGGCTGTCCATCGATTGTTCACATATCGTGGGTCGAACCCAAGTTCAGAAGTTTAGCCCCGTTGGGCTTCAGGATGCCTTGGTTTCGTGAAACATTCCTTCATCACAAAGGATGGTTCTACAGGATTGAGTTCTTACCTTGTCGGACTTAACTGTTCTATGATCACCCAAAGAAAGAGGACGTGGTTGTCTCGGTCATGGCTTATATAGGGATAGTCTCTATGGTTGTTATGGGGCACTAGGTGCTCAGGGGGTTTTACCATCCGAATACGTCTAAGCAGTTAGCATACCAGGGGATGCTCACGAACTGGCTTGCCATCCACTGGAACATGCCCTGCCGAGATGGCAGACCGGAAATTATTTACTTTTCTGTAAGCTAGCCCAGATGTTGCCAAGGCGGCTAGAAAATTCACGACCATAGAGACATTTGTTCCAGTGGGATCCACTTCCCGTTGAGAACACCAGCTACCCCATCTGTTCCATGCTGATGAGTACCGCTTGTGGGTGTTAGAGGACCATGCCTCACTAATGAATTTGTGAGTGTCTCTCGAAAGTACCGGGATCTTCCATCTGTCCCTGAAACCCGCCATGCTACAAGAGGAAGTTGCCCTGACTCTATCAATGGATGCAGAGCCTTTTGAGGGTCCAGCAACAGGTTCCATCTCTGTGGAAGGAGAATCGGCGCAGCACAAGACATCTCCAGAAGGACTGGGAACCAAGCTTCCGCCCTCCACAACGGGGTGATTAAGACTAACTCCGCTTGCTGACGCCGGGTCTGAGCCAGTACCCTGGGTATCATCATAAACGGAGGGAAGGCATAGCACAGGACCGGGGGCCAGTTCTGGAGAAACGCGTCCGAGGCTATCGCTTCCGGATCCGGGCGCCAACTGTAGAATTCTGGGAGTTGCCTGTTGAGACGTGATGCGAACAGGTCCAACTGGCATGGGCCCCAAAGTTGGTTCAGTGATCGGAAAACCCGTGGATGAAGTCTCCAATCGCTGAAATCCCGGAGATAACGAGAATGCCAGTCGGCCACCTCGTTGTTGCGTCCTGGGAGGTATTCGCTACTACTGATAGTCTGTGAAGCAGCATAATCCTCACCTCCGTGTCCTTAATAGAATTGAAAATTCTTGTCACGAATGTTCGCAAATTTTTAATTGTTTGTGGTCACTCACAAAACTTGAATGGATTTTACCTATTGGTGTGTCAACGAGATCCGCCCTGCCTCGCATCACACTCCCAGAGCCAGACAGCCTTATCACTCACGGAACACCTGTGTCTGGAAAACAACAGTAAATACAAAAGAAAAGTTTTATCGTGTTATCACTGGCCTAGCTAGCCTTAAGGATAGCCAGTTCAGTGGTATTTTCGGTTTCAAATAAACCTGGCTTCCTACAATTGCGTCCACTTTAAAAGTGCCCATGTGTCATTATGCTATAATCAGAGACTTCCTTTTTCAAGTAAATATATTTCCATGTTTGCTACCACTGCGTGTTACTGAGATGCCCATGTCGTATTATGACGTCATCACTGTGGGATGTCGTGACTGGTCTTCTGGGAGAATGCTCAGGTTTTTTGTTTTGTTTCGAGTACATCTGTTTCTAATGGCCACCATTATGTGCACTGTGAGTTGCCCATGTAGTATATTATGAGCTACCATGAGTAGAGATGCAAGCACAGTGGAAATGTTTATGATGCTGATCCTGCGCGAAGAGGCCAGGGTTGGATATTTTACACAAAAACTGAATTTTTCAATGGGCCCATATACATTTATCCAAATATGTTCATTTGCATTCCCTGGCCAATCCGCTGGGGGGGTCAAGTTTTATAATTCACTTAAGTTCTGATTAGTTATTTCCCTGTAACCACAAATCAATGACAGTATCATTTCAATGGCTAACTAATCTTCACGAATACACTCTTCCTCTGGTCGATGGACCATTAGTTTAGTTAGTTGATGGTGATATTAACAACTTCTTAACTAATATTCTTAGTGAAATAACCACAGACTCTGAATAATAATAATAATAATAAGTTTATCTAAAATTTCAGTCATTAAGTTGAACGCTCATCAATTATAGATACACAGTGCAAATTCCATCTTTCTTAAGTGGGAGAGAGAACAATCATATAGCATAATACATTCAATTACATAAGCTCATTCAACAAAATCAAACGCATAAGAGTGGATAGATGTAGAGACAAAAGGCACATTTATAATACATTTGCAAAGAAATATGCAAATTTTGGATAGAATGACATTTACCTAATAAAGTGACTGGAAAACCACCCCTCTGGCCAAAGGACTGGTGGGGGTCCCCTGACTTAGGATCAGGAGACAAAGATTATAGGATAGGATCAGGACAAGTCTGATACTTACTAGACTTCTCTACAAACCTGACGCACCAGGGCGATTCCCTCTCTTACAGTCTCTCCCTCCTCGTTATTCTTCCGCAATCTTCAAATCTAATCAGGCAGTAGTCTGGATCTTCCGAGTCTGCTCTCGTCTCTCTCCCTCTCTGCTCTCTCGTGCTCAGCTCCCAGCAGCAATAGTCCTCTCACAGCTCCCTCAAAAAAAATCTCTCTTTTACTTACTCAAGTCACTCTAGTTATAATCTATATTTCTTCATGTCCCACCCTCAAGAGTTGCAAATTTTACTAAAATACGGAATATGATTGGACGGGGTTAGGGGAGTCTTCATCACACCAGGCTGACGTATTCATTTTTATTAGTAAAACCTATTGTTTGCTAACCCTTCCCCTTCGACTCATTCATATATTTTGTTTTCGCATGCATATTTTGTTGCAAATGCAGTAATTTATTTAATACAGGCTTCATAGATGAGCGATACATCTTCTTCTTTTCCCATCCCTTCTGTCCTTGGATCTTGGCAGTCATTCAGCTCTCTCTCAGTCACCGGGTCATTTCATGGAGTCATTGAGCATGCGTAGCTTTCGCCATTTTATTTTTCAGTCATGGATTAACAGGCCCAAATGCAAACTATTAATAAAAGAATCATAAACAAATGTTATTTTCTTAAACATGTAATTCTCACTGTTTACCACCCACTTCTACTCTATCCCATGTAATTATTATTACTCTTGGGCAAAAGCGTTAATAACAGCAGCTTTCTTTTAAATCAAGCAAGCATATGCCGGACATGCGGTACCTCAAGACCGCGTTTTGGTCTTTCTTGCGCATGTGTGAGGTTTCCCCTCTCAAAGTGAGTTAGTCACGTTATTTCTGCGTAATTCGGGTTTGCACATGCACAAAGCGTTTTCGCAAGTTAAAGCGGGTTTTAATCGTGTTGCATTTTATTTCTCATTAATTCAAGCATGCGTAAGCTTTTTCTCCCCATGTATCTGTATCTGGTGTATGTTAGTTTCATCTCATCTACTAATTTAATGATTAGTGAAAGTTAATGGAGGATTCATTCGAGCAAGTTTCATTTTCTCGAATCCTTGCTCCATCAATCCCCCCTCTGATGGCATTTGTGAGCCATCATAAAATACCCATCATTACCAAGTGCCAACTTTTATTCATTTAATTTTTAGTATCTTCCTTTCTTTCTTCTAATTCTTCAATTTTCCTTTTTATGCCTACTCCTTTCATTTTATCATATAAACTTCCTTTCATTTCTTCTAATTCGATTTCTTCCCTGTTTCTCTTTCTTCCCATTCTTTTATTCTTTATTTCGGCTACCATTCTTGCTTTTGTTTTATTCTTGCAACATCTATATGTCATTATCATTATCAGAGCTACTACTGTTATGGAAATTACTGGTATTAGGATCTTCCCTAATAGACTACTCCCTAAAGTGGAAAACCAACTACCTATAGTGGAAATACTTTTACTAAGTTGGACTTTAGGAAGGCCTTGAAAACATGGTTGTTCATGGCCTAATGACTAGTTGCATCCTCCCCGTGCTCAGGCCACCGCAGGACATCAAATACAGCGCCAGGACACCTTCGGGTAGCAGTTGCGCTCTATAAATGTCACTAACATTAACATTGTGGGGTATATTTACAAGCCCCTTGCGCCACTTTTGCGCCGCCGTTGCGTCACGCATGTGACGCAGCGGCGACGCAAACCATGCACCGCGTTGCGCTATATTTACAACGTGACGCATCTAGGGAGATGCGTCACGTAGTAAACCCCTGCGCCACATGAAACCTGCGTCAGGTTTCATGTGGGCGTACCGGCGCAGGGGGCGTTCCGGCGCAGGAACGCCTCGGAAAAGTGACGTAGTGAAATCTACATGATTTCACGCAGTCACTTTTCCGACGCTGTGCGTCAAATCCTTACGCCTGCTTCAAGCAGGCGTAAGGATTGACGCACCATGTTAGGGATAGGGAAGGTTGGAACAGTGCTGGAGTTGCGTCGCGCTTGCGACACAACTTCAGCACTGCGCCAACCTTCCGCCAGCAGATGCGTCACGCATCTGCTTATTCTTGCGCCACGATGCGCCGCATTGTAAATGCGGCGCATCGGACGTGGCGCAAGGGTAAACTTGCGTGACGCATTTTCCCTGGCGCATCCCTGCTGATATGCAGGGATGCGCCAGGGAACGTAAATATGCCCCTAAGTCTTTCCCAAACACCGTCAACCTCCAGTTGGGTCAAATCGTCATGAATCTTTGTAATATTTTTAATATATCCCTCAATACCTTTACTTTTGTCTGGGATATATGTACAGCAATGTTGGATTTTCAACATGCATCAGACTCCACCCTCTTTTGCCAATAATATATCAAGTGCAAGTCGATTTTGCAAAACCATAGATCTAATTGTAACCATTTCGGTATTAATCATTACGAATCCCCCAGCAGTATCTGTCGATAGACGATCAACTACTGTTGACAATTTACGTATCTTATGTGAATTCAGTACGACTCCAACTGACGGTATCAGTGCACCAAATATATCACCTATTATTTCTGAAAAACTTGTTCTTTTTCTCTGTTTTAGTCCTTGACTTATTACATTCATTTCATTGTTCTTAGTAATGTGGTACACTTTTGGAAATACTATCCCAAGATAACAACTATCATACCATTGTGTTGGCAACCTATAATAGGCATTCTTACCACACACGTAATATATTCCCGGAAAGACGGGATCAGTTCCACCTTTTAGTCCCCATCCCCCCATGATTAGGAAGGTGTGTTCACATTCACTAGAACCAATGAAAATGTTGTTATAGTCAGTTTTTAGTCTATGTAGGCAGAATTTTCCCAACTTTGACAAGTCTAGAGACATCGCAGCATGAGTCTCGCCTTTCTTATAGTTTCCCTCCTTATTTGTCCATGGAGGTACATGTGACTTCTGTTCAACAGCCTTCTTTTGAAAATCCTGTCTTCTTTCCTCTACTAAATTTAGAAAATCTTTTTCTTCGTCTCGCAATATACATGTTAAATTGTTCTTATGTGCATATGTTATGTCTATTCGGTTTGTTGTTAGGAAGAACTCGCCCATAAATTCTGCATCTTTAGCACTAAGCACTGGGTTTAGGTTTCTTCTAATAGGAATCTCTGGGAATACTAAATCCATGTTAGAATAATAATACTGCAATTTGCCTGTTTTATAGAACAGACTGGACACAACACTACATGACACACCATGGGCCTGATTCACAGAACTAACTTACGTCAAAAACGTAAACGTAAAGTTAGTACTATTCTGTGAATACCAAAATGAGTAAGTGTATTCTGTGAATACCTAAAAAGTACTAACTTTACGTTTACGTTTACGTTTTTGACGTAAATTAGTTCTGTGAATCAGGCCCCACATGTTAAAGGAAGATGGTGATAGGTCACCCCTTCCGAGACAGAGAAAGGCAATTTCATGCAAACATAACAATCGCTCACATCCATTGGATCTACGTATTCATAAAGAAATTTAGTAAACACATTTAATGACGAATCACTATTTAATCTGCCATGTTGATACATGGTCTCATCCATTTGCTCTAAATTAGTGGTAATTGTTCTTTTAGTACCTTCATTCACTTGATCACTTGTATTAGTATTATTTCTTTTTTTTTATTTATTTTTTTATTTAAATTTTTTGCAGCACCATAATTACAGTTACACCTTAATACATGAGGAATTATCAATCTTTCTTCATACAAATAAAGGGAAAAAATAGAAACACAGAGGAAAAAGAAAGAACAAAGGAAAGAAACAAGAAGAGAGAAAATATAATTTTGGATTAATTCTCAACCCATTTTTCCTTCCATCTGTAAATTGGTGCCCAAATACGGCCGCCAAGCTTTCTTCCATTTCTACCCTTTCTTTCATATATTCCTTTTTCTAAATTAAAAATGGAAAGTAACCTAGCAAGCCATTGCTGAAACGATGGGGCCATCTTATCGAGCCAGGCAGAGGCGATACAGATTCTCATCACTGACATAGCCACAAAAATAAAATAATAAGAGCGATCTTGCATGTTCTCGCCGTTGAGCCCCAAAAGAACTATTTCGGGTGTTAATACTACTTTTAAATTCAGACTTTGATCCAAAAATTTCCCAATTGCATTTACTAATGTTTTGAGCTGAGGACAGGTTGAAAACATATGTATTATATCCGCATCAGTACTGTTACAGCGAGGGCATCTAGTCCCTTCCTGTCCCCCCCACTGTGCAATCTTCGCCGGCGTATAGTATAATGAATATATTGTTTTAAAACATTATATTGTGTGGGGATTTTAATATTAACGGTTTGGGAGGGCTTTGGGGGGAAGTAGGTCATAACTACTCAGGTCGAAAGAGAAAGGTCTTTAAAGCTCTTACTAATTTAGTGCAGAATAACGGACTTATGGATGTGTGGACACGTACGTTCTTTTCGGCCCCTCACAAATTAGTAGTTCGATTAGACTACTTCTTTGTTTCACACCAGTTGCTTGCAAGCTGCAAAATAGAGAAACACCCAAGGATTATTTCAGATCATAGTCCCCTAATACTTGCAGTAACTTTCGCAAGGGTAGAGAGATTAGAGCGGACTTGGACATTTGAGAGAAAACTTTTAAAGGATCAAGAATATGTGGCTCATATGAACAACTGGATAAAAGGGTTCTGGGATATTAACAGAGGGAGTACAAGCTTGGGGATTGTATGGGATGCATTTAAGGCTGGGGTAAGGGGAGAGACACTAAGTTTTAGTTTACATCGGCAAAAGAAAGAGGTACAGCGGGAGCAAATGATGTATCAGAAACTAAGGGAAGTGGAAGAAGAACTAGTAGCTGCCCTGACGCTAGGTGTTGCTACGGATAACATACTGTTAAAATTAGCAAATGTTAAGGCGGAGGTTGGAGACGTAACAGCAGCCAGGGCTGCTGAAAGATTTCTGGGTAAAAAGGAGCTATGCTATGAGTATAGCGAACGAGTTGGCCGTGTCCTGGCAGCACGACTAAGACAAAAAAGTGCAGCAGGAGAGATACTTGAAGTTTTCGATACAGGAGGAAATTTAGTTAAGGATTCACCTGAAATTTGGGAAGTTTTTCGGCAGTATTATGAAAACTTATATTGTAAGGAGCAATCAGGGAGGAGACCCAGATCTTAGAATACCTGAGGGATATACCTATACAGTGCATAACCTCTGAAGATAAGGAAGCTTTGGAAACTGTATTGACTACCGATGAGGTTTATAGCGCAATTAGTGGCCTCCCCTCTGGGAAAGCAGCCGGCCAGACCAGATCCCACTGGAATTTTATAAAACTTTTCTTAATGTAATAGGGCCAGACCTAGTAGATATAGTCCGTCAAGCTCAGCAGGGGAACTCAGTTCCTGATTCTTGGGCCGGGGCAGTCATTACTATCTTCTTAAAAAAGGGTAAAGCACCTAGAGAACCAGGCTCGTATAGACCAATCACGTTAATGAATAGCGATACTAAAATCCTATCTAAAGCTCTGGCGACTCGTTTGAATGCCGTCATTGGGAAAGTGATTCACCCACGTCAGCATGGGTTTATTTCTGGGAGGGGAACAACTGATCACATACGTAGGGCCATAACATTGTTTGATGCTGCTGAAGTCTCAGGGGACCCTATGGCTTTAATATTACTTGATGCTGAAAAAGCATTTGATAGGGTCTCCTGGGACTTTTTGTGGATGGCTCTGAAATGGTACGGTATCGGCAATTCTTTTCTTGGGGCGATACAGGCTTTATAAAAAGCACCTACGGCACAATTGAGGTTGAACGGGGGTCTGACCGCACCAATATTAATCACAAGGGGTACTAGGCAGGGCTGTCCTTGCTCACCTCTGCTTTTTGCGTTGTACATCGATCCCTTGTTTCAGAAAATGGAGGCTAATAGCGCAATTAAGCCAATGACATTCCATGGGCTAGAGACTAAAATCTTGGCCTATGCGGATGATATTGCTGTGGCTACCCCTGATCCCTGTACAGCATTAACGGCAATAGAAAAGGAAGCTCAGGTTTTTGGAATAATTTCAGGATATGCATTGAATAGGCAGAAGACTCAGGTAGTGAAGAATGGGAAGGTGGAACTAGATGATCCTCGGGTCACCGACGCTGTAACATACTTAGGCATTTCCATTACATCTAATCTGGAACAGCTGGTGGAAAAAAATATGACCCCAGTAATTCAGAAGGCTAAAAAAGACTTTGACAGGATACACAACCTTCACTTGTCCATTGTGGGGCGTTGTAATGTTATAAAGATGGTTTTCTTACCCAAAGTGCTGTACCTATTCAGGGCTATTCCGCTGGAATTTGAGAAACGGTGGTTTTTAACTTTGGAGAGTATTCTGAATAGGTTTATCTGGGCGCACGGGAAAACAAGGAGAGCCTTAAGGTACATGACGCTACCAAGAGAAAGGGGAGGTTTGGCGGTCCCGGACTTCAGAATGTATTATTGGGCTGCCGCCCTTCAATATATGCGGGGTTTATTAGGAGGGACTGTTGAAGACCCATGGATAAAAGAAGGATCCCCAGATGTTTATAAGCTACTTTTAGGGGAAGAAGTGCAGAATTGCTTACTGAAGTATAGTGAACCCAGCTACTATAAAAAGACGAGATTTAAAACATTGATGGCCGTATTCAAGATCTGGGCTGCATTTAAAAGAAAAACTGGATTAGGTAGAGTTAATTTTTATACCCCATTGTATAGAAACCCCATGTTTCCTGGAATTTTCTCGGATGGGGCAATGTTAGAGTGGGAGAGGCATGGGGTACAGAAAGTGGGCGACTTTATAGGGTCTGAGGGAGCTCGAACATTTGGGGATATCCAGGCTAAATATTTGAACTGGAGACTAGGCTTTTTTTTAAGTATCTTCAGGTACGGAGCTTTTGGAAAGCAAAAAGGGGCTCGACCGGCTTTAATGAAGTTAAAACAATTGAGGTGGTGAGAGACACAGAGAAATGCAGTATTAGGGGAATTTACTCAGAATTATCTGCTCTAAAGCAGGATGACATAGAGAAACATGGGGAGAAATGGGCGGAAAAGCTTAATATAAATCAAGAGATATTTTCTGAATCGTTAGCTTTGGGACAGACTATTTTGTGCTCAGCAGGGCTGCAAGCCCAGCATTTTAAAACAATGTATTAGTATTATTTCTGTTCTTAGCTACCATTAGAACAGGTATCATGACTGTTAGCAATAACCACATTAGTATTAGTATAAACATACTACACAAACAATATTTAACACATCTTCGTTTTAAACTAGATTTCGGATATTCAGTCACTTCTTTTTCTGCCATTTTAATTTTCTAAAATGTATGAATATCTACATTTTCTTCTAAATTTATTTTAAACTAAAATATATATATAATATCTTTGTGTGATCCCACACTTCAACAGCTTTTCGTCTTTTATTTCCCCTTTGTTTTTAATTTCTTTTCCTCATCTGGTTCTTTTATGCTCTTGTTTGCTTGTTTGTAAAATTTCCACCTTCTGTGTCAAAGTCTTTTCTCTTAAGGTGGTCTCAATTTGCTTTCGTCACTTCTTTCATTAGTGAAATTTTCTTGTTCTTCGTTTAGATCAAGATTCTCAAAGTCTTCAAGGATAATGTATGCCCATTCAGGAGCTTTATATTGTCTGCTCGGAACTCTCAGTCTTTTTGATCTTCGTAAAGGTCTTCTTCTCAGTTGTTCTTGCTCAGTTTGACTTGATACTTCATTTACTTGTTCTTGTTCTTACTCTTTTCTTCTTCTTAGAATATATTTTAGTCCTTTTACTCCACTTGACCTGTGATCACTTTTTCTGACCCTCTTTGTTTGTATGGCCTTTTCACCTTCTTCACCTATTTCTAGTGTTCTTTTATTTTATTTTTATTTTAGTTGAGCTTGTTCTGGGCTTTCTAATTTTTGTCTTTCTGTCGATTGAATTTCTTCTTGATCTTTTAGTTCTTCTCTTTCTATTTCTAATTGAGTTTGATCTGAGTTTCCTGCAGCAGATTCTTCTGTTGACTGAATTTGTTCTGATCCTGTCAATCTCTCATTTTCTTCTTCTGATTGAGCTTGATCTGGATTTTCTGTTTCAATTTGTTCTGGTCTTTCAATCTCTTGTTCTTCTTCAGCCTCTACAGCAGTCTCCTGAGTCCCAGTATCTAGTGCCCACCCTACTTGACTTGTACTTGGTTGTTCATCATCGATGCATTCTTCAGAGTCTGTCTCTCTGTTTTCTCCGACTTCACAACTGTCAGCTTCTGGTTCTTCTCTTTGCTCTACCAGTTGCTGCTCTTGTCGTTCAGGTGGACTTGGGACTCTTTGTGTATGACTGGCATGGATCCAGTTTGGCAAGCCAAAACACTTCACTGCTGTTGTTGTGACCAATATAATTTGATGTGGTCCTTTCCACCTGGGTTCTAAACACGATTTTCTTGTGTGCTTCTTTATCATAACCCAGTCTCCCGGACACAAATCATGAGCTTGATTCGGCTGTGCTGTGGTTGCATCTTCTCCAACCTGGTGAGACACAAAACGTACCAGATCAGCTTGTCCTTTACAATGGTCCAATATTAGATCATCAGATATATTCATCAGTTTGTTTCGAGGTACAAATGCTCATCTCATTGCTCTTCCAATGAAAATTTCATGAGGACTCAATCCTGTTCTTCTGTCAGGGATGCTTCTAAGGCTCATCAAGACAAGGGGCAAAGCAGCAGGCCATTTCAGTGAAGTGGATTAACACACCTTTCCTAACCTGGATTTTATTGTACCATTGAGCTGCTCAACCACTCCAGAAGCTTCTGGTCGATAGGCACAATGTAGTTTCTGTTCAATTTTTAGAGCTGTACAGATTAATCGAATTATCTCATTATTAAAATGAGGTCCTCTATCTGATTCCAAAGTGACTGGAAACCCAAATCTTGGAAGGAGCTCCCTCAACAGCAATTTGGCAACTGTGAGGCTGTCATTCCTTCTCGTTGGATAGGCTTCCACCCATCGAGAAAACAGACACACAATGACAAGGACGTACTTCAAACCATTACACGACGGCTGTTCTATAAAGTCGAGCTGCAGCCTTGTAAATGGTCCCTCTGCCTTTCCAATTTTTGCCCAGCTGACAACTGTCTTTCTACCTGGATTCTGCTGTTGGCATGTCAAACACCGTTGGCAGAGACTCTCTGCAATGAGTCTAAACTTGGGATTATACCATGTCTGCCTGAAGTGTCTAATCATGGCATCCCTCCCAATGTGTGTAGCTCCATGATATACTCTTGCCATTTGTGATAATAAACTGTCTGGCATTATTGGTCTACCATCTGGACACACCCATACTTCGTCATCTGCTCTTCTTGTGCATCCTGTTTTGATCCAAAGTTCCTTTTCTTTTGGATTTGCCTCATCTTGTAACTGCCTAACTTCATCCCATGTTTCAAAAGCAGAGAAAAACATTAGTTGGCAATTGGTAGTTTCTTTTTCCAACCCTTTGTTTAAAGACATTGTATTTCGAGCACAAAATTGTGCAACTTGGTCAGCAAAATTGTTGCCTTGTGTCACATAATCATTTCCTGACTTATGTGCGGCATACTTAACCACTGCAATTTCTTTTGGAAATTGTAATGCTTCCAACAGTTCTTTGACATTTTTACTGTTTCTGATAGGAGCCGACTAGGGGTCAAGTGCTGAGTTCGAGTCCTTGTTAAAAGGATCTCGACAGAATGTGGCACATATACCTTCAAAGGATGTCCCATTATAATAGACTCACTCTGCTCCAGACTCACACAAGTAGCAGCTACTGCTTTTAAGCAGCCAGGCAATGCTGCAGCCACAGAATCCAGAGTGGCAGAAAAATATGCCACTGGACGTTGCATCAATCCATGTCTTTGGGTTAACACTGAAAGCACACATCATTCCCTCTCACAGCAGAACAAAGCAAATTCTTTCATATAGTCAGGTATTCCTAATGCTGGTGCTTGACACAAACAATCCTTCAGTTTTATGAATGCATCCTCGCTTTCATCATCCCATTCAATCGGATCTATCACATCCTTTCGTGTCAATTTTATTAGAGGTTTTGCAAGCAATGAAAATCCACTGACAACAGTATCCAATCACTCCCAAAAATATTTGTACTTCTTTCTTAGTTTTAGGCAGATTCATCTGTCGAATCACTTTTATTCTCTATGGAGTCACTTTTCTAACTCCCTTTTCTATCTTGTGTCCCAAATATTGGACTTCTTGTTGGCAAAACTGTAATTTTTCTGGTGACGCGTTGTGTCCACCTTCTGCCAAATGGTTCAGTAAGGCAATTGTGTCTGTGACACAAGCCTCTCTTGTCTTTGATGCCACCAATAGGTCATCAATGTACTGAACCAAAACTGAATTTCCTGGCATAACCAATGTTTCCAAATACTTTTTCAAGATTTGATTGAAAATCGAGGGACTCTCTGTGTACCATTGAGGAACTCAGCACCATGCCAAAACACGGTCCTCGAACCGAAATGCAAAAAGATATTGGCTATCTATATGCAAAGGAATAGAAAAGAACGCTTGGCACAAATCAATCACTGTATACCAATGTGCATCCCAAGGTATCTGATAATGAATTACTGCTGGATTTGGTACTACTGGACAACAGGGTACTACTATCTTATTGATTTTCCTTAAATCTTGCACTATCCTATATTTGCCACTAGGCTTTTTAAGTCTCATGATTGGCGAATTACAAGGACTGCCCATTATTTCTTTCAAAATACCTTGTTCAATCATTTGATCAATTACTGGAGCAACTCCTGCTTTTACTTCTGGACTCATTTTGTACTGTCGTGTGTTTGGATAAATCGCACCTTCTTTCGCCATTATTGTAATTGGGTCTACATTTGCTATCAGACCAATTTCCTTTCCTGAAAAATCCCACACATCTGATCTCACTGTGTCTCTCAGCTCATCAGGCAGACTGCTTTCAGTCAGAAGTGAAAACATCTCATCCACTTCTGTTCCTTGTTTTGCTAGCATCATTTTGAAAGCGATATCTTCATCAGGTGTTTGGAAAGCAATACCATCAGGTGTACAATAGATGGTACAGTTCATTTTACACAACAAATCCCTCCCTAACAAATTAACTGGACTTGAATCACACACCACAAACCGATGCATGTCTTTGAAATTTCCGCTATTCACTTCTATTGGTTTAGTAACCAGGGTCTTTATTTGCTTATTTGAGACTCCTACAACTTGGATAGTTTCTCCCGAGAGGGGTAGGTTTGGAATTTCTTCTGCTCTCACAGTAGAACGGGTAGCACCAGTATCCACTAGGAAAGTGATGTCATTACCTTCCACTTTTCCATCAACAAATGGACCTGACTGATCTACCGCCAAGGATGCGCCAAGCTCGCATTCCCCCCTCAGGCACCGTCATTGTGAAACATCCAAATCACTCTCATTACTGTGCATCCAATATTGTTGAACCGTTTGTGTATTCTTACCACTCTCTCCACGAAATCCGGTGTTCACACTGTATCTCTGCACTTGAGCGTTCATACAGTTGGGCATCGGGGCTTGTGGCACCTGTAACTGTGGAGTAACTACCTGTTGCTGTTGCTGCTGGTTCACAACCACCTCATTCTGCATCTGTGGATTTAAATTTTGATTAACCCCATTATTCTGTTGAACGTTTCTACATTCATTCTTCCAATGCCCATGCTTTCTGCACGCATGACAAGGATATTTCTTTTTCGCTTCTTCTCTACTCATTCGCCCTTTTCCTTTATTTCCATTCGATCCTTGACTATTCTGATTCTGGTCATTCGACTGGTTATCATTTTGAGAACCAGTACTTGCCTCTTGGTGTTCTGCAAACTTCACTTGTGCCCACATCATCTTTTCTTTCAATTTCTTGTGTTTTGCGTCAATATCATCACTACAATACTTCGCATACTTCAGGATGTCATCAATAGGCTTACTTTGCCAGCAAAGCATATGCTGCTGAATCATCTGACTAATTTCTGATCTCAATCCATACACAAACCTGTACACAAAATGGCCCATATCCTTATCACCAATATTTTCAAATCCACTATACTGTTTAAATACGTGTAACAGCCTTTCGTAATAGGCATGCACTGACTCCTTTGGTTCTTGAGTTGTTCTATCTATTTTAACCCAATCCGTTTCCTTTGGAGGAATTTTCCCTTTCAAGAAAGTAATCACTTGCTGATACTTTTTCATCACTTCTTCTGAAGGTGCACCTGTCTTTGCATCTCTTGGATACTCTTCAGTTGGCCAATCAACCGTAATCTTAAATTCTGTCCACAAATCAGTTGGTACCACTATATCAAACAGGCCATCCAAATCCTTTAATAATACCTTTGAAACTTTCACAAACCTCTCTACCTGCTTGTACCATTCAACTGGTTTCTCCCTTAATCTGGGAAAATCATTCGTAAAAGACAAAATATCCTGTCTAGACCAAGGAACATGAACATATCCACCACCAGGAACTTCTCTCATTGGACACACTCTTTCAACCTGTTCTGTTTCTCTTAATGGGAATGCAGATGCTTCCTTTGTAGCTGCTTCATCCCTTTTCCTTGTCCATCTACCTCTCCATCTGTCTGCATCTCCCCATTTCTTCAAGATATTCATTAATTCTTTGATCTGTAATCTCCTTCCTGACGCATTCAAAATTTCTAAATCCTTTTCAGTAAATTCTGCCCTGTATGGTTTCTGCAATAATTTCGATTTTTCTACATCCTTTCCAAATTCTGAAGCAACTTCTACTATTTTCTAATGCAGATTCTTTGCTCTCCATGTTATACTTTTACACAAAAACAACAATTCATCATCTCTGTATGTACCTAATCTATCTGGGCTTATTGTAACAATGATCATTTCTTCCAAATCCACTTTCAACTTGGCCACATCTATACTTGGGGTTTGGGGTTTCTTCTTGTCTAATCCTTTCGCCCACTCCTCTAGGTCTTCTGGCGAAAATCCTTTAGAATTTCCTGCTACTGGAGTGACAATCAGTTCCTTTCTCCTTTTATTCACTGGTGAACCTCTCTTCGGGGTTTGAGTCACTGTTTCAATATTAGGGAGATCTAGTAACGAGATATTTGAATCACTCTCACTTGTTAGATCTTCTGACATTACTACCTTTTTTCTAACATTATTTTGTGGGACTGTCACTGTTTGTAATCTCGGGGTGTCTCGTTTATCCCCATATAATGAAATAACCGGACCTATTGTTACTGGTACTGTCAAGGCTTCCGCATTTAAACCTAACTGATTTATTTTTTGAATTATCTCTTCTTTTGTTCTATTCAATGCGTCCCTTTCCTTTTCCTGTAACACTCGGGTAACTGTTGGATCATATAAAACCTGTGGAACTAATGGAGTTCTCATCATTGGTGCACTTGGAGTTGCCTCTCCAGCATTTTCTTGATAAGGTGGAGGTCTTTTAACTAAAATGTCCTCTAATAACTCATCCTCAGTTTCATCACATTCTGTTCCTGCCATACCTGTGTGTTTCATTTTTTCTTTACATTTACTCCCTACTTGATCCTCAGCCATCAATACTGGATACAACCCTTCCGTTACTACAGCTCTTCTCCATCTTTTCATCTCATCTCCTCGAGTATCAAACGGATATCTTGGAAAAAATCCTCTATTTATTCTTCTACCTCCTCTGTATTTCTCTCGTTCAAATGCCTCAACTTCCCATTCTTCCAAAGCTTCATACTGCGTTAACCTAGGGCTAGGTTCTAATGAATTCATCCGATTTCTCAAATTCTGAAGTATCCTTACATTAAACGTACCATTTTCAGGAAAAGCTAGGACACCATCGCCTTTCGTATACTCCACCCAATTTTCCAACCAAACACAAGTATGATATCCTCGTTCCAACATCATAAAGGAAGCAGGCGCATTAGGGGGTGGCATAAGAATTCCTTCTCTGGTTACTACACGCTTATCCTTTTTAAAGAAATTGTTTATTTTATTAATCAGCTTCATTCTTCCAATCCCTGTAACTAGCTGTTTCAGTAATCAAAACTTAGAAACTCTTCCGTATTTCTCACGTATCCTATTCGCCAACTCTTGTCCTATACCAGCGCGACTCACACCAACAATCCAATTGGAGCTCACTATGTATTTTCTTCCACAACCAATACCTGCGCGGCTCTTGTCTGCCAACCAATCAGAGCTTTCCACACAGCCACTTGTCTGACCAATGCCAGCGCGGCTTTTTATGACGTCAGTATTACTCCTACTACTGACCCTCCCTTCACAAGGTAATACGACAATGTATTTTTTTAAACTTTCTTAATAAATTTTCTGTTAGTATCAACGTAAAAACAGCGCTACTCTGTCTGCTCCGCTAATTCAATGATAGTTTATTCACTTGCTTCAAAGAGAAAGTACTTCCTTACGCTGAGAGTAAAAACCACTGTTTACCCTTCACTTAAGCTCGGGGAGGACCTATTACTCCTCTAGGGATACTCCTCCTTCGGGTAAGGCCAAAGTTTCACAGGTGGACCCTTCGCTATCACTCACTCTCGGCTTTTATACGATATAGGGGCATATTAGCAACAACAGGTGAAAATTATCGCTAACCGCGCCAAGCGCGTATTTTTTTAACGCCGCATATTGCTGGATATTATCACGGAGATAACATGCTATTAGCAAGGTTTATCTCCAATGCGATAAAATATCCAGCGATAGCGGCGAAATGCGTGAATATCGCTGGAAATCCAGCGATATTCACGCATTAACGCCATGGTGGACTTAGGCTGACAATCCACCTCCTATTCTACAAACAGGTAAGCCATGTTTTTAGCAGGTGTTAAATTCTAGCGAAATGCGCTTAGCGCAAATTTTTTTATCGCTTCGCCTGCGTTGCTAATAGGGGGAAGTTGTGTTAGCGACTGTTTTCAGTCGCTTTTAGTTGGGAACACCTACCTTGCATGTCATTAGCGATAATTATCGCTGGCATGCAAGGCGATGGGGAAACCGGCCGCTATCGCCAGAAAGCTGTCGCTAACTCCTGTTAGCGACAGCTTGCTGATAGGGCGATAAAAAAATCGCCGCTTTAGCGGCAAAAAGTGCCGCTAAAGCGGCGATAAGGCCCTTGCTAATATGCCCCATAGTCCCTAATATAACACCTACAGCCCTCCATAGGTTTTAGGTATTATGACAACAGATGAGTAACCTTCTGCAGTGTGATTTCCTTACCACACTCTTCAAAATTCCATTCCCGGGATTTCCCAGGTATCTCTGTACCTGTACTTCCAGACAACATAGAACAGGAAACTAAGGGGCATATTAGCAAGGGCCTTATCGCCGCTTTAGCGGCACTTTTTGCCGCTAAAGCGGCGATTTTTTTATCGCCCTATCAGCAAGCTGTCGCTAACAGGCGTTAGCGACAGCTTTCTGGCGATAGCGGCCGGTTTCCCCATCGCCTTGCATGCCAGCGAAAATTATCGCTAATGACATGCAAGGTAGGTGTTCCCAACTAAAAGCGACTGAAAACAGTCGCTAACACAACTTCCACCTATTAGCAACGCAGGCGAAGCGATAAAAATGTTTGCGCTAAGCGCGAATATCGCTAGAATTTAACACCTGCTAAAAACATGACTTACCTGTTTGTAGAATAGGAGGTGGATTGTCAGCCTAAGTCCACCATGGCGTTAATGCGTGAATATCGCTGAATTTCCAGCAATATTCACGCATTTCGCCGCTTTCGCTGGATATTTTATCGCATTGGAGATAAACCTTGCTAATAGCATGTTATCACCGCGATAATATCCAGCGATAGGCGGCGTTAAAAAAATACGCGCTAAGCGCGGTTAGCGATAATTTTCGCCTGTTGTTGCTAATATGCCCCTATCTTTTCATGTTAAGAACATATAGTCAATAATCAATAATCACCAAACTAATCAATAATAACTATAACTCTGCTACCAGAAAAACTGATCCAGCGCGAAGAGGCCAGGGTTGGATATTTTACACAAAAACTGAATTTTTCAATGGGCCCATATACATTTATCCAAATATGTTCATTTGCATTCCCTGGCCAATCCGATGGGGGGTCAAGTTTTATAATTCAGTTAAGTTCTGATTAGTTATTTCCCTGTAACCACAAATCAATTACAGTATCATTTCAATGGATAACTAATCTTCACGAATACACTCTTCCTCTGGTCGATGGACCATTAGTTGAGTTAGTTGATGGTGATATTAACAACTTCTTAACTAATATTCTTAGTGCAATAACCACAGACTCTGAATAATAATAATAATAATAAGTTTATCTAAAATTTCAGTCATTAAGTTGAACGCTCATCAATTATAGATACACAGTGCAAATTCCATCTTTCTTAAGTGGGAGAGAGAACAATCATATAGCATAATACATTCAATTACACAAGCTCATTCAACAAAATCAAACACATAAGAGTGGATAGATGTAGAGACAAAAGGCACATTTATAATACATTTGCAAAGAAATATGCAAATTTGGGATAGAATGACATTTACCTAATAAAGTGACTGGAAAACCACCCCTCTGGCCAAAGGACTGGTGGGGGTCCCCTGACTTAGGATCAGGAGACAAAGATTATAGGATAGGATCAGGACAGGTCTGATACTTACTAGACTTCTCTACAAACCCGACGCACCAGGGTGATTCCCTCTCTTACACTCTCTCCCTCCTCGATATTCTTCCGCAATCTTCAAATCTAATCAGGCAGTAGTCTGGATCTTCCGAGTCTGCTCTCGTCTCTCTCCCTCTCTGCTCTCTCGTGCTCAGCTCCCAGCAGCAATAGTTCTCTCACAGCTCCATAAAAAAAAATCTCTCTTTTACTTACTCAAGTCACTCTAGTTATAGTCTATATTTCTTCATGTCCCACCCTCAAGAGTTGCAAATTTTACTAAAATACGGAATATGATTGGACGGGGTTAGGGGAGTCTTCATCACACCAGGCTGACGTATTCATTTTTATTAGTAAAACCTATTGTTTGCTAACCCTTCCCTTCGACTCATTCATATATTTTGTTTTCGCATGCATATTTTGTTGCAAATGCAGTAATTTATTTAATACAGGCTTCATAGATGAGCGATACATCTTCTTCTTTTCCCATCCCTTCTGTCCTTGGATCTTGGCAGTCATTCAGCTCTCTCTCAGTCACCGGGTCATTTCATGGAGTCATTGAGCATGCGTAGCTTTCGCCATTTTCTTTTTCAGTCATGGATTAACAGGCTCAAATGCAAACTATTAATAAAAGAATCATAAACAAATGTTATTTTCTTAAACATGTTATTCTCACTGTTCACCACCCACTTCTACTCTATCCCATGTAATTATTATTACTCTTGGGCAAAGCGTTAATAACAGCAGCTTTCTTTTAAATCAAGCAAGCATATGCCGGGCATGCGGTACCTCAAGACCGCGTTTTGGTCTTTCTTGGGCATGCGTGAGGTTTTCCCTCTCAAAGCGAGTTAGTCACGTTATTTCTGCGTAATTCGTGTTTGCACATGCGCAAAGCGTTTTCGCAAGTTAAAGCGGGTTTTAATCGTGTTTTGCATTTTATTTCTCATTAATTCAAGCATGCGTAAGCTTTTTCTCCCCGTGTATCTGTATCTGGTGTATGTTAGTTTCATCTCATCTACTAATTTAATGATTAGTGAAAGTTAATGGAGGATTCATTCGAGCAAGTTTCATTTTCTCGAATCCTTGCTCCATCAATGCCACCATGAAGCCTTTTTGATGGAGGCCGAAATCTGTTTCAACTTTACGATCATTGTGTGCACCGTGTAGTTACATGTTATGAGATTCAGAGAACATTTCTTTATACAAAGTGTATTCTCAAAATGACTTATAAGGGTAGCCCAAAACACCTCTGTACATATTTCAGGCTACTTTAATTAGGCCCAGGCCCGCATCGCGTTTCCTCCCATCCGTTTCTGTCAGCTACAATTGTGGCATCGATTCTGCATTACAACCTTGAGTGCAGGACCTCACGACAGAAGTGATCTTCATCAGAAGGAAAGTGGCTGAACAGGACCAAGGAAAACTTAGAATTAACTTAATCAAACATCAAAGGGTATTATTAGTTATTGAACATTTTTAAGTAGCACTTTTCTTCTAACCTGAATGGGTGTTAGTACAAGAAAGTTGTCAAAAGAAAATAAATCGTATTACACCTTCTGACAGTACACAACATATCCACGAAAGATAATGCAAGTGCTAAGCTGTGAGGACACCAGACTGGGAAGCGAGCAGCGAGAGCCACTCTGGGGGACTTGGACTTACATAAATTGGGGGTAACTATCTCAGTGAAACTGTTTAATGGCTACTACAGCACTGTCTCTGAATTGCTTTTATTAGCGTACACAAGAATAGAATCACATACAAAAGGGAAGACCTAATACTATTCTGCTTGCATCTGAAAATAAAGGACGTGACAATTAACAGGCAAGTGACCTGGGACAGGATTCTATGTGCTACAGAACACTTTCATGGGTAATATCAAAACCAAGAACACGTTTGGAATTCAAATGCATATGGAATGTAAAACTAACACTGGAATGCTAGCTTCAAAATTAATGGTGCACGAGGGAAAGGCAGACTAGACAGAAGACTGGAAAAAAAGCAAAGCAGACTCTTACAGTAGACAGAAGGAGTATTCTGCAGCTTCCATTGACAATATCTAGCCAATTAAAGGAGATTTGGGGTGCAGTAATCCTTCCTGAAAATAACCAGAAGACCGACAAAAGAGCCCAAAGGGGCTCATTACGAGTGCCATGTTAATCTCGGCACTGCTGTAACATGAGTTAGTAATCCCATTAGTATTACAAGACACACTGCAGATCTCGAGCATTTTCACACAAACACTCCACTTGCGAAAAGCAGACAAAGGGGCCGATTCCGATTCGGGCCGTAAAACATACCGACCGACTCAGTACGGGAATGTTGTCCGACCGACACGTACCGGCACTGCCCGATCCGCGTAGTACGATGAAATGCATGTGAATCACGACCGACTCATACGGAACACAAGCCGAACGACCAAACCGCACGGAAACCAGCTATCCGGCCGGGAAACTACGCGAATCGAACCTACCGACACGCACCAGGAATGAACCTGACAGAAACGTACCCGCGAACTCCGACCCGCGCAGTACGATGCAATGCGTGTAAAACCAGACCGAGTCGCACGGAGCCCAAGCCGTACGACCGACATGCATACAAAACCGAGCCGAAGCAACCCAATACTCCGCGACCGACACGTACGCCGCACATGAAACCCATCACAAACACAGATTGAAAGACTCGGAGAAGCCCGCACGAGCCAACTGCAGCGTCCTACTCGGTCAGAAGAACGTCTCCTACATGCCTAAAAAACACAAAGGAAAAATTACAAAAAAAAGGGCCAAACAAGCAATGACAAAGTCAATAAATACAGGGGGAAAAAAACATGGAACAAGGACACACCCCCAACTCCACCCATATAAAGTCCACAAATCCCTACCATGATCCTTTGCAAATTCAACTGACCTGCCAGCACAGAACACCATCAGACAGCAACCACAGACACACTCACAACTCATCCATCACACAAGCCACACACCATTATCACCTCCCAAATAGCACCCTCACATACACCCAGCAAAACCTACACTCACCCACCCTCACTTGCACACTCACACACACATCAATCCCCACCACCACCCATCACCATGCCCCCAAAGAAGAATCCAAAGTTCCTAGACAGTGAATTGGAAGTCCTGGTAGATGAGATCCTCAGGGTAGAGCCACAGTTGTTTGGTACATTGGTCCAACAGACCCCCATGTCGCAGAAAACCAAGATGTGGGAGAGGATCGTCGACAGGGTGAACGCACAATCACCATGTTTGCGCACAAAGGAAGACATCCAGAACAGGTGGTATGATGTGCGCAGGAGGGTCAAGGACCTACTCAAGAAGGATTACGCCTTGAGTAATCGCACCGGCAGTGGCCCTCCTGCCAAACCAGTATACCTCAGGCCCTGGGAGGAGAAGGTGCGGGCCATCCTACCACCAGTGAGCGTATATGGACTATCCAACATCCCAGAGCCTGGTGAGTACACAACCAATATACCCAATATTGTGTGACAATACACACACATCACTGTCAAGGGGATAGTCAAACCATGCACCCTTAGCAAATCCACAGCAACCAAAAGATAATCATCCCAAGATGTGTATGTTAGTCAGATAAACACAATACATGCCATCTCATAGTGATATGTAACTGTGTCATGACATGTACAAACCTACCAACAAATAGAGCAAGGCAGTGGCACAAATCTAACCAACAAACACAGTCAGATATTTTGCCACCACTAGAACACCACCTCACAGGGAAGCTCACTGAAAGGAAGGAATTCTGTGTATGCTGGTGAAGTGAGTGTAGGCAATAGCATGATGGGAGTTGTAGTCACAGATATTGGTCACCCTCACAATTGGCCCATTAACACCACTCTGAACCATGCTCACATCACAAGGAGTGGAAAAGAACTGACAAGATGGCTGACACTGGGTACTGCTGTGGGGAGCACAAGGCCCTGCTGGGAACTGTGCAACAACCAACAGCAGAACACCACTGACTGACATCCTGAAAGCCAACTTGCACTCCCTGCAATGGAAGCACGTTCCATGGTGGAATATCTGGCTGGGTGGGAAGGAGGACTGACAGCTCTGACCATAGTTACCAGCAGCTTTTCTCACACACCCCCTTAACACAAACTCCACACAACTCACCTGGGAGAATGCAATGCCTCACACTCTTATTAAATATCCCACAAAGAACAACCACACTGGGTTATGCTGTGTGAAGCACAGGGATACTTTTGGGACTTGTAGCCAAACAAACGCCAGGACATCACTGTCAGCCATCCTGTCAGCACAGGCACACTACCCCACAGGGAAGCAGAGTCAAAAGGAAGGAAGTAGGGGCATGCTGGGAAGGGGGGTGTAGGCAATAGCATGATGGGAGTGGTAGTCACAGCTCAACATCCCCCACCCACATGGCCCAGCAAGCTCACACTGAAGCATGCACACCTCACAGGGAGTGAAAAGCCACTTCAAAGATGTCTGACACTGGCCTCAGCTGTGGGGAGCACAAGGCCCTGCTGGGAACTGTGCACCAACAAACAACAGGACCACACTGTCAGCCATCTTGTTATTGCTGTCACACTCACACACAGTGAAGTCGACTCAAAAGGAAGGAAGTATGGGCATGCTGGGAAGGGGGGTGTAGGCAATAGCATGATAGGCGTGGTAGTCACAGATATTGGTCACCCTCACAATTGGCCCATCAACACCACTCTGAACCATGCTCACATCACAGGGAGTGGAAAAGAAATGACAAGATGGCTGACACTGGGTACTGCTGTGGGGAGCACAAGGCCCTGCTGGGAACTGTGCACCAACAAACAACAGGACCACACTGTCAGCCATCTTGCCATTGCTGTCACACTCACACACAGTGAAGTCGACTCAAAAGGAAGGAAGTATGGGCATGCTGGGAAGGGGGGTGTAGGCAATAGCATGATGGGAGTGGTAGTCACAGATATTGGTCACCCTCACAATTGGCCCATCAACACCACTCTGAACCATGCTCACATCACAGGAAGTGGAAAAGAACTGACAAGATGGCTGACACTGGGTACTGCTTTGGGGAGCACAAGGCCCTGCTGGGAACTGTGCAACAACCAACAGCAGGACACCACTGACTGACATCCTGAAAGCCAACTTGCACTCCCTGCAATGGAAGCACGTTCCATGGTGGGATATCTGGCTGGGTGGGAAGGAGGACTGACAGCTCTGACCATAGTCACAAGCAGCTTTTCTCACACACCCCCTTAACACAAACTCCACACAACTCACCTGTGAGAATGCAATGCCTCACACTCTAATTAAATATCCCACAAAGAACAACCACACTGGGTTATGCTGTGTGAAGCACAGGGACACTTTTGGGACTTGTAGCCAAACAAACGCCAGGACAACACTGTCAGCCATCCTGTCAGCACAGGCACACTACCCCACAGGGAAGCAGAGTCAAAAGGAAGGAAGTATGGGCATGCTGGGAAGGGGGGTGTAGGCAATAGCATGATGGGAGTGGTAGTCACAGCTCAACATCCCCCACCCACATGGCCCAGCAAGCTCACACTGAAGCATGCACACTTCACAGGGAGTGAAAAGCCACTTCTAAGATGTCTGACAATGGTGCTCTGTTGTGGGGAGTACCAGGCCCTGCTGGGAACTGGGCACCAACCAACAGCAGGACACCACTGACTGACATCCTGAGAGTTAACCTGCACCCACTGCAAGGGTGGCATGCTTCATGGTGGGATAACTGGGCTGGGGGAGAAGGAGGTCCGGATGTCAACCAAATACCACCAATGCTGGTCATGCACACACCTCAACATCCACATTGAAATGCATCAGGTTGGCAGGACAATGAGCCACACCAATATCAACCTATGACTGTGACAACTCAGGACAATGCAATGTACAGGGCCGCATCCAGAGGTACAGTCACAACTGTCATGTGTTTGAACCATAGATGCCTGCAGAAACATAACATACATTGTGTGTCTCTTCCAAAAACAGGTGATGATAGGGACACAGCAGCAGATGAGGAGGATTCCCTGTCCCAGGCTTCGGTGGCCCCTGAGCTCTCTGGTGTGGAACAGCCTCTGCCCTCATCGGATGGAGAAGACCAACCTGGCACCTCCGGTGTGAGTCATCATGCAGCATCAGCAGGACCACCATCTGCACCCCCTGCACCCATTCCTCCAACATCTGCCAACACACAGACCACCCCTGCCGACACGGACAGACCAAGGACACTCAATGACAACAGCACAGGGACCCCAGCCCACCGTGAAGCAACGGACAACAACCCTAGTACCAACCCCAAAGGGGGCCTAGGGTCACCTGTGCGTGCCACCGGAGGTCCTGCACGTGTGGCCAGGGGTGGTGGGAGGGGTGGTAGGCAGAGGTCGCTGTTTGCAGAGGGGTCTGGACTGCATGATGACCCACAACTGGCACGCATTGCTGATGTGTACCAGAATAGCACCGGAGAGGTCAGCCAGGTAGTGGGGATCCTCAAGGACATTCAACAGCAGCAGGCTGCCCATCATGCCCACTTGGACTCCCACATGTCCCGTGTGGAGACACACATGTCCCGTGTGGAGACACACATGTCTGGCATGGAGTCCAAGTGGGACACATTGGAAGAACTGACAGCGGTGCAGAGGGACATATTGACATGCCTCTGCCAGATTAGCACCAACATGTCCACACCTCCCTGTGTGCCCACAACATCTGGTGCCGCAACAACTGTAACTGCCACAGGGAGGGAGGATGACTCTGGTGGAGAGTCCTCTGCACCGCAGCAGCCTGCACGTGAGAAGAGGGGTCGTCCGAGGAAGGACAACTGAGAGGCCGATGGCCATGTACATCCCCCAGGAACCCAACACCTGTTCTGGAAATTCTCCTTTGTGTGCAAACTGTTAACCCTGTGGAATGCAACCCAACTCTCCCACATGACATGGGGAGTTTAATTTGGACTAATGTATCAGATGACTGGACTTTACTCAGGACATTTCTGCTAGCAACACTTCCAACTCATCTGGGAACTTTGGATTCCAATCCCAATGTACAGCACCCACCATCCTGTGCACTATCCTCACACATGTATGTAAATAAACTCACTAATACACCATACTTTCCTCTGTTGTGATTCCAACGTTGTTTTTGTCATGGAGATGATGATCTGCTAAATGACACTGTGCATGCTAACTGCTACAGCAAGTTCAACACCGTCATGTGAGTCATGGCGACGTGACACATATGAGGGAGACACACCACTAGGGCTACACAACACATACACACCAGGGCCATCTGACTCATCGCCTACACTGATGTTGCCAGGAAATACAGTGGAATGCACAGACACCACATCTATTCAGAGTCTGTGTTAACTAGCCCACAGGTGCAGTAAGCAAATGTCAGTCAGATGTGTGACCACAGACAACGCACATCCCAAAGTGAAGCACATGTTTATTACACATTTGCAACATGTTGTTTCCACTACAAATGCAAGGTAATCCCACGTGGCAGTGGCCACACAGTCAACAAGTGTAGAAGAAATAAAGTCCAGGGGTGTGTAGGGAAACGACTGCTTCCACCCTGAAAGCTGAATCATGGTGTCGGGGGATCACAGTTGACCAAACAACTCTGAAAGTACCCTGTGAAGGACAGACATGACACACAGTCAAAAGCACTGAAGAACATGACAGAACTGCAATACTCATGCCCTATACATGTCACAAGATACCTACACAAAACAAAGTTAGCATGTCAACACTGTTGGGGAGTACAGACTACCTGTAAGGACACATCGCTGCACGCATCCAGTCAAGTAGCACATGGCCACACTCAAACAGCACCAGAGCACCACCAACACATATCATGCAAACTCACATCATTGACATGACATCTCTGGATACTCATATTCAGCTGAAGAAGTTGGTGATGAGCTGTGTGCGGACATCACCCTCATCATCATCATCATCACTGGCATCGTGGCCCAGGCCAGGATCCTCCACAGGTGGCGGATGTTGGTCATCGTCATCCAGGATGAGAGGCAACTCCTTCCGCACTGCCAGGTTGTGTAGCATGCAGCAGACGATGACAATCTTGCACACCTGTTCTGGGGCATATGGGAGGGCCCCTCCTGTCTTGTCTAGGCAGCGAAAGCGGCTCTTCAGGAGACCAAATGTCTGCTCGATCACTCTCCTGGTCCGACCATGTGCCTCATTGTAGCGCATCTGGGCTGGTGTCACAGGGTTCCTGAGGGGTGTCAGCAACCACGGCATGTTGGGGTATCCGGAGTCACCTACATACAGACAATTGCACATTAGCTGAGTTGGAAAAGAGGGTGGAATACAACATTGCAGAACACACACAATGGTACAAAGTCAGGATACACACCGACAAGCCAGGCACGCTGGTTCTGCATCTGTGACATCATCCTCGGGATGCGACTACTCCTCATCACGTAGGCATCGTGTGCAGAACCGGGGAAACGGGCACACACATGTGAGATGCTCATATCTGCAAGACATACCACCAGAGCATTGACAGAATGGTAATGTTTCCTGTTCCTGTATGCCTGCTCATGTGCCTGTGGTGGTACCAAAGCCACATGTGTCCCATCAATGGAGCCAATGACATGTGGCATCATCCCCAGGGCATAAAAGTCACTCTTGACGTCAGTGAGTTGTTGACGTTTAGGGAAATAGATGTACTGGTTCAGGTATCTCAACATTGCCTCCAAAACATCGCGTAGCACACGGCTGAACATGGTCTGTGACATCCCACCAGCATACGCCACAGTGTGTTGAAATGTACCGGTGGCAAAGAAGTGTAGGGCTGCCATCACCTTCACCTTGGGGGTCAGCGCTGTAGGGTATGGCCGGCCAGGTTGCAAATGTGGGGCCAACAGCACCACCAATTCCTCAATCAGCGCCCTGTTGAAGCGGTACCGTCGGATGCAGTCACGTTCAACCATGGTTGCAAGGTCAGGGAATGGTCTATGGACAGCTGGTGCCCTGCAGTGCATAGGTGAAGAAAGAAAGATTGTCAGTCACCCCACATATGTGGCATTGACCATACTCAATATCACATGATACATCATTACGAGACACAAGTACCTGATGTGTGTGACGTTCTGTATGGACATATATGGCACCTACATGGCCAACATCTAACATCACAGTTCAACATGTGTTGACAACAAGTTCCAGGTTGTGCTATGGGAAATCATTAGGCTGTGTCACAGTACCCATGTACTGCTGTCACGTTCCAAACACACACCACAGTGACATGTGAGGACAGATGTGCCCCAGGCATCACAGCTCATTGACAGGTAGATTCCCAGGGACCCTGTATTGCCACATGGACACTGGCATGACATGGCGTATCATGTACACGTCAGCAAAACAACCATGACTCCCACAGGTAGTGGCCCCTGTTGCCTCTGCAGGACAGACATGGACGTCTGTGACACACACACGCACAACATCAAAGTCCATGCACAAACAACGTGGATGTGGAGACTGTCTCCCATTGTGCACATGGAATCAGAGACATCGGAAACACAACATGCACACAGACTGTGGAGGGCCATCACTATTGTGGCAATGGGTCACCCTGTGATGTACATACCTTCCCACATGGGACTCAGGGTGTATGTGACATGACATACACATACACAACCTGGAAATGTGACCATGCCACATGCTCTGAACTGAACAGTTGCACATCACAGTGGTCATGTGCACAACACACAAAGGATTCTGTCCCCATGAACACGTGCACAGCCTGGGAGTGGCTGCCCCCAAGTGCCACCAAAAAAAACACATGTTGACCCCCATACACACACAGGTAATGCAGCCTTACATGCCTTAGGATACAGTGTGGACAGGCTGTGGTGTTGTAGGTGTGCCCCTGAGTCCCTGCCAAGTAAATGTGGCTGGCATACGTTCACCAGTGACAACCATGGTGACATATGCGAGTGACATGTACAGGGACGCGTCGTACAGCAATGGACCGATCCGTGTGCACGCATTGGCCATTGCATATGATGTGGACGGATGCATGTTGTCATCCGAAATATGCGTGTACAGCAATGGACCGATCGGTGTGCATGCATTGGCCATTGCATATGATGTGGACAGATGCGTGTTGTCATCCGAAATACGCGTTGTACAGCAATGGACCAATCGGTGCGCACGCATTGGCCATTGCATATGATGTGAACGGATGCGTGTTGTTTTTCGAAATACGCGTCGTACAGCAATGGACCGATCGGTGCGCACGCATTGGCCATTGCATATGATGTGAACGGATGCGTGTTGTTTTTCGAAATACGCGTCGTACAGCAATGGTCCGATCGGTGTGCACGCATTGGCTATGGCCTGACATGGTAACGGACGCGTTTTCGAAGCTTAAACGAGTCGGATGCAGTGAATTCAGTTGGCCACCCACAACAATGTTGCAAATTCATGGGTGTCATGAAGTTGAACTTTTGAAGGATGCTGTGGGCGTGTATAAGTGGTGCAATTCCATGGATTGGCCAGATTCAGAAGATGCAAACGACTTGGACCTATCACTTTGGACACATGGGACAGTATCTGCCTCTGCAGCACACATATAATGCTGGCTGTTCCCCTGAGAGCTCACTTGCCTGCACTACATGCTCCAGGACGACATCTGCCACCACCACTGCTGCTGTCTCTGCATCCTCTGGCTACTGCAATGGCACGTACTGTGGATAGAGCCCCAGCCTTCAGCACTGAGGAGAACCAGGCCCTGCTGGACAGCCTCCATCCACAGTACAGCAAGCTGTAGGGGAAACCAGGGGAGCAGGTGAATGTGCTGTCCACTGCCTTACTAATTGTGCATGTTGTCTGACTAGCAAGACGTACAGTGTGTACACCAGTGGCTAGCATGCTCACTGAGTAGTTGTCACCCCCCAAAGTGTGTAGTGACATGCACTGAACAGGTATAGTGCAGTAACAGTGCATTCCAACAAGGTTTGACTTCCCAGGCAATGATACCATTTAGTAACTGCTGGCAAACTGTTCATAGCCATAGTTGCACTACCTGTGTAGATCATATGCCCCTGTGATTGAGACATGTATATCCAACTGTGTGATGCACGGAAATGTTGCATGTGTAGTAATGGCCTTTTCACTTTGTCATCCTCACAGGTTGAGGCCCACCAGAAGCAGGAGATCTGGCTGACCATCGTCCGGGCAGTACGATCTGTGGGGGTCTACAGGCGCAGGATCCGCAACTGCCAGAAGAGGTGGCAGGACCTTCGGGGCTGGACCCACAGGATCGCAAGGGTCCAGCTGAAGCTGTCGCCTCCTCGCAGGAGGGGCGGACACCGGACCCTGACCCCCACATGCTCCGGATCCTGGAGGTGGTCTTCCCTGACCTGGATGGGCAGATGAAGGCCAGACAGCAGCAAGGAGGGGGTAAGTGCTAGCCTCAACTGTGTACTATGACTGACATGCTCTATGCACTCCTTTAGCCTGGTTCCACTTCCACAGTACAACTGTCATGTCGTCCTGGACTCATGTCCCTCACTTGTGTCATGCCCCCTCCTCATCTGATACACAGGTGTGGCCCTTACAGTCTGTGACTTAGGTCACTTGGGTACTGTGTACTTGCAGTTACCTGTGGTTCAAGTTGGGGACAGCATCAGTTACAGGAACTTTGTGGTGGGCTGCATGGGTGGTACAATTGCTCACAATGCCTGTGATCTGACATGTACTCTGGGTATGGCTTTAATATGTGTTCCAATTGCTGCTCTGACTCACCACATGTCTGGGGTATGTGCCACACACCCATGCTGCTGCAGAGACCAAGGTAGGAGCCTCAGAAGTATGTACATCATGTGTGTGACACATGCATAGCCACCTGCCTAGTGTTCAGGGTAATACCATGTTGCACATGGACCAGGACTGTAATGCCTACTCCGTACATCGGAGGCACTCTGTTCTCCCACTCCCGTGTGTCAGCATACATATTGGGCATTGTGAAGAGTGAACTCAGGTGTATGCCTCTGTGTCACCGTGGTGTGGCCTTGCTATTTGGACTCCTGGAGTGTTTAACAATTTGGGGTGGCCAGCCATCTGAGTTGTGACTATGGGATCTGTACATAGGTTAATGTATAGGTCTCTGATCCCTTGACTGTGCACGATGTTGTATGAAACATTGAGGTGCAGGCAGCTTTGGTTCATTCTCATCAGACGGTGAAGTGCTCATGTGTATGGATTTGTGTTTGCAGTCACTCAAATGTCTCATTTGATTGACGTGGGATCATCTCAGTCCTCATGATGTGGGTGGCCAGGGGTGCACATGTGCACCTGTCAGCTACAGGGCTTACATTTCAAAAACTTCCATGATTGTGACACAGTGCAGACTGGTGTTGTGTGTATGCACTGCCCCTGTGACAGGAGACAGTTATGACTGACTTGCCAGACAGGCCTGTCCCATGACATTCCAATCGCAAAGGGTGATCCAGCAGTGGTGTGATATGTCCTGCATGCACACCATTGTCGCATTGTCTATCAGGACATGAGGACATCCTTGTGTCTGGTGATGGAACCAAAACCCGCATATCAACAGAGACTTTGCCCATCACTTTTCCTGACACATGTACTGAGTCAGTGGCAGGAGATGGCATGTGTTTGGAGTGACACATTTCCATATGTTCTCTTGGATGTCCAACAACTGTGTATGTGGTGCATGTGTGCACATATGATTAGTCGCATACAACAGGCAGCAGACAGATGGGTGCATGGACAGGTAGGATATGTGTGGCATGACTGACTGTCAGGCAGACAATGGGCTTCTTCAAATCAGTGTCAGCACTAATTGCAATGTCTAGCAAATGATGGCAGGGCTTGCTCTGTGATGTGCTGTACTTACTGTGGTGTGTGTGGTCAGTACAGGTGACTAATGTTGCTCTGTTTATCCTGATTGTTTGCAGATACATCCACGGCCACAGGAGGAGACAGCTCCATGGACCAAGAGGAGTGGCAGAGCCATACTGGGTCCACTGCAGGGGAGACCGAGGGGCCCAGTGGCACGGAGGGTGAGGGGAGCCACACTGAGGAGACCTCAGCTACGACCACCTCGGCTGGGGAAACAGCACTTCCAGTGAGGACTCCCTTGTGGAGGCGGGGGTCAGCAGACCAGAGGCAACGTCAAGCAAGTCTGTCCCCGCCACCACCACCATCTCCACCCTCCCATCTGCTCCCATCCCACATGTCCATGGAGGCTCCCATGTAGGGGAGCGTGTCTCCTTCATGCCAGGCACCGCACCCCCTGCCTCTGTCCGCCCTGCTGCCCTGAGTGTGGAGTCTGTGGACTTGCTGAAACAGATCCATGTAGGGCAGACATCAATGCTGAGTGTCCTCCATGCACACACGGGTCTTTTGACACAACTGGTGTCATTCATGGAGGGCATGTCATCTGGCATGTCTGCCCTTCATCGGACCAATCAGTCCACGGCCTCCTCACTGACGGCAGCAGTGTCCCTCCTGCAACAGTCCCTCACCCCTCCCACCTCTGCCCCATCCACAATCCCCAGCACCCTACCTGTCCCAAGCACACACACACCGGCGCCGGCACGCACCAGCACAGACACAAGCAGCACACAGACACACAAGCCAAAATCCAGACGCACACTCACGCACAGTCAGGGGACTAATACCTCACTCACAGGGGATGGGGCACAGACACACACACACGCATCCACGAGCACTTCACAGTCCTCAGATACCTCTCCCTCCAAAACCCCTTCCCTTGCCTCACCTGCAACCCCCCCCTCCCAGAAGCTCTTCCTCTGTGAGCTTGGCCTCTTCCCCACAGATACATCTGACACAAAGTCCAGGCGGAAGAGGTGACCACCACACACAGAGGGGAGTGCCCCTCACACCCGGACACCCTCCCCCAGGCACAGGCAGACTGAGGACCCCATTCGAAAGTCCCCCCGGACCAGGAAGGGCAAGACACCACCACCACGCAGCTCCACCACACAGTCTCTCTCCTCCATCCCCCAGGCCGCCACTCCACAGGTTCCAATGCCACACCCTGCCCCAGGTTCCCCCACACACCGATACCGCATCCCCAAACTGCTTAGGCCCCCCCCCGACCACTTGCTCTTCCACCCCCAAACCAGACGCTCTGCCTGTTTGTGCCACTGGTGTGGAGACCGGGTCCCCCCCCTCTGTCCTGCCCACCTCATCTGCTCCCCCTTCCACTCCCTTGGAGTCATGCACTGCAGTGGAGTCCACAACCTCCCCGTCTGACTCGGGCACTGCAGTGGGGACCCAGTCCACTCCATCTGACCGGCCCACTGCAGTGGTTGCAGCACCCACACCATCTGACTTGTGCCCTACAGTGGTGCCGGCCCCCACTGAGTGAGACACCTCCACTGCAGTTGCCGGTGACACTCCTGCACCCACCACCCCTTCACTGCCTCCTTCTGGCATCCCCTGATCCTGTCCCTGCGGTGCCTGGCCTGCCCCTTGTATGCCCCTCCGAGGGGGATGTCCCCTGTCCGTACCAGTGCAGGCAAGCAATGGGTGACAAGTTGTCACATATCACCCTGTTGGGACTGTGTATTTGGACTGGCCATTGGCATTAGTTTCTTTTGGACTTAAAATTTTAGTTTAACATTTGCTGAATAAAGCCTCTTTTTGTTTACTTGTGGTTTTTCTTTGGATGTACATGATGTAGATGAGTATCATCATGCATTTGCAGTTGTAATAGTGTTCAGATCAGGAAAATGAAGTGTTGCTGTGATGGACTCCATGTGGTCCATGGGATATGTGACCTAATGTAGTCTGGATCTATAGCATCCTTTGCTGCAGTCTGAGGGTGTAATGTTCAGCATTTGACACAGGGATGTACGTTTTGCATTTGTAAATTAACATCTTTGGCTTACACTGATGCACATGTGGTGGGCTTACCACTGTTCAATGTTTCTATTTCCCTGACTGTGTGCCCATCTCCACTGGACATGCAGTTTAGCACATCAATGTTGAAGGACTCATCTGTGTATACAGTGCAACTTGCTTGACACGTGTTTTGGGTGTATGCAGATGACTGACGTGACACTCCCATACTCAGGCTGATGTGAGCAGAGCCTTCAGTGTGTTGTAGTTGTTGACTCACTGACCGAGTGTTCTGCTGACATGTTTGAGTCGTGCACAGACAAGGTTTGGCACAGCGGACCTTCCACAGGAGTGGAGTGCCCCCATGGCAGTGTGTAATCCCGTGACATTGCCTGGGCCCGTGTTGTGTGTTGTGTGAGCATGTCTGTGTGTGTTCCCTTCCCTTTTCCTACACAGGCTGTGTCCCTAGGGATGTTCCTGTTTGTGATGCTTGCTGAGTTGTCCTGTGTTCATCCAGCATCTTGGACCTGGTTTCTCCGGGATGTGGGTGCATGGCAAACTAATGTTCATCAGGTTGTCATCCCTAGTTGTCTTTGTTGTCAGGGCTGGGGATGTGGGCAAACGCAGATGGGACACAGTCAGGATTCCCTTGGCACTTGTTGGTTACACAAGTCATGTAATTTACAGTTTGTGGTAGCTTTCAGTGATTGTGACACGTTGTGTGTGTGACTGCTGCCACTCCTCAGGGTCAGTGCTGCAATGTTGGAAGTTGTCTATGTGTGTTCTTTGTGGGTCACCTTGGCTTCTTCATTGGTGTGTGACTGTGGCCGGGATCCCATTGATTGGGGTGGATTTCACGTCATGCCCATGTACGGCATACTGTGCAGTGTGTCAGACATTCACGAGTCTTGTTGACTGGCCATGTGTGATGGATTTCGCACCTTAGTTCCCACCACCACCCCTGGGATTGTCATGGGTGCACGTGCAATGTCACCAGTCCATGTGAGCTTCACTGCTGCACATTGGTGGAGATCAAGGTGTGTGGTGTTGAGTGTGTGCAAATGTGAGTTGTTGCATGGCTAGACCCCTACCTCCATATTGGCCTTGGCTGACAGGCCGTGCTAATTGATTTGTGCTTGTGTAGGTGTGATGGTAGTTAGTTGCTCTGGACACATGGCTGTGGTTCACAGTGTGAACGACATCTACCTTTGTCATCACAGTGGGATTATCATGCAGGCTAGTGTCACCACAATGTGGGGTCCCTGGGGGTAGTGCTGTGGTGGGTCTGTCTCTTGCTGTGTTAGTTGCTGTTCCTACAAGCTTGTGTGACATGTGTAATTTGGGCTCCCTCTCATCTAACAATGCCTGATTGCCCACATAGGGGAATCCGATCAATGAGTTACTTTTGTGTGGCACTGTATACACATCTGTGTAATTGGGATTCAGGCCTCCTCATGTGTTGTGTGGTTGCCTGGGGACACTGGCACACCCCCCCATTATCTGTTGTGTTTGATATGCAGTGTGAGGCTGCCTGTTTGTGTTTGTGCATCTGCACCACTGCATTGGCATATCTTTAGTGTGCCATTGGCTGTATGTTGTTTGGTGGATTTCCCCTGCTGTCCCTGGGACTCCTAGGTAATCAGTCAGCACAACAATCATGGTTTGTATGTCCCATTGCTGCCATGGTATGGTATTTGTTCACCTCACATCTACAGTCTCCACAGGATATCTACATTTGTGTGTCCATTGGTGCAGATATGTGGGTCTGCATTATGATGGTCACTTCTGTCATTGTGTAATTGATAAATGTTGACAATGTCAGCCCCCATGGGTGATGTTTGTCTGCACATGGCCAAAGGTATGTCTTATTTGCACTGCACTGTTTGCCTCACCCAATCTATGTTGCTATGGGACACAAGCACTACTTTGCCACTGATGTGTTTGTTGTTGTGTGACCAGGAATCATCCATGCCGTTTGGCAGTTGCAGCTTTTTCCATGACAACACTTACCTTTTGGTCACTGTGATGATGGTGGTTTAGACCCCATTGCCACAATGTTCAAAATGTGCTTCAGCTATGGATCCCACACTTACATTTTGGTCACTGTGATGATGGGGGTTTAGACCCCATTGCCACCATGTTCAAAATGTGCTTCAACTATGGACCCCACACTTACCTTTTGGTCACTGTGATGATGGGGGTTTAGACCCCATTGCCACAATGTTCAAAATGTGCTTCAGCTATGGATCCCACACTTACATTTTGGTCACTGTGATGATGGGGGTTTAGACCCCATTGCCACAATGTTCAAAATGTGCTTCAACTATGGACCCCACACTTACCTTTTGGTCACTGTGATGATGGGGGTTTAGACCCCATTGCCACAATGTTCAATTGGGCTTCAGCTATGGACCCCACACTTACATTTTGGTCACTCTGATGATGGGGGTTTATACCCCATTGCCACAATGTTCAAAATGTGCTTCAGCTATGGACCCCACACTTACCTTTTGGTCACTGTGATGATGGGGGTTTAGACCTCATTGCCACAATGTTCAATTGGGCTTCAGCTATGGACCCCACACTTACATTTTGGTCACTGTGATGATGGGGGTTTAGACCCCATTGCCACAGTGGTCATGGTCTGCTTGCATTGTGGAGGCCACACACCTTTATGTGTGACACATGTGATAGGGGGTCACATTGTATGTTCAATGTCATGTTCAGTGTTGTAGGCATTTGACACAGACTACACACGCTTGTCATGATGTTGGGGTGATGTCTTTTTCTGACATTCCTTATGTTGGAGTATGCTGGTTGTGTCATGCATTACCCGTCCTATGAGTTGGGATGGTAGTAGTGGTAGGCATCCAGGCCCCCATGAGTAGGGGTGGTGTTAGTGGTAGGCATCCATCCCCCTATGAGTGGGGATGGTAGTAGTGACAGGCATCCAGGCCCACATGAGTAGGGGTGGTGGTAGGCATCCATCCCCCTACGAGTGGGGATGGTTGTAGTGACAGGCATCCAGGCCCACATGAGTAGGGGTGGTGGTAGTGGTAGGCATCCATCCCCCTATGAGTGGGGATGGTAGTAGTGACAGGCATCCAGGCCCACATGAGTAGGGGTGGTGGTGGTGGTAGGCATCCAGGCCCCCATGAGTAGGGGTGGTGTTAGTGGTAGGCATCCATCCCCCCATGAGTAGGGGTGGTGTTAGTGGTAGGCATCCATCCACCTATGAGTGGGGATGGTAGTAGTGACATGCATCCAGGCCCACATGAGATGGGGTGGTGGTAGTGGTAGGCATCCAGGCCCCCATGAGTAGGGGTGGTGGTAGTGGTAGGCATCCAGGCACCCCTGAGTAGGGGTGGTGGTAGTGGTAGGCATCCATCCCCCCTATGAGTGGGGATGGTAGTAGTGACAGGCATCCAGGCCCACATGAGTAGGGGTGGTGGTAGTGGTAGGCATCCATCCCCCTATGAGTGGGGATGGTAGTAGTGACAGGCATCCAGGCCCACATGAGTAGGGGTGGTGGTAGTGGTAGGCATCCATCCCCCTATGAGTGGGGATGGTAGTAGTGACAGGCATCCAGGCCCACATGAGTAGGGGTGGTGGTGGTGGTAGGCATCCAGGCCCCCATGAGTAGGGGTGGTGTTAGTGGTAGGCGTTCATCCCCCTATGAGTGGGGATGGTAGTAGTGACAGGCATCCAGGCCCACATGAGTAGGGGTGGTGGTAGTGGTAGGCATCCATCCCCCTGAGTAAGGGTGGTGGTAGTGACAGGCATCCTGGCCCACATGAGTAGGGGTGGTGGTGGTGGTAGGCATCTAGGCCCCCATGAGTAGGGGTGGTGTTAGTGGTAGGCATCCATCCCCCCATGAGTAAGGGTGGTGTTAGTGGTAGGCATCCATCCCCCTATGAGTGGGGATGGTAGTAGTGACAGGCATCCAGGACCACATGAGTAGAGGTGGTGGTAGTGGTAGGCATCCAGGCCCCCATGAGTAGGGGTGGTGGTAGTGGTAGGCATCCAGGCACCCCTGAGTAGGGGTGGTGGTAGTGGTAGGCATCCATCCCCCTATGAGTGGGGATGGTAGTAGTGACAGGCATCCAGGCCCACATGAGTAGGGGTGGTGGTAGTGGTAGGCATCAAGGCCCCCATGAGTAGGGGTGGTGGTAGTGGTAGGCATCCAGGCACCCCTGAGTAGGGGTGGTGGTAGTGGTAGGCATCCAGGCCCCCATGAGTAGGGGTGGTAGTAGTGACAGGCATCCAGGCCCACATGAGTAGGGGTCATGGTAGTGGTAGGCATCCAGGCCCCCATGAGTAGGGGTGGTGGTAGTGGTAGGCATCCATCACCCTATGAGTGGGGATGGTAGTAGTGACAGGCATCCAGGCCCACATGAGTAGGTGTGGTGGTAGTGGTAGGCATCCAGGCCCCCATGAGTAGGGGTGGTGGTAGTGGTAGGCATCCATCCCCCCATGTGTAGGGGTGGTGTTAGTGGTAGGCATCCATCCCCCTATGAGTGGGGATGGTAGTAGTGACAGGCATCCAGGCCCACATGAGTAGGGGTGGTGGTAGTGGTAGGCATCCATCCCCCTATGAGTGGGGATGGTAGTAGTGACAGGCATCCAGGCCCACATGAGTAGGGGTGGTGGTAGTGGTAGGCATCCATCCCCCTATGAGTGGGGATGGTAGTAGTGACAGGCATCCAGGCCCACATGAGTAGGGGTGGTGGTAGTGGTAGGCATCCATCCCCCTATGAGTGGGGATGGTAGTAGTGACAGGCATCCAGGCCCACATGAGTAGGGGTGGTGGTGGTGGTAGGCATCCAGGCCCCCATGAGTAGGGGTGGTGTTAGTGGTAGGCATCCATCCCTCCATGAGTAGGGGTGGTGTTAGTGGTAGGCGTCCATCCCCCTATGAGTGGGGATGGTAGTAGTGACAGGCATCCAGGCCCACATGAGTAGGGGTGGTGGTAGTGGTAGGCATCCATCCCCCTGAGTAAGGGTGGTGGTAGTGACAGGCATCCTGGCCCACATGAGTAGGGGTGGTGGTGGTGGTAGGCATCTAGGCCCCCATGAGTAGGGGTGGTGTTAGTGGTAGGCATCCATCCCCCCATGAGTAGGGGTGGTGTTAGTGGTAGGCATCCATCCCCTATGAGTGGGGATGGTAGTAGTGACAGGCATCCAGGACCACATGAGTAGAGGTGGTGGTAGTGGTAGGCATCCAGGCCCCCATGAGTAGGGGTGGTGGTAGTGGTAGGCATCCAGGCACCCCTGAGTAGGGGTGGTGGTAGTGGTAGGCATCCATCCCCCTATGAGTGGGGATGGTAGTAGTGACAGGCATCCAGGCCCACATGAGTTGGGGTGGTGGTAGTGGTAGGCATCCAGGCCCCCATGAGTAGGGGTGGTGGTAGTGGTAGGCATCCAGGCCCCCCTGAGTAGGGGTGGTGGTAGTGGTAGGCATCCAGGCCCACATGAGTAGGGGTGGTAGTAGTGACAGGCATCCAGGCCCACATGAGTAGGGGTGGTGGTAGTGGTAGGCATCCAGGCCCCCATGAGTAGGGGTGGTGGTAGTGGTAGGCATCCATCACCCTATGAGTGGGGATGGTAGTAGTGACAGGCATCCAGGCCCACATGAGTAGGGGTGGTGGTAGTGGTAGGCATCCAGGCCCCCATGAGTAGGGGTGGTGGTAGTGGTAGGCATCCATCCCCCCATGAGTAGGGGTGGTGTTAGTGGTAGGCATCCATCCCCCTATGAGAGGGGATGGTAGTAGTGACAGGCATCCAGGCCCATATGAGTAGGGGTGGTGGTAGTGGTAGGCATCCATCCCCCTATGAGTGGGGATGGTAGTAGTGACAGGCATCCAGGCCCACATGAGTAGGGGTGGTGGTAGTGGTAGGCATCCAGGCCCCCATGAGTAGGGGTGGTGGTAGTGGTAGGCATCCAGGCACCCCTGAGTAGGGATGGTGGTAGTGGTAGGCATCCATCCCCCTATGAGTGGGGTTGGTAGTAGTGACAGGCATCCAGGCCCCCCTGAGTAGGGGTGGTGGTAGTGGTAGGCATCCAGGCCCCCATGAGTAGGGGTGGTGGTAGTGGTAGGCATCCAGGCACCCCTGAGTAGGGGTGGTGGTAGTGGTAGGCATCCATCCCCCTATGAGTGGGGATGGTAGTAGTGACAGCCATCCAGGCCCACATGAGTAGGGGTGGCGGTAGTGGTAGGCATCCATCCCCCTATGAGTGGGGATGGTAGTAGTGACAGGCATCCAGGCCCACATGAGTAGGGGTGGTGGTAGTGGTAGGCATCCATCCCCCTATGAGTGGGGATGGTAGTAGTGACAGGCATCCAGGCCCCCCTGAGTAGGGGTGGTGGTAGTGGTAGGCATCCATCCCCCTATGGGTGTGTATTGCATTGGTGATAGCCATCCCGCCCCTATGGTTCTGCTGTTGCTAGTGTACGTCATTTCTGCATCCCTATGTGTGTGTGACATATGTCGGGTACGTGTCGTTTGCTTGTGTAGTGGGTGTTTGACTTACCGTCTGCACCGTACGCGTCCGTACCGGTTCCGGTAATAGATGTAGAGTATTGGTATGACCTGCGCGATGGGATTCATGGTTGGGTCGTCTCGTTCGGGTTTCTCGTGGCTTCGACTCGTACTCGTCGCTGGCTTGTTCGTCTCGTAGCCGTGGATCGTCTTGTGGCGCGAATCGGAGCTTATGTGCAGCTCTCCCGGATGCTCTGACGTGCCGGACATAGCGACGGGTTCGGCGCGTACGGAAGGCGCATCGTACTAGTCCGGCCGGAAGGTGCTGTATATTTGCTTCCGTGCGACTCGATTCGGCGTTTACGGATCCGGCTCGGGCGGGGAACAGGAGCTGGAATGGGTACGTACGGCTGGGTCGGGATCTGAGCAGTTATGCGCATTGTACTTGCTCGTTCGGACGACTGTTCGAATCGGTCGGGAAACACGCGTTCGGCTTGGTTTTTTTCCGGACGAATAGTGTTAGGTGCGCTTCCGGCCGAGATCGGAATCGAGCCCAAAGTATCTAGTTTAGTGGTTCTTAAGCTGTGGTCCGTGAACCTCTGGAGGTCCGTGAGGCCTACTTAGGGGTCCGCGAATGTGTTACAAAATTAAATAATATTAAAATGAGTATGTACAAATAAAGAAGCAAAATTGAAACTGAAAAGTTTTGCTATATTTGTGAATTAAACAAACTTTTAATATTTGAGCATTTGTTTGGTGTATAGTTGTTCTTGTATTTTTGTGTAATGCCAGGAGGTTGAAATCATAGAAATTGCTTAGGCCAAGGGATCCCAGCTTCCAATAATGTCTCAGCGTGGTGTTCCTGCATTCCAGGTGAAACCCGGGCCAAAAATGTGAGTAAAACAACAAATCAATGTTGCTAGAAATGGGGTTTCCGGTTGGCTAAGGTATACACCCAATCCAGGCAAAACCCACCACTCTAGTCCGGGTCAGATAGATACACAACTGAGATAACCTGTACTCACCCTCTGGTAACTTGTAACCCCGGGCGGAGACCTCCGCTCCGCCCGCGGAGTGTGCGGAGATTTGCCTCCTCCGCGTTCAGCGGAGAAGGCAAATCTCCGCACACTCAGCAGCGGAGCGGAGTTGGCCAGCCCCCGCCTCCACCTCCCCTATATTATCAAGTAAATCTACATTACGTAATAGTAAATTAAAACCACTTACCTGGCATGCGCAAGAAATGCGCATGCGCGTGGGCGAGCGCATGCGCAGTTTTCTCAAGGATTACTGATACTGCGAGGAAGAGGAGGAGGGCAGCCCAGGGACGCCGCATCCCAGGTACGTGGTTTTAATTTACTATTACGTAATGTAGATTTACTTGATAATATAGGGGGGTGGAGGCGGGTGGCGTAGCGTAGCGGAGTTCCACGGAGTTTGTTTGCAACTCTGTGGACCTCCGCGTAGCCCTGCTATGCCCACTACGCCCGGGGTTAGTAACTTGGCGCAGAGCAGGCAGGCTTATCAACAGAGGCAATGTGTAAAGTATTTGTGCAACACACACACAGTAACACAATGAATACACCACAAAAAGACTCCACACCGGTTTATAAAAATAGTTTTCTGTATTATAACCAAAAGTCAATCAAAACGGTTAACCCCTGGCATGCTCACGACGGCCCCCTGCCGTCACGCGTTACAGTGGGCGTGTGCTCATGACGGCTGGGGGCCGTCGAAAACCCGCCCACGCCTTAATTCTCCCGTACAGCGGGAGAATTTACCACGCACGGAAGGGGTTAAAAGACAATATATGCTTTTCAAGATAGGCACGTTTAAAGAGTGTAAGCAATCACAGTGCCCAATAGTTTTCAATGGAGCACTCACGCTCAATAGGTTATCTCTGGTCACCCCGACCAGTTTGCACTGCCTCAATATCAAGGTGAGGCTTTCTAAGAATCCCGCCCTAGCCATGTTGTCAAAAAAATTCCCAATGGGGTAAACGTGCGGCAAGCCCTCATCCAATCCCTCAAGATTGTGCTGTGAAGGTAGTCCCAGCTGCCTATTAGAGGGAGCACAAGGAGTAGCAGGGACCTCCTGGGTCAGATGAAACACAGTACCTGCTCTGGGCACTTTGAAAGGACCAAGGCGGGCCGCCGGCATTGGGGCTCTCAAAGCAGTGATCTCAGTTCCGAGGCCACGCTGAGTCAGAGGTACTTGCAGCGCTGCGTCCTTGTCAACGGTAGCAGGACACAGCAGTGCTCGGCAACGGCACAGCTGCTTCCCTCGGTGCTGCGTCGTCGTCCGCTGAAGCAAGGTACACATAGGCTTCGAGTGGAGCACAAAGGCACCAGATCTCTCCCCAACCAAGTGCTCGCTAGACCACAGCACCAGTGGGCGATCACATACAGTCCGCTTGGGTCTCAGTGGGGCTGCCGAACTCACGATCATCAGCTGAAGCAGGACACACACAGGGTTCAAACAGAGGGAAAGGCGCCTGATCTCTCTCCCAGCCAAGTGCTTGTTAGACCACAGCACAAGTGGGTGATCAGGCACAGTCTGCTCAGGAACAAATGTAACTGCTGGACTCACAATGGCAGAGTCCCACGGCAGCAAGGGGGAAAGCAGTCTTTGATGGCCCTGAGTCTTCAAGAACAGGGGCCAAACCAACAAGCCTTTGGGAAACGCTTTACATCAGCACAGCGCTTTGTACCATATGGTGTGCAGACAGAATATCGAGTAAAAAATATTGAGTTGCACAAATATCGAGTAATAAATATCGTGGTTCAGAAATATCAACAGCAAAAATATTGTGTTCAAGAATATCGACTTAAGGTAAGTAATATCGATTTTAAAAATATCGAAGTGTTGAATATCGTTTGCAAAAATATAGTTGTTAAATATATCATGTTTTTAATTAATGTTATGTATTTTAGTATATATTTTAAATGTATGTGATGTATTTTTTGTATAAGAATTGTTTTTATTTTTAACATATGTGTTAGATTTTTAGTAGTTATGAATTTTTTTTTATATGAATTTTGCGTTTTTAGTTCCGTAGCAGGTTGTGGGTTTACAGGGGAACAGGGTGGGAAGTAATTTCATTATATTAAATTAATTGATTTTTTTAATTGATTAATATTTGTTTAATTGAGATTTTATAATTTTAAATGTGTAAAGTAATTTATTATTAATTAATTAATAATGGATTGTTAATTAATTTTAATTAATTAATTGGTAATTAATTATGGTAATTGTGTAATTAAGTTTAGGTGTGTGTTTATAGGTGTAATGGGTGTGAAGTAATTTATTTTAAATTTATGAATTAATAATTGGTTGTTAATTAATTTTAAATAATGAATTGGTAATTAATTGTGGTATTTGTGTAAATAATTTTAGGTGTGTGTTTTGGGTTTTATAGGGGTAAGGGGTGTTAAGTAGTTTATTTTTTATTAAAAAAATTGTTAATTGATATTCATTAAATTAATTAAAATGTTATTATGGTAATTGTGTAATTAATTTTAGGTGTGTGTTGTAGTGTTTCTAGGACTAAAGGGTGGGAAGTAATTTGTGTTTAATTAATAAATATATAGTTGTTAATTAATGTTAATTATTTGATATTTATTTTGGGTAATTGTTCATTTTTTGTGTGTTATTTTTACTCTTAAAGGGGTAAAGGGTGGGTATTAAATACATTTTAATTACTTTATTATTAGTTGTTAATAGCAATAGTTTTTAATTTAAAAATACGTTTTAATTGTGTTTTATTATTTTATAGTTTAATTTAGGTGTCTGTTGTGGATATTATAGTGTTAAAGTGTGTGTAGTCAATTATTGTTTATTAGTTTTCTTTATTAATAATATTTTTTTTAATTGATTATTAATTATGTTAATTATGGAAGTAAATTTAATTTATAATTTTGAAGTGTTTTGTTTTTTGTGTGGTGTTACAGGGTAGGAAATAAAATAAATAGATTTATGTATTAATTAATTTTTTTGTTTGTAAATATTTTCTAGTTTACATTTTTTTTTAAATGTATTTATTATTTTATATATTATTTGTCAGTTTTTGTATTATGTAATTAATATTATAATATGTTTTATTTTTATATATATAATATATTTGATTTTTCAATTTTTAAATATTGTTTATTTATTTTTATAATTAAAAAAAAAATCATATATAGATTTTTTATAACTGTTTGAGTGTGAAGAGTAATTTTTGTCTCTCCGCTATCCAGCACTTTCCCTACTGTTGCACTCACTGGAGTGGGAATAGTAATTTTTACACCTCCGCTGTTCAACACTTTCCCTACTGTTGCACTCACTGGAGTTGGATTAGTAATTTTTACCCCTACGCTATCCAACACATTCCCTACTGTTGCACCCACTGGAGTGGGAATATTAATAATTAATAATAATTTTTTTTAATAGTTTAATGTTTTAATATATTATAGATTTTTGTTTTTTTATATTTTAAATCATTAATATATATTTTTATTTTTTATGTTATTTTAAACTTTTAACATAAATTAAAAATAATAGTTTATTAATTGTTTTAAAGTAAATATAGATGTACAAATTATTATGTTTGTGTGTTTATTATTTTTATTAAGTTTATTTGTTATATTTTATTAAAATGTATATTACATTTATTTTATTCTGTAAACATTACATATATTTAATATTTTTAATATATATCATTTTATTTTATATTTATATAAAAGTAGATAATTTATACATCTATATTTTTTACATCGATAATTTTAGTCAATATGTTTGTACTTACCTGTTTAAGTATAGGAGTCGATATTTTTGTTGTCTATTTTTTTTACTCAATATTTTTAAGATCGATATTTTTTACATCGATGTTGTGTCAGTGAACTGTACCATATACTATAGACTTAAAAGTAACTAAATATGCCAATCAGAGGTATACCACTTTCATCACAATGGTTAGCAGGGGTAATAATGCACAGAGTTCTACAGCTAGCAAAAACAGTCCAGGCAAAAATCTGGGAGCACACCCCACAAAAGATGGTCATTTCTTTCAATTATTGAAAACGAAATGACTAATATAGAGGCAGACCATCAATTATACAAGAAAACTCTACTAGAAATGTACAGCACAAAATCAAATAATTCCAGGTGAATCCGAGAGTGCCCTTTATGGTGCAATAAACCATATAATAATTGGGAAGTAGCTTAGTATTCCAAACAATTTGAAGCAGCTTGCAAGATAAAGGCTAAGGGGCTCATTACGATGCCGGACAGAAGCCCATCCGTGCTGGTAGCGGAAAATGTTCATTTTCCCGCCCCAGGTGCGGTCATTGCGACCACCAAATTACAATGGTCCTACAGAGGCCATTTACCGTCCGCCGTGGTCTGTCAGGCTCTGCACGTTTTTTGCGTATGCAAGGGTGGCGGACGGAGCCAATAGAGCAGGACCGGCATGCGGAAACACGTTCCGTCCGCCAAACAGATTACGATGTGGCAAACAGCCCTTCCCACCGTCGCATAAATACCACCACGTTGTGGATGGCGGAAACACAACAACGGAGAGGAAGAGCCGATATAGCACCCATCGAAACCACCGGAGCCGCCATGGATCCAGCGCTACATGCCTTCCCACTGCACTACCTGCTGTACCTCCCCCAGACAAGACGCCGCCGCGCCCAACAGCAGAGGTACGTACAAAACATCTCCACGCATGCAACCCCTAAACAACTACAACTCCCAGCAAGCGTGGCGGCACCACGATGAATGTGGCAACCTGCCAAATATAAAGTGCGAGGCCCACCCCATCCCCATGAGTGACCCTCGGTGCCCCTGAAGGCAATTGGGGTCAATGACGAGCCCTGCAGTAGCAGAGAATGCACACCGCAACATCAAAATATGTACGCCGCCGAAGGTTCCCATTGGCCGACGGCTCATTCGCATAGTGGTTGCCACACCGCGGCAGCCGGGAAGCTGCGACCGCAACCCTGCATCATCGAATTTGGACCAATGCATGTCATCGCCGCGGATGCCAGCTACCGCGCATGCGAACACATACTGCATTTGCATTGGCAATTTGGCACCATGCAAATTACATCACCCATCACAACTCATTTGCCTAAAGTGATTGGTGCACGCCATGTGTAATGTTGTGGGGCACGAGGCCCCCATGCATATCAAGTAACCACACAGACACCGTACATGAATAGGAGAACCGGTCCGGCCCCGTTTGTTGGCAGGGTCACATGTCCAGTGACACCTGTGCTGGGTGGCTGTGGGGTGGGGGGTAAGCCAGCCCTCTGGGAGTGGCTGGTACATCAGAACAACTAGAACAGTGACCGGCTGGTCACTACACTGTGAAGGTATGAGAGAGTGGGACCCTTGAGTCAAGTCTACACATACATGGCATGTCCAAAAGGAGAGTGAAAGTACATACATAGTCATGCCCCGTGGCCAGCATGGACCTAAATGAGGGAAGGAGTCTAAAAGGACAAAGGACTCTCGCACTGTACCAATGTTGTGTAATGAAACATCCAACCTGTGAACATCGCTTGTACATCCCTTGACAACTGACTGGCGTCCACTAACTACAAACACGGTGGCAGGGTGTACGATGCTGCACCAACTACTTGTGTTTGTTGTAATTACTTCCAACAATAATTCATACGGCACCAATAGACCAATGCCCACCTCCCGAAACCTGCTACCAACAAAGGTTTCAAATACAGCAAGAGAACACACAAAGTGAGAGAGGCATTGTTATAATAAAAGAATTTCAACGGGTTCAAATCCCACACATGGTGATGACAGACAAGGCCAGTCCTTCAACTCCTTGATTTGACAAATTCTTTTATTCACAATAAATACACAGCAGCCAACGCGTTTCACCCATGCGGGCTTCTTCAGGGCTAGTGTTCTAGTTCACACCATGAGACAGATATTTTAAGAGTGGTGGCCCAATTCAATCGGCACTTTTGAACTGTTTAATTCCGGTCATCGAGTCTTAAAGAATGTATTCAGTGTGTGCTGTTCCACAATGACTAAGGAAACGTTTCCTGCAAATTTGGAAGTGTCACGAGTCTCCCATATGGCCGCATGAAGAGGCTGGCGATTAAGCGCATAATACATTCATGTCCCTGAAGGGAACTAGTCATTGTGGAACAGCACACACTGAATACATTCTTTAAGACTCGATGACCGGGTGAAATGAGTTGGCAGCTGTGTATTTATTGTGAATAAAATAATTTATCAAATCAAGGAGTTGAAGGACTGGCCTTGTCTGTCATCACCTTGTGTGGGATTTGAAATTCTTTTTTTATAACAATGCCTCTCTCACTTTGTGTGTTCTACAACTGACTGGCGTCCCTTGGCCAGGGGTCGACTTGTGAAGGGCCAGTGACGTAGTCAGACAATCAGAGGTGTCCACTGTCTGCAAATCAGACATACTTGTAACCCCTAGCACTCCCAACACACGTACTGGTGTGGCGTGCAGTGTGCACAGCTGCCATTGCCCGTTAATGTTCACCCACACGTGTCTGACCGACATCATCGCTCATTGGCAGCCATGTGGGCATGTATACACAATCCATGTGCATTTGTGCCTCATTCAGGTGAACATTGCAACCCTTGACCCTGTTTACAGGCAGGTCGCCCCCCACGCCGCACAGCACCACCTGTGTGTCCTCTGACCCGCTGCTACCGCTGTAGAAGTTCGAGCGGGCTCTCTGTGTGCTCGTTCTGCCCCTTCTCCTCTCAGCCTTATTGTAAGATTGTTGGATTGTTTCCTTACTGTATATTAGCCTGTACTGTGTTTGTTAGTCGTCTTTCTGCCCTTATCGTTTTTGCTCTGTGATTCCTGTTTTCTCTCCCCTTTTGCCTTCTGTACCCCGCTCTACCTTTTTTTTCCCGCCGCTGCGTCCCCTGCGGCCCCGCCCCCCTGCTCGCCCATTCGCCGCCCCGCTCCCGCCTCCCAGCTGCTCCTCCCTCCCACCTCCCCTTATATGGCGGCCGTGCGCAGCGGGCGCGCCGAAGGCGCGCCTAAGGCAAGCCCGTCTGTGCCCGTCCGCGCCTGGACCGCGCCAGACCCCCTGGCCCCCGCGAACGCCACGACGCCCGCCTTCGCTACGATGCCAGCACCCTCCACGCACTCAACACCGGACGCCCACACACCTGCTTCCTGGCCGCCCCGAAGCGCACCCAAGGACCCTTCTCCTGCTGGAACTGCAGCTTCACCAGCATCCGATCCGCCAACTCACCCACCAGGAAAGAACCCAAAGAACCCAACTACCTCAGATGCATTCTTCTCAACACCCGCTCCGCCCGCAAACATGCCGTTGAACTCTGGGACCTACTCGACTCAACCTCCCCAGACGTCGCCTTCCTGACGGAGACCTGGCTGAACCCCTCCTCGGCACCCGACATCGCCATAGCCATCCCGGATGGCTACAAGATCACCCGCAGGGACCGCACCAACGGAGTAGGAGGAGTAATCGCCATCGTCCACAGGAACACTCTCAGAGTCTCGACCAACACCGACGACACCCTCAGCACCGCCGAGCACCTGCACTTCCAGATCCACACCGATCCCAACACCACCCTCAGAGGAACCCTCGTCTACAGATCCCCCGGACCCCGACCACAGTTCAGCGACTCTATCGCCGACTTCGTCAGCACACACGCCCTCGCCTCCACAGACTACATCCTTCTCGGGGACCTGAACTTCCATCTCGAGAACAACAACGACTGCAACTCCACCACCCTGATCGACAACCTCGCCAACCTCGGACTCAGACAACTCGTCACAACACCCACCCACTCCGCCGGCCACACGCTTGACCCCATCTTCTCCGCAAGCTCCCACGTCTCCTTCATCCACACCACCGAACTCCACTGGACCGACCATCGCTGCATCCACTTCACCTTCCGGAAACGCACCGCGCAGCACCGCACCCAACAGATCCCCGCCGCTGCTGGAAATGAAATGAAAAGACCATTTGTTAAGCGCAATAGCTACCCTGAGGCGTCCTAGCGCTGCGGACAAGCGAGTGCAGGAAGAAAGATAGGAACTATACAGGTTTGTTGAAGAGCAGAGTTTTTAGAAGCCTACGGAAGAGGAGCAGATTGGGCTCTGCTGCAGGTGGAGGGGGAGAGAGTTCCAGAGTTTAGCCGAGTTATAAGCAAAGGAGCGGCCACCACTTCTAGTTCTCTTGATCTTGGGCACTAGGGCGAGGAAGGAAGATGCTGATCTGAGCTGTCTATTTGGGTGGTAGTGAGTGGAGCAAAGTCACCGAAGACCAGCTAACCACCACCCTCGCCCAGAGCCCACCCGCCGACCCCACCGACCCCAACACCGCCGCCCGCAACCTCAGACAATGGATCGATGACTGCGCCAACACCCTCGCCCCGATCAAGAAACCCTCCAACAGACACACCAGCAAGAAAGCCAGCTGGTTCACTGAAGACCTCCAGGCCTCCAAGCAAACCTGCCGAAAACTAGAGAAGAAATGGCACCGTGAACAGACACCGGACAGCTACGCAGCCCACAAGAACGCCACCCGCAGACACCATCACCTCATCAGATCCACCAAAAGGGCCTCCTTCAAAGACCGCCTAGACAACAACGCACACAACAGCAAAGAGCTCTTCAACATTGTGAAGGAACTCTCCAACCCCAGCTCCAACACCAACGACATCCCACCATCACAAGACCTGTGCGACTCCCTTGCCACCTTCTTCCATCGCAAGATCGCAGACATCCACGACAGCTTCAACGTCACGACCGCCCCGACAACCACTGAGACCTCCGTCCCCACAGCCACCATCCGTACCAACACCCTGCTCTCCTGGACCAACATAAACGACGACGACACCATCAAAATCATGAACACCATCCACTCCGGATCTCCGTCAGACCCATGCCCACACCACATCTTCAACAAAGCCAGCACCACCATCGCACCCCATCTCCGGAAAGCCATCAACATCTCCTTCGAGACAGCAACCTTCCTGGAGAGCTGGAAGCACGCCGAGATCAACGCCTTATTTAAAAAAACCAAGGCGGACCCCAAGGACCTCAAGAACTTCCGGCCCATCTCCCTGCTCCCGTTCCCGGTGAAGGTCATCGAGAAGACCGTCAACAGACAACTGACCCGCTACCTCGAGGAGAACAGCATCCTGGACCCATCCCAGTCCGGGTTCCGCAGCAATCACAGCACCGAAACTGCCCTCATCGCCGCCACCGATGACATCAGGGTCCTACTGGACAACGGAGCAACCGCGGCCCTCATCCTCCTGGACCTGTCAGCCGCCTTCGACACTGTCTGCCACCGCACCCTACACACACGCCTCTACGACGCCGGGATCCAAGACAAGGCCCTGGACTGGACCACCTTCTTCCTCTCCGGCAGAACCCAGAGCGTCCGCCTCCCCCCTTTCCGCTCAGAAGCCACCGAGATCATCTGCGGCGTACCCCAGGGCTCATCCCTCAGCCCAACACTGTTCAACATCTACATGGCACCGCTCGCCCATGTCACCCGACTGCATGACCTCAACATCATCTCCTACGCCGACGACACCCAGCTGATCCTCTCCCTCAGCAAGGACCCCCTCACCGCCAAAACCAACCTCCACGAAGGAATGAAAGCCGTCGCCGAGTGGATGAAGAACAGCCGACTGAAGCGAAACTCGGACAAGACAGAAGTCCTCATCCTCGGCTCAACCCCCTCGGCCTTGGACGACTCCTGGTGGCCGACCGCACTGGGAACAGCTCCAACACCCACCGACCACGCACGCAACCTAGGGTTCATCCTCGACTCTACTCTCTCCATGACAATGCAGGTCAACGCCGTCTCGTCCTCCTGCTTCAACACCCTCCGCATGCTCCGCAAGATATACAGGTGGATCCCCACCGAAACAAGAAGAACGGTCACCCAGGCCCTCGTCAGCAGCAGGCTGGACTACAGAAACGCCCTCTACGCAGGAGCTTCGGCCAAACTCCTGAAACGACTTCAACGCATTCAGAACGCCTCTGCACGCCTGATCATCGACATCCCTCGCCGCAACCACATCACACCCCACCTGAGAGACCTACACTGGCTCCCCGTCAACAAGAGGATCACCTTCAAGCTCCTCACTCACACACACAAGGCACTCCACAACACCGGACCAGCATACCTCAACAGACGACTCAGCTTCTACACCCCCAACCGCCAGCTCCGCTCCACCGAACTCGCCCTCGCCACAGTCCCCCGCATCCGAAGAGCGACCTCCGGTGGCAGATTGTTCTCCCACCTCGCCGCCAAGACCTGGAACACCCTCCCCATCCTCCCACGGCAGACCCAGGACCTGCTAACCTTCAGAAGACTCCTCAAGACCTGGCTATTCGAGCAGTAGCAGCTTTCTCCCCCACCCCCCCCAGCGCCTGGAGACCCTCACGGGTAAGTAGTGCGCTTTACAAATATTCTGATTGATTGATTGATTGCAATGTCTGTTACGCAAATTCCTCACACACTCACGCAGGACTGACCCCATAATGTCCACATGTGTCTGTCCACCGTGCTGAACAACCATGTAGCATTGTCCAGATGACACTCACTGCCCTCATCCCGTAATGGTGTTGCGTATTGTGGGACTGAAGCTTGCGCTCGTGTAGTGACAGCAGCAACATGCAACTCAGCACTGATGCTGGGAAACACTAGTGCCGTGCCATCTGACCACAGGGCAGCTCATGCTTGATGTAGCAGTGTTCTACATGCCATACACATCGACTTCTTTGGATGTCGTTGTGTCAGTATGTCGAGTGAGTGAAGAAAAATAACGTCTGAATGCAGGTCACTTGTGCATTTCACGTGACCATGAGGCCTGCCGATGTTGTGGTTGTGCGAGTCTCTGGGTAAGCTGTGCACCACAATTAATCTCGAACTCAGCCCATTCCTGTGTACCCTGACATACGTAGGAGGAGACCACCCATCTTACACCCTGTCCCCGACCTGACGACGATGGAGGACATCGAAATCATCCGGGGATTCCGTTTGGATCGCCGCACACTACGAAACCCATGTGCCCAGTTGGAGCCCCATTTGAAGTCCCAAAGAAAATATCCGGCTGCATTGTCTGCTACAGTGAAGGGTATGGCTGCCCTGCATTTCTCCGGTACTGGGTCTTTCCAGTACACTGTGGCCAGCGCCGATGGGATGTCACAGTCCATGTTCAGCATGGTGTTGCATGACGTCCTGTCAGCATTGATGCCTTACAAGGACAGACCTGTCCACTTCCAGAGGAGGGATGAATTTGCAGCTGTGAAGGGGGAGTTCTATGACCTGGGAGGCATTCTAAATGTTGTGGGAGCCATTGATGGTACCCACATTGCCCTCGTTCCACCACAGGCAAGTGAACACATCTATAGGAACAGCAAACACTACCACTCCATCAACGTACAAGTGGTATACCAGGCAGATCAGATCATCTCTCACACGTGTGTGCAAGGTATCCCGGGTCGGCACATGACTCCTACATCTTGCGGAACAGCACCATACACCAATTGATGGCCAATCTGCACCCCGAGCGGGCCTGGCTTGTTGGTGAGTGGGCTGTGTCAATGACTATGATGTATGTGTGACATGCTGCTCTCCCCACACATTCAGATCACACTGTTTGCCTGTCTGTCTCACAACTAGGTGACCCTGGGCATCCCAATCGTCAGTGGTTGCTTTCCCCACTGCGGAATCCAACAATGCCGGGGGAAGTCCAATACAATGATGCACATGGGAGGACATGTCGTGTGTTCGTGCGCACTTCTGGACTGCTGAAGTCAAGATTTAGGTGCCTGGACAAGACTGGTGGTGCACCTAAGTACTCACCACAGAAGGTATGCCAGATGTTAGTCGCCTGCTGCATGCTACAGAACCTGGCCATGTGCAGAAGGATCCTCCTGATTCTGGACGACTATGAACAGCAGCAGCCCCCCGCGTCCAACCCACACATGCCCAGTGACGATGACAGTGGTGAGGAAGAAGGCCTTGGCCAGCGACAACAGCTCATCGTCAACTACTTCCGTTGAGTGTAAGTGAACAATGAGCAACTATAACTGTGTCTGTGTGCCTTGCTGTTGTCTAACAAACTTTGAGATCTGTTACTGGCATTTAGTACACATACAGGACTATGCGCGGGATTGGAGAACTTGGGCAGGCAGGGACTGAGCACCCATAAACACCCATTAGCACAGGACCCAATGCTATAGTGCCTCACTAGCTCTCCCACACACTCAGAGGTTTGCAAGCGTGTGCACACACGTCGATAAGTTGCAGACAAGACACGCTTTGAAATGTGCTTTTTTTACTACAGTTGCAATACAGGCAACATACGTGCCACAAGAAGTTGAGAATGCATGAGTACATATACAGTTTCCATAGTGACACATCCATAACACATGAAGCAAGATGTCATATCAATAATCCCTCTGGACGAAGACCCACGAGCATATTCCCCCACCCCTTGCTGGGAGGAGTTGAATGAGATGTCCCAGGTCTATGGGCTTTGCCAGCAGACCCATTGCTCAGCCAGTACATGGTGAAATGTACATCCCATATGCTGTGTCGCTCACATCACTGGATGGATCACTCTCAAAGTGGGGGGCAACTAGCCCGCCTCCCCATGACATCTAAAAGGCACCCGTGTCCTCTAGCAGCAGTGACACCTTGTTGAGTGGGGGTGCTAGGGCCTGACCAGAACAGAATGACAACGGACAATCCCCTCCGACCACGGACAGAATGTACAGGCAGTGCTCCTGGACAGCGCAGAGAACAAGCTCTGCAGACACTTCTCATGTGACAGACAAATACTAATGTACTTGCAAAACGACTATGCCATGTGAATTTCGTGCGCTACAGCTACATGATGGAAGCCGGGCTCATGGCAGTCGACAATGTCCTTGTCGGTCAGATGACAGCCTCCTCCTTGCTCAGGTCTGTGGTACCAAGCGAAACAGACTGCAGAGGTCAGCAGAGTCAAAGCAAATGCAGATAGGGCAAAAGTCAGAGAGCTGAATGACAATTCCTGTTAGTAGGCGTGAAAAAGTTAAAAGGACATTGAATTAGTCACCAACAGTTCCTGTTGCTGTTAAGTAGTTACGAATCCAAGAAGGCACAGGTAGCCTCGAAGGCAATCAGTTCCAAAAGAGGATCCAAATCATCTCCAGCAAAAAGGACCGCCATCCAATCCAGCAGTATGAAGGAACAGATGTGCTCCTCGCACCACGAGGATGAAAGGAGCATCCCATGGCACCCGGGGAGAGGTTCGATGTAGGCATGGCACAGGAGCCTTTGCGCAAACGCACAGGCGCAGCTGTCAGCCTGTCTGACACATTGGAAGGCATCCCACAAACGTGTATCACCAGAGCAGTAGTGATCATGGACCAACAAAGGACTCACCCACAGCTCATGATCCAGGGCAGCAAGGGATGTGTTGGAAAGGCAGACATCCAGGGACCACTGAAAGGGGCATCTTCGGCAGTAGAACACAGGCTGCACACAGGTGAAATAGGCATAGCGGAAGGTTAGCCTATAACTGATGCGTAGCACAGCTAATGGGACACATCCAAAGAGGAGCTGCAAGCGGTCACGGTACAGTTGCAACTGGCCGGAGTTCGACTGGACCACAGGACGGGCAGACATGGCGTGAGAGCACTCTTAGAACCAGCGCTCAGCTGTACAGCCATGAGTAGTGATATCAAAACGCTAAATGCAGTCGGGAAATTGGAGGAATGACACCCGATAGAACTCCAGAAATCGCATGAAACGAAGGGACAAGTCCAGAGCCCACATGTTTAAAAAAAAGTGTGCAACGGCCTTCAGTATCAGAGGCTTTCAATGTATCTTGTGTCAGTCCCCCGGAAAAAAGTGGGAGTGCCGTGTTCAGCAGTGACTGAATCGTGCTGGACGGTCAAGGCACCTGGAATTCGAAGGTCACAGGGCTGATGTGGGAGCGACTACTTGTTGACACAGAAGCCCATTGTGCCTGCACACTTATTGAAGTCCGCTTTCGTTATGGGAATGTGAGGCCACAAATGGATATCCACAATCACATATGGGGGAGTGAGGAGGACATTGTTACAGCAAGGAACACGGCATGTAACAGTTTCTATATACGTGATGCCTGCCCTGTGACCGCAGCACTTGTGCCCATTCAGGAGAAGATAAATTCGTTTGTAAAACAGGTTTAGCGTGGGTATGTTGTCAGGGACTGGTGTACATGTGGGTAAACATGCATAGACCGTACATGTCACTTGAAAATCCCGGTGCAACAGTACTTGAGTGTGTGAATGCGACAATGTCACCATCGTCCACATGACAGGATGTGTTGTAATGCTGGCTCTTGTGGGCACACTGCTAAGGATTGCATTGTTCTGTGCTGTGTGATCTGTGACAACTTCCGTCATGTCCATGATGATGTTATTAGGGGGATGGGAGCACACTGCTACACCTCCCAGCACAGTTCACCCCTTGGCATTCTGGTATATGCAGTTCAGTCATGATGCTTACTTGTCATGTGACTGAGGTGTTTCACCTGAGTCGGGCAGGGAGAGCTACAGAGACCCGAGTAGAATCAGGCAGCTTCCTCAGCAGACACCGATCACAATGTATCTTACCCCTACTGATGTGGGAGGATAACGCGACACACTTGTGTCTAGAGATTCACAGCACTGACCTGCACCAACCTAGGTGACACACGACAGCGGTGACAGAAGTGAGCTTTTCAACTGGACTGCATTCACCAGGATGCTAAGGGCGAAACTGTGTTGGGAGGTGCAGTTGTGTGCGCCAGTCCCCCTGCTGTCCATGTTGATGGTGTTTGCCGGTGTTGTCTGTAATGCATATTGTACAGTGTTGCCTCGTGGTGTGCTTTTGCGGTTATTGCATAATATGGCACCGCACTGTTGTTTCCTTGTGTCTTTCCGGGTACCTCCACTCTCTCAATGGATTTTCTCTTTTACATATTCGGATACATTGCAATGTGAGTCTACATGCCACTTACTGTGATGAGAATGCTCTTGGCACGAAGGCATACTGTTGTGAGTTGTGTTTATTTTGCGGTTTGTGACAGGTGAGGAGTGAAGTAGGAGGTGATGGTACACAGATAGTTAGGATAGGACACACAATGGTAGGGTTCCGAAGTCCAAGCGAACACTCCCATCCTTGTGGAACTGTGGTTTGGTATTTGCAACGACAGTGAATGCTCGGTGTTACAGTGGTGACATCAGCAGTTGCTCCGAGAACTGGTATGGCACGGTGCTGTGCCACGTGATCCTGACGGGGTCTTTTTCGGACGCCCCCTCTGCCGTTTGGCCGGGGGCGGAAGCTGCTGCATGCTCAGAGGTGTCTGAAGATTCACCGTGGTGTGACTCACCCCTCCCTGTAGCCGCTGCTTGACCCGGCCCTTGAGCCCGCCCCACCACTTCCTGATGTCACGCACAGTGCATAGGGTGGTCCCTGCGGCATTGACTTTGCTGTGGATCCTTGCACACATCTGAGTCTTGCGTGCAAGTAGGGTGTGTTGGACAAATGTGGTTCTACCCTGATTGTCTCGTCTACCGTCACTCTCAACTCTGAGTCGGTGGATTTGGGCATTGTCTTGGGGGGCATGGTGCAATTGAATGAGGGGTTCAGGGTACAAGGTAGTGGTGGAGATATGTAAAGTGTTTGAAGTGTGTCCTGTCTCTCTGTCTCGGCTTGTGGTGTGTAAAGGATGCTGATCCAGGAAGGGGTTGGTTTCAAACTGTCGTATGTGGGTGCGTCCACATGCGTGATGACCTCCGGATGTCTCTTCCATGCTGTGCATGGCTTTCCTTACCAGGAGCAAGTTGGGGTGTATCATTGTGGCGTGTGTGTTGTGGTTGAGGGCGGCAGGGAGTACAGGCACACTTTGGGCATTGTTGTGAAGTTGGTTCCGTCCGCCATTCATTTGGCCTATGTGTGTGCGCCGCGGTCCGCCAGCTCCACATTCTCATCGTAATTGGCCGTGTGGTCATGCCGCAGCAGGAGCGGCCTTTTCAAGCCATTGGACAGCTTTCCCCGTCCGCCGCGGTCTGACGGTAATGCTGTGCGTCATGCGGGAGGTATTTTTACGACACCATGGAGGATGGAAGGCTTTTCCGTCCGGCATCATAATCGGGCCCTAAGTCCAATGCTAAATATTTCAACCTTTCAGAATGGGGCCCCCAGATGGTTTTGAAACAAATGTATTTACTGTTCAGTCTATAGATCAGTGTTTCATACGTTTCATCCAACCATCATTTCGAAGACGCTTCAGTTGTTGATGAGAAATGGTGCCCAGATTCCAAATCCTAATGCTGTATTAAGCTCAAAGAAAACAAATGCAATTATTTCTTTGAGGAATTCAGTTCAATTCTAGCAAAGCTGGAAGAGGGAGTGAAGGCTTAACACACATATTTAAGGTTCCTAAATCCCATACTCATATATATTTATAGACAGAACTGGACAATAATTCTCATATACACACTGAGCATAATGCATAGAACAGTGCAGCAGGTGCAGTGGAGCCTTGGCCCAGGGGCTTTTGTGGCTCACTGCATTCCAAATAAAGCTGTTTTATTTTTTACTTTCGAACCACAGAGTGGCCTTCAATGATCCTTGTTTGCTTTAGTGCCCATGGCTCTTTTATTAACCATGCATCATGAGATGAAGAGCAAAGAAGAAATGATAAACATAATTATTACTTGCCTTCCAATAGAACTTTTGTCATTTCTAAACATCATAAATAACAGATGATACTATTGCCAAATTTTATGGTACAGATTTCACTTACCTCAGCAGGATGAATATTCCTTTCTGGGATCCAAATGAATGATCATAAGATCATCACATTTGTCATTTAACTCAGTGAGCCACCCAGCTGGAATGATTCAAAGAAATTAACAGATAAAGAGTGAGATACTCAACAAGGTTAAACATTCTTTCAGAGAATTAGTGATAGAGTCCTATGGGCCAATCAGGTGAAATAAGTCAGAAATTGACAGCACATGGTACAAATTTCCAACTTTTTTTGTAATTGTCTCTTAAATTTTTAGTTTTTCAGAACTGCTCATATCTACAACATTTACACAGGCACAATTTCCATTTGGTTGCAAACTATACATATCAATCAATCTATCAATCAATCAATCAATCAATCAGTGTTTATAAAGCGCCCATCACCTGTTAGGGTCTCAAGGTGCTGGGGTTGGGGATGCTGCTCCGTTGGGATCATTCGAAAAGCCAGGTCTTGAGGTCTTTCCTGAATTGGTCCAGTGTCAGGCTTCGCCGGAGGTGGAGGGGGAGCTCGGTCCATGTCTTGGCTGCAAGGTGGGAGAAGGACCTTCCACCCGCTCTGTTCCTGTAGAAGCGTGGGACGGTGGCTAGGGAGAGGTTGGCTGATCGTATGTTTCTCTTGGGTGCGTGGAAGGAGAGGCGGTTGTTGAGGTATTGAGGTCCGATGTTGTGGAGGGCCTTGTATACATGCATGAACAGCTTGAAAGTTATCCTTCTTTTGACGGGGAGCCAGTGGCGGTCATGGAGGTGTTGGGTGATGTGGTTGTGCCTTGGGATATCGAGGATTAGTCTGGCTGAAGCGTTCTGGATGGTCTGGAGTATGCAGAGGAGTTTCTTGTTGATTCCGGCATAGAAGGCATTGCCGTAGTCCAATCTGCTAGTGATGAGGGCGTGAGTGACCATTTTCCTGGAGTCAGCGGGTATCCATTTGAATGTTTTACATAGTATGAGGAGGGTTTTGAAGCATGCGGAGGAGACGGCATTGATATGGCGATTCATTGTAAGCGATGAGTCCAGTATGATGCCGAGGTTGTGTGCATGGTCTGTTGGGGTGGGTGGGTTTCCGAGGGCGGGGGGCCACCGGGTGTCGTCCTATGCTGAGGGGGTGGAGCCAAGGATGAGGACTTCTGTTTTCTCTGAGTTGAGTGTCAGGCAGCTGTTCTTCATCCAGGTTGCGACAGCTTTCATCTCATCATCCCTTCTTGGAAGTTACATACTGGAATGTCATGCAATTCTGAATTAGCACATTTAGCTTTTTATTTTAGTTTCTTCATAAGGAGAATATTTTTTCCAGAGTTAAACCCCTTACCTAACCCATTGATTGCTTTATTGTGTTTTCCTCTACTCAATCTCACAGTAGAATCTCTGACAACAGAATATTTGCAAGCATTTACAGGAAGCACTAGATTTGTGACTTTCAAAATTTCATCACACTGACAGAATTTCCATGTTGCCAAATGCCATTTGTGAGGATGAAATTGTACCAGAAAGAGGATTCTGTTTTGGTCCTCCATATGACATGATATTTGCACCACAATAGTAAGTATATTTTAATAAAATCATAAAGCATATTTATATATTCATAGTGTGTATTTTTGAGTGTATCTATGCATGGTGAAAAAAGTTTTGGAACTCACTAAGAACAAATACTCCTGGAAGTTTTTAGGTGGTTGGTGGATTGCAATAGGGGTGGAAGTAACTGGCGTAATGTTCTCGAGCAGAATTACTCATTATTAATGACAAATTACTCATAATTATGCGTAATTATGTGAGAAGTGTAATCCAGCATTTAGCGCTATTTTTAGTGCAAAATGCACCCTCATGTCCAAACTGGGCCTGAGGTTGCATTTTGCGTGAATAAAATAGCACTAAATGCTACAGGACACGAACAGCAGTAGCCAGCAGCCACCCGCTCTCTCTTAGTTCGATGTTCCTGTGCTCCTACGGTAGGATTTTTATTCCAAATTACTTTCAATTATGTTAATATAGAAAACAATACATTCATTGATGAAAATGAAATCACGTCCTTCTTCACAGAATTGCACTTTGTGAACTCCACATCAACCTCGACTCACACATATGTAGTCAAGCAGGCCCTGAGACCAAGGACTGGGATTGCTGATTGATAGGTAACAGGTGGGAGGGTGTGTAGGTGGCAGGCAAACACTCGGGCAGGAAACTCTTGATAAATCCCACAGATAGGTGCAGCGACATTACAATGATCAAGGGAGATTGCCGCAATAGAGCACACATGGCCAGAGGGGTATTCGCGCTCCTAAAACACCATAAAAAGTCAGATGCCACATGAGTTGGGAAGACATAGCCAATCAGGAACTAGCACATGCAGTGATCACGCCCTCCCCATGCCAGACATCTGGACATGTCATCCACTAGCCACATTGGGTCCACATGAGCTCAAGACCCACCTGTGGTAGCCATTCGTCTATTAATTTATGACACCAAAGGCAACAAAAAAGAAGGACACAGACTGATTGTAAATTCAGACAGTCCTCAGACCTTGTGCCTAGAACTGTTCTCATACCCGTAGTGGTTAATTAAACAAACTGTTCCTTTTTTGCCAAACGCCTGTTGTCTTCTGTTTTTTAAAGGATTTCGAACTCAAGTAACATTTTGGTGAGCCAGATAGGAGGGATTGGGACCTCATACCCAACTGCAGTCAAAGGAAGGAGACCCCGCCCGGACGGATTCATGATTGAGCAACAAGAAAGGTGGGCAGACACCGCAATTGATTGGAAGTTCTGCTGAATCTCCAGGGCGGAGGTCCATTCTGAAGCAGCTGTCCCAGAGGGCATAAGCATTTGACATATGGTAAACTAGGGAGAGGCATAAAAAGATAACCTAAGCACTTGTGCCACACACAGGGTCTGGCATGATACCTATTGAATCAGTTATAAGGCAGCCTTGGAGGCGTTCCCACTGACGTCACCTTTTTTTTAACTCAAAGGGCCAGATGTACGACTCATCAATTTGCGACTCGCAAATTGCCTTGCATTTGCGACTCGGAATTTGCAACTCGCAAAATTGGGATGTACAACAGTGTCTCAGACACTGTTTGCGATTTGCAAATTGCATGTCTCATTAATATTAATGAGGCAGGCGCAAATTGCGACCCCATTAGGAATGGCTAGCACTCACAGGGATGGTGTCCTGCTGGGGTCAGCAGACCACCATGTCTGTGACTGCTTTTAAACAAAGCAGTTTTTTTTAAATGCAGCCCATTTTCCTTAAAGGAAAACGGGATGCATTTAAAAAAAAGAAAAATGAAACTTTTCAGTTTCATTTTTCAGGTCGAGCCTAGCGGCAGTGCGCATGCGCTGCTCGCTCTGCAAGACTGCTGTAGTGCTGTGCCCACTCTCCTTCCATATTTTTCATTGGCTTGTGTCATTGTCTTTCGTAAATGCTGCCTTCGGATTCTTTAATAGGCTTGTTATTCCCTCCTTAGTATGGCCTTGTCTTCATTTGTAACCTCCCATCGCTACTGGCCCCTTTACTTCGGTTGTTACACGGGACCTGTTATTTAGTCTGTAAGCATTATTTACTTTATTGAGTTTCTCTTACTGCAGGCTGGACATGCCTGCTTCATTTGAAACCGCTTGTGTTTTTTTAAGCAGCAGGGCCGCCCTGTAACACGGGCGCCCGCTTTTAATCACTTTAACCCGGCATTATCTTGTGTCTGTTTCAGCCCCCCCCAGGTAAAATAGATTTAGAAATGATTAGCGAATTAAGTCATGTGAATTCCAGGTAGCACATAATCGTGTGCTAATGGGCTGAAGCTGACAACAGCACATCTGTGTTACATGCCATCAGCACTAAAGCCACCTGACGGGTAGTTTTCAAAAGCCTGTTTTATTAACAACACCACCACCAATACCACCACCACCAATACCACCACCACCAATAACACCACCACCAATACCACCACCACCAATACCACCAACACCACCACCAATACCACCACCACCACCAATACCAATGCCAATACCACCAATACCACCAATCCCAACACGGATACCACTACTGCCATCAATATCACCACCACCACCACCACCAATACCACCACCACCACCACCAATACCTCCACCACCGATACCACCACCAATATCACCACCAACAATACCACCACCACCACCACCAATACCACAACCACCCATACCACCATCACCACTACTAATACCACCACCACCAATACCACCAGCACCAATACCACCACCAATACTAATACCACCACCACCAATACCACCACCACCACTATCACCACCACTACCACCACCAATACCACCAATACCACCACCACCACCAATACCACCACCACCAATACCACCAATAAAACCACCACCAATACCACCACCACCACCAATATCACCATCACCAATACCACCACCAATACCCCCACCACCACCAATACCAATACCACCACCAATACCAATACCACCAACACCACCACCACCAATACCACCACCATCAATACCACCACCAATACCACCACCAATACCACCACCAATACCACCGCCACCAATCCAATACCACCACCAATACCAATACCACCGCCAATACCAATACCACCACCAATACCACCACCACCAATACCACCAATACCACCAATAGCACCACCAATGCCACCACCACCAATACAACTACCACCAATACCACCACCACCACCAATACCACCACCATCACCAATCCAATACCACCACCAATACCAATACCACCGCCAATACCAATACCACCACCAATAACACCACCAATACCACCGCCAATGCCACCACCAATACTACCACCACCAATACCACCACCACCAATACCACCACCAATACCACCACCAATACCACCACCATCACCACCTATACCACCACCAATACCACCACCACTACCAATATCACCACCACCACCAATATCACTACCACCACCACCACCAATACCACCAATACAACCACCACCAATATCACCACCACCCATACCACCACCACCACCACTACCACCACTACCAATTCTACCACCACCAATTCCACCACCACCACCAATACTGCCACCACCAATACTGCCACCACCACCAATACCACCAATACCACCACCACCAATATCACAACCACTACCACCAGCACCACCAACACCACCAATACCACCACCACCACCAATACCACCAATATCATCACCACCAATATCACCACCACCAATACCACCACCACCAATACCACCACCACAATACCACCAATACCACTACCAATACCACCACCACCACCAATACCACCACCAAAACCACCAATACCACCAATACCAATACCACCACCACCAATACCACAACAACTAATACCACCACCAATACCAATACCACCACCACCAATACCAATACCACCACCACCACCAATACCATCAATACCACCACCACCATCAATACCATTACCAATACCATCAATACCACCACCACCACCACCAATACCAACAATACCAACAATACCACCAATACCACCACCAATACCACCACCACCAATACCACCACCAATACCAATACCACCAATACCATTACCTCCACCAATACCAGCACCACCAATACCACCAATACCACCTCCAATACCACCACCACCAATACCAATACCAATACCACCACCACCACTAATACCAATACCAACACCACCAACTCAGTGCCTCTCGCTCACTAGTGATAGCAGGGGCACTGTACGAGGCCGGAGCTGCAGCCAAGACCATCCCTCCCTCCATGCCTGCCTTAAAGCACAGCCCGCCCTGCACCAGGAGGTGAAGCCAGGGCCCTACTACAGCTGGAGTGTTTTTATTAGGCCAAAGAGAGCAATGACATTACGCAATGCCACACTGCACACTCAAATCATGGAGAGGGCAGGAAAAGCCCCCCCTCCCGCTCTTCCTCCTGTGCAGCAACAGTGTAATCACAGAGCGAAAGGTGTTGGAGCGCTTTGTTAGCATTTATAGTTCGGATCATATGTAACTCTCACTTCACCCTTTGTGTCTGTGTAATTTACAACACTTACACATCTCCTTCACTGCACTATTTATCACTACTTTGAAGACATCGCAGGCCGGTCTCTGCATCTGATATTTACAATCTAACAAGCAGTCGAGAAGGCTCTTTATTGTCAATGCAATAGGTCTTGCATTTGCGAGAGTTTAGTTATTAGTATTGTAATGACAATGCCTTTATTTATGTTTTAAAACCCAAAACATAAGTAAAGACATTGTCATTTACAATGCCAATAGCTCAAACTCGCATGAATGCGAGACCTATTGCACTGCAAATGCTTGTTGAAGGGCAGGCAGTGGTCCCTGTGATAAAGCGCTGAACTCCTAATATGTAATTTGTAAGAGTGCACCCCACACGATTGCTCCTAGGATTAGATAAACAAAACTACAAAACGTCATTTGAGTTGTATTTATCCAAATTACTAAAATTGCGTTGGATTCCCAATGAAAGCACATGGCAACTAGGTTCCCCAAACAGATAAAGAGAATTGATATGTTTTGCCAAAACTGTCATTTACACACAAAGGCACACACATTTCCCTGGCCTAAGGAGGGAACATTTGACACAAATATAATTGGACATACTAAAACACATATAAAGACTAAATATGCAAGACAAAAGAGAGTCAATTTCAGAATTATAGGCCATCGTTGAAGAAGCTAAAATCAATAACCAACAATAGTAGAAGCCGACTAGCCCCCAGCGAAAAAAGGTCAATTAGGTCGAAGAGCGAGAAAGCCAAAAGCAAGCAAGCCCAGACACCTCCAGCGCAGCCCAGGTAACTAGGGAAGGTCAGCAAAAGCTCGACTCACAGTCAACCACGCTCAACATGTAACACCTCAAAGGTGAGTAAAACACATACTCCCACTGGTTCAGGTGAGCGTACACGAGTGTCAGGAAAGTTTGTGGCGGTTCTCGATAGTGACTCAGTGAGCTAGAGAGAGGACGGTAGCTCCAGTCCCCTAGAAACTGATGAAAAGGGGGGGGGCCACAGGGCTTGCCCAGCTAGCCAAGGAAGAAACGGAGAGTGAATTTAAAGGTGAAGCCAAGCCAATGAAAGCAGCACGTAGCTCAGAGCAAAAGAGATAGGTCAGACGGCACGAGGAAGAGAGTCGTGAGCTGATGCTCAAGAGGGAAAGGGCACGTAACAAAGAGTTAGAACAAGAGTACAGGACAGCACACTTTTTACATGAGGGAAGCGGGCCAGAAACAGGGCACAGTGCTGGGAAGAGTCGGAAGTAGATGAAAGGCTACTAGCAGGGCTCAGAACCAGACCATCCAGTCGACAAAGTAGAGGGGCTGACCAAGAAATAAAGGAACGAGGCAGCCCAGTACTTATCCACCTGAGACATAGGAAAAACAAAATGGCACCTGTGCATACACACGAGGAAAGCAGCGATGAGGAAATGCACTGTTTTGCACAGGTGCACAACAGAGATAAACGAACCTCGAGGCAGATAATAGCCAAAAAGGAAAGCAAGACGCTTGTGTACCCATTTTCCGACCTATTAGCAGATTGGACTTAGGAGAGGGACCAATATGACAGGTCTTAGCTGAGGGAAGGATTGTTTGAGCCAGAGGACATGGCAGTAGTGGAGGATTGCATCAGGCATGAAGGAGGAAACCCCAGTTGTAATTTCCTCTACATGCAGCAATGCCTCGCAAGATGAGAGCGCTATGTTGAGAAGAAACCCATTGAGCCACCTAGAATGAGAATGTACCCCTTACTGTAGAAGGGCACAGTGGGGATTGTATACGTGCCATGGGCCCAGATGAGAAAAAGATGGGTTGGGAACAAAGTTACCGTCATTGCTGGATGGGGCAGGGAAATGGATTACATGCTTCGAGAAAAGCACTGCAGGTATCAGTCTAGCAATAGGTGACATTAAAAGCCTGCTAACCAGCCTAATTGGGGAGCAGACAAATATGGTCTTGCATTCCAGCAATCAAGCTAACAAATACCCGGCATGATGGGCCGCAATTAATACGCACAGGCACCGGATATGGCCCGACCTGAGAGAAATACTCTCTGGCTGCACAGATGTAGGAGGGCTAATGGCAAAGATCATGAAGCCAGAGGAAAGCATAAACAATTTCCTGAATAGAATGAGGGAAAGATGGGGACAGGAAACTGGACAGCAGTGGAACCAACACGGGCACACAAGTCACATTTTTCTATTATATTATGAAGAACGGGTTACCCTCCAAGATACAGAGCGGGCTGAACAGCGCAGTTGGTTTAGATACCAAACCCTGGCAGGAAATGCAAGCTCATATACTGCCCTACCATAAGAAAAACCAAGAAAAGGATAGAGAGAAGCAGGAGCAGACTCATAGAGACACAGAAAAATTAGTGCAGCATAAGTTGAAAAAGACTGTGCTCGAATGATCAGTGATGGCCGCAGCCGTGCAGATGGCACCAGTCACAATGGAGGCTCTGCCACAAAACTTTATATGGTTCCAGACAGGTAGTCCAGGAACATGAATAGTTTATTGTAGTAGAGGCCGGGGAGGGTGGCCGAAACAAGGCATTAGAGAGTGCTTCTATTCAGTGGTTAATTTGTGAAAAAATAAGTGCCGGGGCTCTCGTCACCCATCATTGCTACAATTGGCGCCGTCTATTACAGAACTAACCAAAACCCTACAAGTGGGGAGAGGATGTGGCATAAGGGCCAGAGCTGCCGACTTTGGAGCTGGGGAACCAGGTTTGAGTCTCGGCATAGGCTCAACATCCGGTGATTCTGGGCAGATCACTTAATCTATCCGGGCCTTCAAAAAATTAATATGGCCTTAACTGCTCATAAAAAGCGCTTCTTTGGGTCGATTTTGCGCTATAAGCGCCGGTGCTGACGATTAAGTTAAGCACTGCTTCTATTGCCGAAGGCGGGATCACCTGGTAGAGGTATGCCGGACAAAGGCATATCATGAGCAGCAAAAGTATACGGGCCAGCCACCACAAAATACCATATGACAGAATATGGTTAACGTCCCTCCTCAATACCAAGCACAGGTAATCAGAACATATCAGAACTCAGTCGCAGGGAGGTCCCCCGTTCGCCACAAAACCGCAGTAGGGATAAAGTAATTGGGTGAGCATGTGGCAGCAGAAACCACAGATAGGGAACCCAGTACAACCGGGGTCACAACCATGACAAGGAGGGGTGATAGTGTGGGGAGGTAGCGCCTTCACGCAACCACAGAACCAAAATTCACAGTAAAATAGACCCCCTAGTAAATGAAGACAGGTAATAATAATCCCAGAGACTGACCCACAGTAGTTCACCTCTAATGATAAAGACAACCAGCATCCCCCTACCCCCTTTCCCTAATAATCAGATCAGAAAGGACTAACAGACTGTATTGGGGGTATAAAATGTTTACTTGCGTCTAGGAATTCTGGGCTGCAGGGGGCTGAGCCGATCGGGCCTCCACACTAATAACATAGTCATCCTACTGGAGTGCAGAATAATCAGGATACCTTAAGGCGCCTACAGAAAAACGACCCCAATCTGCTGCTGATCCCCCAGGGCTGGGTTTACTGGCCACACCCCGGGGGTAGGGAAGTCTGACGAGGGAGCAGGACAGCATCTAGAAAACTGTTTAAAAACAGACAACCAGGTCCTGCAGCCAAATTCTAATGGGACGCTTTCCAATAACTAAGCTGAAAGGACCCCATATTCGGTCATCATGTCCAGGCTTAACGTTTCCTTCATGTTGGGTAGTCCCAGTAGCACCCCCAAATGTGCTATGAATCAATGGAAGCCTCCTTTTCAGTTATAAACAAAGAAATCCTCGGGGACGGGAACAATGTTCTTCTTGCGCCTGGGATGATAAGACCCTAAAACATCACAGCCCTCACACGCGAAAGTCAATAAGCTAAGAGGCCTCAGTGTAGGGTGAGCAGATGTCCCTGATTTGCCTGGACAGTCCCAATTTTTGGTTATCTGTCTTGGCAGATTTCAATAAATTAAATACTTGTCCCCGGTTTTTGGAGAGGCTCCATTGAACTAGCTATAATGAGTTTCGGTGCAGGAATAGGTGTCAGTCTTTTAAAAAATCAGGTTAATTGGCACCTATGACAGTCTGTGCAATAGTTGTATTTAATTTATGTCCCTTAGGTCCTCTGGGTCTGTGTTTGCCCCGTTAGTGAGCGCTGTCTTTCAAGTAATTCTGCACCCCTCTGTGATGTGAAATCGCAGCCCTAGTTCTATTTTTGTGAAATGTTCCAGTTTTTCGCTTTAAAAATCTCATCACCCTACCTCAACGTGATGACGAGTTCGAGACTTTAGTTGAGGGCTCACTCAACCTTTTCACTCTTCCGGAGATCGACAAGATGAGCATCAATTTCGTTAGGCAATTAATGACTGTATCTAATCCGGGGAGCTCAAGAGACTCTAGCCAAAAGCTAGGGACAGTGGGCCCACCAGAAACGCTGTTAGAAAGAGGTGTGTGGTCTGAGGGACAGTGGGGTGCCAGGGATGGAGGTTTCTGAGCTTCTACCCCTGCTCTAGATGGAACATAGGGCACCGGGTTCACAATTTCCAGGCTCACCTCAATTCCAAGCATAGTGCACTCACGTTGTTCCAACCTTGCAGGCAGAACCCAGGAAAACAGAGCAGCCTTTGACCCTCTCCCCACTGGGCAAGGGAAAGAATGAATTGCATGAGTTAAGGAAATCACCAAACTAAAAAAAAAGGAAAGCCCCCAAAAACAGCCCAAAAAGATGATTCCAGATAAAAAGGCGTCGGTTGAGATCAGCCAAAGCCAGGAACCAGATGCCACCTGGGAGGGCCACGTTGCACACCACGTGCCGGGAACAAGGAGATGCACAAACATAAAAATGTGTTCCCGGGCACGTGGCAAGCACCAGCAACACCAAATGGCAACACGCCCCCTCTCCCCACATTTCTGTGCACATGTAGCAAACACACAAGGACTGAAAAACACAACTCACAGCAAGCACAACTGGGGGTAATATCAAAACAGGTAGCCCCCAGCAGGAAAAAAGTCTCGGAAGGGGCCGCACAGCAACCGCGCTCTTATGCACACACCGGGTGAGGTGTTTTTGGAAAAACTAGTGATGCCCATAGAACCCCTGCTAAAGCCACAATCCTATCCCTCCCTGAACTTATGAGACCATTCCACAACATACCTAAGACTGATCTGACCACCCAAAGCCAAAAATGTCAGAAAGGTCCAAAAACACCCTCGGAGGATGGGGGGGGGGGTGCTCAATGGCTTATAAAAATAAGATCTGCCTCGTTAATACTGTTTATAGTAATCACCCCTAATCACTGAAAGACATGCCCAACAGGGGTCACCTTCCGAAACCTCACCAGATTGCGACTGGTAGGTTGATAATATCACACCCCTGTGGTAAAATACAGGTTCTCCAAAACCACAGAGAACTAAGCGTGTGTAACTAAGCTGAATTAACAGTCAACAAAGTTCTTATTCAAAAACAGGTAGCCACAAGGACAACGAAGTGCAGCAACGTCGACTTGTCTTCAACCCCTACGACCCAAAGAAAAAAGAACACTACTGAACTTGCGCAAATGGAAGGAGGAAAAAACCATGGGCCCTCTGCAGGGGTTCTGCTCAACACCCATAGCCCTCAAAGAGGAGTGGAAAAGTGCGTGGGTGTGCCATTCGAAAGTGCAGTCAAGCCCCTCAATGGCAATATCACCCTAGCACTAAAAACAGCAAACTTTCATAAACTGATCAGAAGGAACACAGCCACCGAAGGAGCACAGACGACTCCCAGGAGACCCGTACCTAGAAATGTAGTGTCACTACAAAAGGTATGTATATTTATATGGTTATGTATGATCTGTCTACTATGGATAGTCTCACACTTGAGTACTACTGAGGAACTGCAGAGTCAAAAAAAGTTTACTAAAAGGGAACTAGAGCACCAGCATAGGGATCTCTCATACATTTTCTAAAATTATACCAAACAGAACAGCAGCATCCAAAATGCACTGCACAGTGCCCTTTTACATAACACATGGTACCAGCACATGACCACAGTCAGCTACCAAGCATCAGCCAGGTCATGTTATGTCTTTTCTTTCCTCCCACTTGTGGTAGGCACAGACTGGCTTTACTTGTCCCAAGAAGTATCCCCCAAGCAAAACACTTTATGCACCTTTAGCTATGTAGAATAAGGGCCAAGATCCAACCCAACAAGTTAGAACCACACAGGGTAGTTCTTCTAAACATAACCCAATATGACACCAACCCAATAGCTCCATACATCCTAACTGAACCCACTGATATCTAAATCGAGCTGGACAGGATGCATAGGAAAGGCCACATAGGGGAAGATATCATATGACCCGAGATATTTGGAGGTGGCTAGCCCCCCAACTCAGTGTACAAACACTTCTGCTCCAGTGTCCATCTGCGGACCGAGAGTATCTCTTAGTGTAACCAGGGTGGTCTTATTAAACAACAAATGGTCTCCCAACATGGAATTTCTATGTAGGGCCTTCCAGCTCGGGGATAAAAAAGGGAATGGGTCAAATCAGGGAGGGTTGAATGAAAGTATGACTACCCCATGGCAAAAAAAATCTGGGACACTGAGGTGAGTGGATGCACTAGGTTAGAAGGGAAAGGACAACCCCTGATTGTACGGAAACTTAAACTGTATTCCTTATATTTCAGTGGAAAGGAATGCTTCCGATGGGTACAAATGCTAATTGCAGAGTGATATTATATATTCCGGATATACAAAGTGGCAGCCCCACGCTGATGGATTACTATTGGCAATTGGGCGAGCAAGCCTACACGCAGCTTGTTCCCGGCTGGAGGTGCTGTGTTCCCTGGTCACCATGCACACCTTGAACCTGGTCATTCCCGGAGAAGAGCTATCAGACGTGTACCAGCACCTGTTAAGGAAAAAGACAACCTTGCTGCACCAAGCTTGTGAAAGGAGAGCTGCGGACTATTTTGGCTGGGCACAATTTAAAGACATTCCAGAAAAGTTTATACTGTTCATGGAAGCACAGCTGTGGCAGGGGGGTCGACACCCTTCTTCACCCTGCAAACAAAAGCTAATGACGCTGGTTACAAATAGCCCAGTCGGAGATGCTCAAAATGATGAACAGCACTGAGCTTGGCCTCAATTCTATCAAAGAAGAAATGCAAGCAATCAGCCTCATGGTATCACAGTAGAGATATGTACTGGACTTAATGACTGCAATGGAGGGAGGGGGTCTGTGCCAAGATCGGAGCAGCTTGCTGCATGTTCATCTCAGGGAATGACATGGACAATGGGGCCCTGACGCTTGCAATTTAAGAACTGCACTATCCACAAAGAAACATGTGCAAAGATGGAGGTGCCACTAAGCAGGAGTGGTTTTCAAATTGGTTCTCCTAGCTCCCCCGATGGATATCCGGTTTATCTAAATCACTGTTGCCAGTTATCAATATGTTCCCATTGGTATATGGGGTTATACAGTTGGAGATCACCTGATGTAAAAATGCAGCCCTCAAACTTGCAAGAATGCAGGAAGATAGGAAGCAAGCATAAGGAACAATAGGCCTCAAATAAAGTGACTGTCAAAATGCATGCATTAGGTACTGTAGTTGAAGAAACAACTAGAGGGGTAATGTTAATATTGAAATCGATATATTCTTCGATGAAAATGAAATCAAGTCCTTATTAACCGATCTGGCTGTTGTGAACTCCATATCAACCTTGACTTGCAAATATGTAGTCAAGCAGGCCCTGAGACCAAGGCCCGAGATTGCTGATTGATAGGTCACAGGTGGGAGGGTCACATGGCTGTCAGGCAAACACTCGGGGAGGAAACTCTTGATCAATCCCACGAATAGGTGCAGCAACATTACAATGGTCAAGGGAGAGTGCCCAAATAAAGCACACATGGCACACATGGCCACGGGAGGTCAAGACCCACCTGTGGTAGCCATTCGACAATTACTTTATGACTCCAAAGGGAGCAACTAACATTCCTCACCATATATGGAATGCTGGAAACTTTTATAACCCATCGTGTTTTGTACAAAAGAACACAGACTGATTGTAAATTGAGACAGTCCTCAGACCTTTTGCCTGTAACTGTTCTCCTGGCAGTAATGGCAGTGATGTTTAATTAAACAAACTGTTTGTGTTTTGCCAAACACCTCTTTTCTTCTGTTTTTGAAGGGTTTTGAGCTCAAGTAACAATCACTCAAACTGGAGTATTCGCATAATTTTGGTAATTTTGCATCACAAGAGCAATGCATAATTACTGAAATTACTCTAATTACTCTGGCGGAATTAAATTTTTGCCCAGGCCTAGATTACACTGTGAGGGTGTGTGTCCATGAGTTAGAAATATATATATATATATATATATATATTTTTTTTTAAACTGCAAGACATGCAGCAGATGGTGCAATATGCAGAAAGAGTGGTGAATCCTTGATAAAGGGGAAATTGTATCAGCCATATAATCTTATGACTACATACTTCTTTAAATTTGAAATGTATTATTTAAATTGCATTGTACATTTACATTTTTATTCTGGCTACTAAAAATGCTTGATTTTCCATCATCCTTATGAGAGGAGGGTGTGCAGCTCAATGATTGATACAACGCGCATTCTATTGGTAGAAATAAGAGATGCTGTGAAGAAAAGTCTAGAGCCAATAACATATTGCTTTTCAAACTGTATGCCTTTAACATTCCAGAACACTCTTATTGAAAGCTCAAAGTAAAAAATGATGGGTTGCAGAAACTATTCTTTTTAACTTATATTTTAGAGTAAATGTGATATTGTCTTACACAAAATCTACAGTTAGTCAGGGAATAAAGTTGATTAACAGATTACTCTGTAGAGTGCACAGTGTTTCAAAGTAAGACTATTTAGAAATACATGTGCTTCAAATAATGTATGTTAATTGTTTATAGGTTTACTATAGTTATTGAAATTTAATCATTGAACTTGTATGCTAAAATCACCATAACCGGATGAAAATGTTTCTCCTACCCGCAAAGCGTTGAGTAAAACAATCTCAGTTAATTGTCCCCTGATTGGCAATTCAGGGTTGCTTGGCCTAGTATTTTTCTTTTTCTCACCTCTTTTACCTTTTTTCTGGTTAGAGAGGCACCACAAATTGCACAATACCCATAAAAGGCAGCTAGATAAGGGATGTGACAAATACACATAGGGCAGTCGTATTTAAACTTTTTAATGCCATGTCCCCCAAGTGGGAAAAAAATCACAGAGCCCCCCCCACTCAATATTTTCACAATTTTTCGATTAAACTGGCAATGGTTAAATATGTTAGACTTATTTAAACATTGCAGCTAAGTTCTGTTACCGTTTTAAAAATGAAATCAAATACATGATTGCCAAACATACTATTTTGGTCAGACAGGCCTTAGTAACGTGTAAAGGTATCCACAGTATGATTATTAGAAATGGGGGTGGTGGTTTTGAACAATATTTGGAGTCACTTCCCATTTGACACCTTTTCCCAGCCAGAATATAAATGACAAAAGATGTTAGTGATACCCCAGAGTGACTTATTGCTGCTCATTTTTTTCTGCTGAAACAAAGCACTGCTATCAGCATAATGCTTCTTTTGGCAAGAGCCTGGCGCACCCCCTCCCCGGGATCACTTGAGGCCCCCCTAGTGGGGCCTGCCCCCCAGTTTGAAGACCCCTGACCTAGGGTGACATTATGTAAAGGACACACTCTCCCTGTTTGCACCTCTATGCATCTTGGCGCAGACAGGACAGTGTGCAAAGTCGGATTGGGACCAAAAATAGGCCCGGGCAGCCCCAAAAAAGGGGCCACATTTAAGGAGAGCAACCTTTCACAAAACATTGCTTGGTTAGCATCAGGAGGCTAATTTTGGGAGAAATTTGTTGTACATTAAGCATTTTTAAGCTTGAAGGGTCAGTAGCATTGGTGAAGACTGGAAACACTGCAGCTGTAAAAACTGAATAATTATTTTAGTCTCAATGCCTTGTACAAGGTTGCAAGAATCCTACTCTCAATCAACTTGGTCCACAACTCTGATTATAACATCAATCAGAAATCTAGTACAAATCGAAGGGGCAAAAGGGGTTAGGCCAGGATCCCTGGAAAAAGAACCTACAATGACAAGTGGAAGAGAAAAAGCGGCTCTGAAATTCCTCCCCTTGATTCGCTACATACGGGTCTCATAGAATAAAACCTGTTATTTTCTGTAGCGCTCGCCCTTGTTTCGGCCCCCTTTTTCATATTACCAGTAATTAATAATAACCTATTATTCACTAGTATAATCAAAAATATGCCCACCCTTGCTGCGGACTGAGGCAGTAAATCATGGCTGGCAAAGGCGCATAGAGGCACCTGCATCAGCGAGATCGACCAGGACTAGCAAAGTCCTAGCCTTGGCCTCTGGATCCTGCCAGGCTCAAGACCTCCCCATTAGTGGCATGCTGTAGTGTCACTGGTACAGGTAGCCCTGGGCGCTGTTGTGCTAATCCCTACTGTTCCCAAGGCGACCCATCAGTCATGCTGTCAGCTCCTCCTCTCCCATCTCATCACGGGGAGAGGGGTTAGCAAGAGCCTCATTCGCCGCACCCGACCTTATGACAAGATGAGGTGAAAAAGCAAGAAACTGACAGCTGGAGCCTATGCATCACTGTGCAGACTCCAACTTTGTGCTTCAGTTCCCAAGGCTGGAAGAAGCTGTGTACCTGCCCTGAGAGTCTATCTAATACCATTATCTGAAGCACAAAAGGTCAGGTAGCTTAAGGTAAGTAAAATAAAACCCTGTGAAATGTTGCGTGAGAGTATATGTGTGCTGTGTATATGAGTGATAGTGTAACTAAGTGAGATTGAGTGAGTCAGAGGGAGTGGGAATAATTGAGACTTAGAGAGTGAGTTAAAGTGAGTGTGAGCTAGAGTGACTGAGTGAGTGGGAATGAAGAAGAGTGAAGGCGGTAATCCTTGCTATATGATGTACCTAGATAAAATGCAGGCACACAAGCTGTAATTCCTGGCATATGGAACAGCCATGGCAAAATTGCTGGTGCTGAAATACTGGGAATAATTCTTGGTACAAGGGAAGCTATGGCAAAATGCAGGTACTGGCATATTGGAGGTAATTCTTGGCATATGGGATGCGGCACCCAGGGAAAAATGCTGGTGCTGGCACACTAGAGCAGTGGTCTTCAAACTTTTTAATGCTGCACCCCCCCAGTAAAGAAATAAAATGCATCGACCCCCTCTCAAATTTTACACAATTATTCTATTAAACTGGCAATGTTTAAATATGTCTCGACTTATTCAAACACAAGACATATTTAAACATTGGAGTTAAAGTGTGTTAACATTTTCCCCAGCCAGGATATAAATGGCAAAAAAAACTAGTGATGGCCCATTACAGAGTGGCGTACTGCCGCTCATTTTCCCCCACCGCTTAAAACAAAGCACTACTATTAGCATAAAGCTTTGCTTGGCCAGAGCCTGGTGCCCCCCCTAGGATCGCTTGAGGCCCACATGGGGGGCCCTCCCCCCAGTTTGAAGACCCCTGCACTAGAGGTAGTTTGTTGTCTATGGGACGCCAGTGGTAAAATGCTGGCACTGGCACATTGGAGATTATTCGTGGCATATGGGACACCTATAACAAAACGCTGGTGCTACCATACTCAAGATAATTCTGGACATTAGTCAGGACAACCATAGCATATTGGGCCGGGGATGCAGGCAACCACAACAACATTCTGGCCTTGACATTCTAGTGGTAATTTTGACCATCGGGTCACCCATCACATATATATGGATGCAGTCAATGGCAACATTGTGCCACTGGCATACTGTATGTAATACTTGGCATTAAAAGAGTGCCCATGGCATATGGGAACCATCTTTACCAAAATAATGCTAGCCCTGACACATGGAGATAATTGTTAACATATAGGGGCACCCGCTGCACATTTTGAATTACATGGGAGTCAAATGTTTTCATTGACTTGGCACACCTTTAAAGTACTTCAGTATTTAGTAAGTGCACTTTGAGAGACAATGGTTTTTGAGCAAGTTTAATTGAAAATTCAGCTTTAAAGTACAATAATTAACCTCCTTTTTAAAAAGTGTTTTAGGGGGAGACACCCTATGAACCTTCCTTGAAGTTGGGCATACTCACTTTGCTTGCTCACAGGAATGCAGAGCAAATATTACACCACTCCACTTTCAAAGCAGCTTTTTGACTTTGTTCAACCCCTATATGTAAGCGACAGGCATTATTTATTTTCTTATTTAATTTCTTTTACAGCACTATGTGTCCGAGTGTAGGCTGACATAGCGATTTACATCATACTCACATACTGTACACAGAAAATGAATCATACAAGTGTGTAAATCAATTCATAGGAAATGTTACATAAGACAATGATGGTTACAAGGTGTAAAAGTAGCATATCTTCCATATTGGTTGGTATAATATGTTAAGAGTGCTTGGTCTGGTGAAACACAGACAAGAATTAAAACATAACACAGTGGTTGGGGTTGTCTGCACTAATGATAGTTTATTACTACCCAAAGAACCCTTTTTAGCAATATCAAAATAAAGAAAGATTGATTAAAAATGAAATAAGTTTCTATGCTTTGCCGTCTGCATGCAGCTCCTTGATGCTGGTTCATAGCACACTGTGCTGCAGTGGAAGGATTATAACTAGGATTTGCCACATTTGCCTTAAATCTTCATCTACTGCATAATATGCAGATTTTAAGGGCCCTTTTCAAATGTTGACTGGTCATCTTTCAGTTGCTATTGCTGTATTTGATTGTTAAACTGATACTAATGGGGTGAAACGCTTTCCCAGACTGGGATGACAATGTTACAAAGTGACAAAATAATGAAATATTACCATCAAAAAAGTGCATAATGTCTTTTCGTGCCCCAAAATTTAGTCAACTGCCAAATAATTTGGTCCTCCCTACCACATAATTCCAAAGGCACCAATTATAATTTATGAACTGCAAGTAACAAAAGGACGTCTATGCAGTAATCCATTGACCTTTCTACATAAAATACAAATCTGTGATCTGCAAGCTACACATTGTGTTTGCAGTAGGCATATAAACCCTCTCTGATAACTTTTGAAGAGTTAAACCTGACTAGACAAAACACAGATCTCCTCAGCAAGTAAATGCCACAAGTAAATAAAATATACTGGGCATGTTCTGGGTAGATTACTTAATGAAATTTGAACCGGCCAGGTCGAGATGAAAATCGTCACAACACCTGATCTGGCCTTCCAACAAGGACTTTCAGCCTTTGTGCACCCCCCCACCACCTCCCATTATGGCCTAAACGTGAAGTCCTAGTGGAGGAAGGGCAGGTAAAATGTGAATGACATTGCTTCACTTCTGGGACAGGCTGGCCCATGGGGGCCTCGGTGAGAACTGACAACTAGGTGAGAATGGCTCAACAGCCACAACAACACCTGGCCTCCTCGCACACTGTGGGCAGTTGACAGAGGCCCAAAATAAAAGCAGCCCCCTGCGGGCACTTAAGCACCGGCCCATCGACCCATGCCCAATTGCCCGCATTTGCAAACCAACCCTGACAGTGTGCCCGATTACAGATAATGCTCTGTCCCAAGGGCAGATGCCAACTTGTCGCTGCCCTTGGGCCAGCGTATTAGTGGAAGGTAGAGGTGAAAAAGTTGCTGTCTTAATTTTGTCTTTACCATTGGTGCCCCAAGGTTTAACACACAATTTCATTTCATTCGAGTAACCAACTTATCCTCTTTACTTTCCAAAGGCAGCAAATGGCAAGCAGTAATGGTGGAGCTTACTTTTAAATGTATTTTGTCAATAGTGTTATCGCTGCAGACCTAGAATAATGGTCCTACATAAACTGAAATCACCAGGTAAAAAAGGTATTTTGGACTCGTAAGACTTTATTGATGAATTTGTCAAACAAATAATTCTAATACACATTTATTAGGTCACATCCTTAGTTACATTGGTCTCACCTATTCTAGATGGTTCTTCTTATGCCACTCCACATACAATGACACACCCTACCTCTTCAACTGATCTGAACGAGGTACTACAGCATATGGATTTGCTCCTTCTCTTTAAGATGGACAGATCTATTTAATGATCTTATTATATTATAATTATATTACATTTCACAGCAGGTTACCTTGTGGGTTCTCTTCTATGGTCAAATCTTGTGGGTATTCGATCCCAAACTGTGGCTAAAAAGCAAATATTCAAAGTATGTAAGGTACAGATAGTGTCCACAGCTGAAAGATAGAATGCTTCAATACTTCCCAAACAAGAAATAGTATATTATAAATGGAGCCAGAAAAGAAATGGATCTGATATAATTTTAATAAAATCTAAGCTATATAGTTTCACAGGAAATGCTACTATTTCTTCTTTCTTTGGTTTATATGTTGCCTAATTTTGTAATGTTCTGTGGCATGTGCTAATGATTCTGACTTAAGGATCTACTTATAGATAGAGTTTTCAGATTGATAGTGGGTTGCAGTTTTTGATGTTCCATAGTAAGGTTGTTCTTTCTTTTCCCTTGTACCTATCAGAACTGGTGCTACGTGGATGTTGTCAAGGGCAAATTCTATTTCGGTGTTAACCATATTTTTAGGTCGAGCCTGAGCCAGCGCGCAAGCGCTGCTCTGGTGATCTGGGGTAGGTACTGTACTGAGGTGAAGCCCCGCCCATATTTTTCATTGGCTTGTGGCTTTGTCCTTCGTAACTGCTGCGTCTGATTCCTTAATAGGCTTGTTAGTCCCTCCTTAATACGGCCCTGTCGTCACTTGTAACCTCCCATGGCTACTGGCCCCTTTACTTCGTTGTTACACGGTATGTGTACTTTTTCTTTATTGAGCCGGGACAATGGCGGCCGCTTGATTTTCATGAGGCACTACACCGCACTTTATCTTTAACTCGCACCTTTCTGTTATTGTTCACGGGCCCACACATTCAACAATGGCGCCCGCAGCTTAAAGACCCTCATCCCATCCCGCCCCCGCGTGCCGCACTTTAACTTTTTGGTACATTTTCATAACAGCCTAGGAGCACTGTTTTCTTTAATTGCTTTTGTCCTGCATGACATGCTCTTCGGCAACGCGCTTTTTTTTTTTAAACCAGCCCCGCACGCCTTATGTTTCACTGCTCTGAAGAGGCGGCATGCGATGTGAGGGGCCGTCGTATATGTCAACCTTTTTGTTTCAATAAGGCGCTAACATGGCGCCCTCGTGCCTTTCTGTTATTGTACACGGGCCGACACAGTTAACAATGGTGCCCCCAGCTTAAAGACCCCCATCCTGCACCTGGGCACCGCACTTTAATTTAACATGAGCGCTGTGCTGCACTTAATATATTAGCAGGCGCCCACGTCCAACCCGTTCCTACTGCGGAAGCTGAGGGTGGCGGCAGGATAGGGCTCGGCCACCTCCTGGCAGGCGGCGGGCGCAGTAGCAGCTCCTCGCAGTCCTGAACTTCAGCCGCTGGCAGCACCATGACGGAGAGCACCGGCCTCGAGAATCACAGCATCAAAAGTTTCAAGAATAAGTGTGCGATGTGGACACCATGAAGATACCGTAGAACTGCGAATCTGCCCATTGACGATCTGATAAAATCTTGGATTCTGCCCATCCTCGTGAAGTGTCTAGAAGTAGAGAAGTATGTTTTTGTTCTGCTATCGATTGTTTTTAAATGCTGCTGAATTTGTGCCTAATATTTGCACTTGCACAAGAATTTAATGACAGTGTTTTCGTTTGAATTTTTTTTTTTGTCTTGTACTTTTTTATGTGCTACGTCACTCATCATATCAGAGTTAAGTTAAGCACCTCGAAATAACCAACCTAAAACAACTGTGCAATGAACCAACACACATCAAAGGAGCAACTCTGGACGCGATCATCACCAGAAATGAACTAGTCTCTCTGAGATCAATCTCGCCCATTGACTGGTCTGACCACCACCTCATTTTGTTTAATATCAACTCACCTGTCAGACACCAACCAATACAATCCGACAAACCCAAACACTGGATCAGGAACATCAATAAAGTCCCTATCCCTGAACTTGAATCCAAGATTCTTGCCCATCTACAGTCCCAGCCTACCACTATGTCGGCCGATGACCTTACAGCTCACTTTAACTCAACAATAACGGAGGTGCTAGATCAAGTAGCGCCACTCAAACTTAAACAATTGAGATCGATCAAATCTAAATCATGGTTCAATGTGGATCTCAATACCGAAAGACGACAACTCAGACTTGCTGAAAGGACTTGGAGACAAAACCCATCAACAAGGCACCTAGCGCTACTTAGGTCTGTTCGGTCAGAATATAAGAAGCACATCTTTAGAGAAAAGGCCTCATTCTTCCGCAGCCAACTAGACCAGGCTAAGAATAGACCTAGAGAACTCTTCAATATTGTCAAAAGGCAAACGAACCGCGAATCCCCTCACAAAATTAAAGCGACCAAGGATCGATGCAAAGGAATTGCCAGCTTCTTCACAGACAAGGTCACAAAAATTGAGCAATCCTTCATCCAAACCTCCATTACACCTGCAATCTCAACCTGCCCCCCAATACTCGCCCTCGACCAAGCAGATCTCAATCATACCAAGGACAACCAGGTCCGCTGCCTACTGAAAAATGATGCAAATTGGTCGGACTTCGAACTTGTGTCAGAAAATGAGGTCTTCAATATAATTGCGAGCTTAAAGCCTACCTCCCACACTATGGACCCTCTCCCAGCCACTATTGTACAAAAACTCAACCACATCATTACCCCTTTCTGGACTAAAATCATCAACTCCTCTCTCACATCAGGCTGTGTCCCAGACTCCCTTCAATTAGGACAAATCACACCCATACTCAAAAACCAGGAGCCGACCCTAATGATTTCAACAATCTCAGACCTATCTCCAACCTCCCGTTCCTAGCCAAAACCTTGGAGAAGTGCGTTCTCCAACAACTGAACAAACATATTGATGATTTCAACCTCCTTGACACCTTTCAATCAGGATTCAGGAAAGGGAGTAGCACTGAAACAGCCATGCTCAATATTTCAGACGATATCTACAGAGCCTTAGATGAAGGTGAAGCCTGTCTTCTCATCCTTATTGACCTATCTGCGGCTTTCGACACAATTAATCACCTAGCTTTACTTGAGACTCTGAAGGGCTGTTCTGGCATTGATGGCATGGTACTAAAATTGTTTGCTTCCTACCTCCAGCACCGGTCGGAACAAATTAAAATCAACTCCTGTCTCTCTAAGCCAACACGAGTCACACTTGGGGTCCCTCAAGGCTCGATCCTCTCCCCTGCCCTCTTCAATCTCTTCATGGAACCCCTGACAATCATTCTGAAAGAAGCAGGAGTTAAATATCATCTATATGCAGACGACACTAATCTCTACTACAAAATCAAATCACCCAGCGACATCCAACACCTCAATGTCACACTAACCAAGATCCAATCCTGGTTTAACGCAAACCACTTAAAGTTGAACCCAGACAAAACGGAATTAATACTGTTCGCTACAAAAAGTAACCACCTTCCTATCCATGACTGGCTCAAGAACCTGGATGCCCTAAACTGCTCCCTCGCTATAACCAACTCGGTTAAGTCACTAGGCATTACCTTGGACAAGAACTTCTCGATGAAGGACCACATCAAAAACTCTGCAAAAAGTGCGCTGTATTCACTAAAACACCTGAAGAAAATGAAACCTTTCATTCCCCAAGACGATTTCAAGATTGTTGTTCAATCCCTAGTCCTATCCAAACTGGACTACGGGAACGCTATCCTTAGAGGGACGCCAAAAGCTCACATAGCCCCACTAAGGTCAGTCCTTAACATGGCTGCTCGACTCATAACGGGGGTTAGAAAGTTTGATCACATCACACCATCCCTCCACTCCCTCAACTGGCTACCCATTGAAGGCAGATGTATCTACAAATTGGCCTGCATCACACACAAAACCCTCCACTCACATTCCCCCAACTACCTAAACAGCAAACTGGTCAAAGCTGGAAGATCCAGATCCCTGAGAATCTCCAACTCACTTCTTCTCATCCCTCCGAAATTCAAAAAGTCAACCACTCAGTCCCGATCCTTTTCTGGTAACGTACCCAGGATATGGAACTCACTCCCGATTGACCTCAGATGCAACCCCTCCTTCCCGTGCTTCAAAAGGGACCTGAAACTCCTTCTCCTCAAGAAATACCTTACCGAACAAGTCAACGAATCACGACTCCAATAACCTAGTTGACTCCCTGCTCATTTGTCCATCTTGGATAAGTGGAGTTTCGACTGCTTCAACCTCGGGAGCTCCCCCCCTATCCTTCACTGTATGCCTAATTATAATGTGTTGCTTATATCCTCATGCACCCTTATGTCCTGCTATGCAATGTATGCCTAATTATAATGTTTAGCTTATATCTTTATACATCCCTATGTCATGCTATGTAATGCACCTATGTATGTAAAGCGCTCTGATAGCCCCGGGTCTAGCTAGCGCTATATAAACCCTATAAAATAAAAAATAAAAAAATAAACCTTGTGTATTCTATTGGTTCATTAGGCGATCGTGCTGATAAAAAAAAACTCTCCGATAAAAAGTTAACTAAATAATAGACATAGGGCCCTTCATTTATTTGCCCTTGACGTGCAGTAGCCACGCAGTCTGGATCAGTCACGTGCCACTTCCTTTGAGACCCCGTCAGAGAGAAGAGACCTTGTAAAAACTAAGCTGCAGTTGGGTGATGCATATACCCAGCTTAACGTAATGTTCAATAAATATAACTTTGTCAAAAAATAAAAACAAATTATTAATAAAATAAACAGCTGGTGTTGACAGTCCTGCTTCTCTAGCCTGAAATAGTAGGTATTTGTAGCTGTATCCAATTATGTTACATCTCGCATAGGGCTCTCTGATTGGAGGAGTCAATTAGAGTAGCCAATAATTTTACATAAATGGCAGCACTAACGTTCCTACAATTAGAAACATAGCAGCACGGTTTACGGAAAATACCTACAATTTTAAATTTCATAAAGATGAAACTTGCCAATATAAAGTACTTGGCAGTGAAAGTGGAGATTTTCCCTGCCATTCGCCTCTTGGCTGTCACCTTTCACCTCCTAGTTGTTTCCTTTCATCTTGAAACTCAGGCCAGGGAAGGCGCAGCCGGACCCGATGGGGCTCCAGGGCAAATGCCGCCCGGAGGGGGGAAGTCCCCCCCCCGTCGCGGAAGCCCGTGAAACAGGGGGCGACCAGGATTCGTTGCCCCAAAGTAGCCGACTGCCCCCCCCCCAATCATGGGGCGAGGCGGCAAGCAGCTGGGGGAGTTAAGAAGGGGCGCTGGCCCGGAGTCAGCACTCAACCCCCCCACTGCAGGAGGAATACGGAAGACATGCCCACTACCAGGATTGCCGTGCGGAGAGTCGGAGTGGGACGCTGCATCCTACTGAGGAGCCATGGACGATGCGAGTGGCGAGCGACGGGGATCAACCTGGGCACATGCCCAATCGGACTTGTGGTGAGGCCTAGACGCCAGCACCGGGGTTCATGACGCAGCGGCCTAATGCACCTATAGCAAAGACCTGTTTAGTGGCGATGGCAGGCCTGGGCCAGCACCGGTCTTGATAGGAGCGCCACATCGAGATTGTGGGGTGGTGTGCCCGGAGCTGCTGCCTGGCAGGGATCAGGCTGGCACCGCACCCCACGGGAGGTCGGTGCGGGCGGCGGTGCCCCTGAGCCCATAGTTGACGTCGTATAGAGGAGGTGAGCACAGGGCTGGGGACGGGCTGCAGGAGTCCCAGCCATGCAGGTAGCATGTTCGCAGCCCCTCCCTCCCCGAGTCTGCTGTGCTATGCAAGGATGGCTAGCGCTGGGCATTGCAGGCAGCGGTGGGGAGCGAAGGGAAATCAGTGGGCTTACAGCATGGGTGCATTGCTCTCGCTGGAGCGGCTGCAGGGGGTGAATGGTGTGCTCATGGGGGCGGCGACTCGGCCGGCCCCAAAGGGAGAGAGAGAGGAGAGGCACTTTGCTCATGGGGACCGCTTTTGCATGAGTGAGGCTCTTGTCGCATGTCTCGGAGAGAGGCGAGTGAGGGAAGTGTTGCGGTCAGGGTTTTTTGTTTGAACGAGTCACCGTGCAGTATGCTGCAGTGTGTAGGGCTTGCGGCCTACCTGAATTGGCCATGTGTTTCTTTGTTCCCCTGGGTAGGGCCAGGCACCGGAACACAGGATGGTGAAGGGACAACTTCCCGGTGAGTGGCCTTGGGGATGGGAAACACGGTTTATGATGGGGGAGGGGATTGGGCTGAAGAACGAAATGCTGTTGCGGCAGAACACGAGAGAAACTCTGCATTGAGCCCACAGCTTTAATGGCCAGCACGGTGTGTATCTTTGATGGAGAGAGCACTGCACGCCTCAATTGTGGCAATGCGGGACTGACAGGGCTGCATGCCATATGCCCGGCGGAGGGGAGCGGAACAGTTGGCCAGGGCCTACGCAAGCGTAGCCGGAGATTCGCTGGAAGTCGGGGGCATTGGACAGGGGCCGGCATCGCGGATGAGGATGGCAGAACTAGTGGTGCAAGTTGGAGTGCAGCCTGCGCGAGTGGGGTGTATGCAGGGGATTGAGACAGGATCCGCCTTGGAGGAGCTTCGGTCGGAAAGCACCAAGTATTTAACATTACAGGAAATAGGGCGGAGCACACATTTCTCACATTGTGCATGCTAGTGGGCCTATACCCACCAGCAGGCCGGGCTGGATGTACGGTTGGCAGCAGAATGGTGTCTGCCTCGCTACCGGTCCCAGTGGGGGGCCATGCCCTCCGCCTCTGCATTTTCAGGCGAACAGTAAAGGTCGAGATAACCTCGGTGATTAATGTCCTGCCAGTGGAAGGACTGGATTTTTGTCAGGTAAAATTGCACATTGTTTCAAACACTGGCTTTTCCTTGAATTTATTTTAACTTGGGCGATGTGTGAGAGTCTATTATAGGCATTTTGCAACAAAATGTTTCATTTGTTTCATGGAACATCCATGCAGAAGTTTCTTTAGATCAAAACAGGTCTTCTCCCATTCATAGGTCACGGGGATTATGTGTAGGATTAGTGAGCTGTCACAATAGTGGAAACACATCACTATCCCTTCAATATTAGATGTAAACACAGTTAGAATTTGGATCAGTGTCCTATGCAGGCGGCGACTTGGCAAAAGAGGCCATGACGGAGCTGAAACTCGATCATAAATTGAAAGCTGTAGGCCAGCTTATAAAATATCGCAAGATTAGCGCACAACGTGGCACCGTCTTTGTACGTTCTGGGGGGAGGAGGGGGTGTGCAGCAGTTGCTTTATCTCCATGACCCCACAATATAACATAAGAAAAAAAATTACAATTATTAAAAGGAACCGGTTTGCACTATGTGAACAGCATCAGTTTGGGTTGCATACAGTTGGCTCCTCTTTACTGATGTCAACAGAGAACAGGCAAATATACGAGAGACCTCAGTGCCTCCCATCCTTGAAAGACTCACTCCACAATTCCTGAAGAGCCAGCCAGGGTCAGTGTTTTTACCCTTAATCAAACTGTTTCCTTTTAACTCCATTGTACAAGGGTCACTGTAATCATCATAAAACCACTTCCCATCTATGGGCAATTAGTAATGTAAACAGCATGTGCGTCCAATGTGTGATGTCGAAATTAAGCCAGCACGTATAAAATAGATCTCTTTTCCAAACCAGCTGCCACATGTCTAGAAAAGGAGGCTACACAAGCCAGAGATCTTCTGCTCTTTTGCATTAGGCAGCATATACTTTGAAGAACAGCTGCAGCTGCTGTAATTCCTTCTAACAGTCCTATTTTTTGATGAACATACTGGTTTTAGAACAGACACTGCCAATTAGACACAGTGGAAAAATGTAAATTGCGTTTTATATATAGGAACAAGGATGCCACTGATTTAACCATGCAAGAAATGAAACCTGGCAGCACGCCTGCTGACATTAGTTGACTTCTCAAGTAAATGTTTGTCTCCTTGGGTCTGACTTGCCATAGTGTAGCTATACAGAGAAGTTGCCGTAAAACCAAGTCTGCACCCATGGGCAAGGTGACCAGCCTCATGCACCCAATGCTTAATTTGTAATAAGCGTTGGGGTACTTGTCAGGAGGCCCCCTGAGCTTGCACCACCCATTGTCCCTGACAGCGCTACAAACGACAATGCCAACACAACTACTAACCATCACATTCCTATAGGTGTGACAATTCAGACTACGCCAAGCCACACAAAGCTATGAGAAAGCGGTTGTAAGACTGCCACCTCTTGGCAGCCCACTTAGTACTTGGGAGGAATAATTGAATCAGTAGTTAGCATTCGCAGTTCACATTCCACCATCTTCCGCTACAGGGAGAAAGCGCTGTAGTCTCCCACAACTATCAGAAGCACACTGGTGCTTTGTGATGCCGGACCCTGGCATTATTAAGTAATATATGGGTTCCGAAAGGCCTGGGCGGCGGGCAGGAGCTGAAATAGAGTACATAAGCACAGCTACCCTCTCCCATCTGGGTAACCAGCTAGGAAACCGATTGGGGGCACAACAAAGGACTGAGACTAGCATACCCTTCAGGAGCAATAGCTTAGGGGCAAGGTATTGGCCATCTGGAGTCTCAAGCCCCCCAACCCCCCTAATTGCAAGGGTCAAGTACCTCTGATGGAGGCAAGGATTTCTTAATGTCATAGCGGGGATTCCAGGCTACTGCAGGGCGCAGCTTCAGGAAGGGTGTCACACCACTCATAAGGAATGTACGCTAGAGGAAAGAGTGGGTACAAGTGCATTAAACAGGCATGACGAATCAGGCCCCCAACGCCAGCCAATTTAGTAGGCAGGGAGGCCATGAGAATTAAGGATGGGAAACGCAGTCAAATTCTTTTAATTAGATGGTAACAACCGTGAGGCTCCACTGCCTGTAGAAAAACGACGGAAGTCCTCTGCCTAAGTTGCAGCCCAACTAGTGCGGGGAAGTAGCATTGAACCAGTGAATTAGCATTAACGAGTCCAAATCCCACCGCTTATCCTTACTGGGAGCAAGCAGGGTACTCTCCCACAACTGTCAGCAAGCACGATAGTGCATTATGTGATGCTGGGAACATAGCATTTAAGGAATATAGGGGTTTTGTGCTGTCATCCCGGCTCATGCCCCGGAACAGGAAAGGCCCTAATTCATTTGAAGCTAGTTAAGCTGGAAGGAGGAGCCATAGGACTACCGGGCTTCTGAAGGGGGCACAGTTTACAGTAACCCACCACTGCCCGGGCAGGGCATGTCAGAGGAGCCGAATCGCACGGGCGGAATCAGTGGGAAGTGGCGCAGCATGTCTTCTGTGCATCCGCACCAGTGTCAACCGATTAAGGATGAGCATTCACATGAGGAGGAAATGTTTCACCCAACCACAAGGGTCCACAAAGAATCAACAGGGCGGCTTAGTGGGCAGCAGACAGAATACACAATAGTGGAAATTAGAAGCTAGTTCATTCTAAGGAGCCACGACCTCTCACATGATAGTCTCCTGCACGTGTCAACCGTTTAGATTGGAGTGCTCTGGTCGGCGGACTTCAGTTAGCCCCCACTGATGTTTCATTATTACAGGAGATCTGAATATTAATTGACAGTATGGGCAGCAGGGGCAGTTAGTGAAACAAGAGTACAGGGGCAACGGAGTCGGGGGAATCCACGACTCGTCCAAAAAGTTAGCGGGAAGGGTTTTCTAAGGTTTGTAAAAGGTGCAGAGGGGCCAAGAACCAATACCCAGTCCCGGCCGACATGCTTTGCCTTCAAACACTGAGGTCAGGGAAATAAGCATCCAAGGGCCATGTCACCAGCGGAGCCCCCGCAGGTGAGGACAGCCAGTGGTAAAGAACTCTGACAGCGGGTCAGCTGGAGAAGCGCCAGGCACAGCGGGGCTAGCGGCCCACGGGACGGCTGACCCGCCCAGCAGGCAGCTTAGGGTCTAAGTTATAGCCCGCAGAGTATGGGGAGGGGCAGCAACCATGGGGCGGCTGATAAGCAAAGCGTGAACCAAATATCACCATGGCAAAAGATAGGTAGGGCTGTGGCTGGGAACCTTGTGCTTCATGGGCAGATCAACATCAGGACAACAGGTTATCACCTGGAGGATGGGGTCCACTCAACCATGGTAGGCATAGACACTGGGTATAGTGGGGGTCCTGGAACTGTGGGGTTTCTCTTGAATAGGCGGAAGGGGGAGCTGGAGCAGATGGGTTTCTCATGAGTAAGGAGGGGAAGAGGGAACAGGGGGAGCTCCCTCCGATCGTCAAACCGTAGGTAGCATGGCAGAAGAAACCCAGGAAAGATACACAAAAGAGAGAAAATTTACTAGAGGTAGATGGAAGGCTCTCACAGTGTCCTTGGGATGCCTCACGGCAGGGGCACTGAGGGAGCTAATGACGGCACACAACCACAGGCAGAGTAGATGTGATGCTCCCACAGGGCCCTCGGGATGCCTCTTGGCAGGGGTACTGAGGGAGCTAAATGACAGCACAAAGCCACAGGCAGAATAGATGAAATGCTCACACAGGGTCCTTGGGATGCCGCACAGCAGGGGCCCTTGAGGAGCAGGCGAGTGGCCAACAAAGGGTCCAGGGCAAGCGGAACAGCACTTGCAGCCTGGGCAGGTCCTGACGGACACCCACAAAATTTGGTAGCAAGGTGAAGCCTGGAACCGCAGACACAAAGGCCCGGCAAAAGGGGCACCTCGCAAAATTGACTGTCTGGGAACAAGCAACGAGAATTAATGTACAAGGACAATGGAGATATACGATAACATGGATGTTTATGAATGACCAAGTGAAATTGCGAAATGTACAACCATTTTATGTTTAAATAAACTGCGACCTTTTCCAGGCACCAAATCACGTTGTCAGTGGAATAATTAAAAGGTGAAAGGGACACAGTTATGTGGGCAGGGGGGGAGAGGATGGACTCGCCCCTGGGAGGAGTTGAAACCAGGGCTAGGGAAGGTGCAGCCGAACCCGATGGGGGTCCAGGGCAAACGCCGCCCGGAGGCGGGAAGCCCTCCCCCCACGTCGCGGAAGCCCGCGAAACAGGGGGCGACCAGGATTGGTTGCTCCAAAGTAGCCGACGCCCCCCCCAATCAGGGGGTGAGATGGCAAGCAGCTGTGGGGGGTTAACAAGGGGCGCTGGCCTGGAGTCAGCACTCAACCCCACCACTGCAGGAGGAAGACGGAATCCCACCCACCCACACCAAAGGAAGCGGGCATCGCAGCCGCAAATAGAGGTGAGGCAGAAGAAACCCAGGAAAGATACACAAAAGAGAGAAAATTTACTAGAGGTAGATGGAAGGCTCACACAGTGTCCTTGGGATGCCTCACAGCAGGGGCACTGAGGGAGCTAATGACGACACACAACCACAGGCAGAGTAGATGTGATGCTCCCACAGGGCCCTTGGGATGCCTCACGGCAGGGGTACTGAGGGAGCTAAATGACAGCACAAAGCCACAGGCAGAATAGATGAAATGTTCACACAGGGTCCTTGGGATGGCGCACGGCAGGGGCCCTTGAGGAACAGGCGAGTGGCCAACAAAGGATCCATGGCAAGCGGAATGGCACTTGCAGCCCGGGCAGGTCCTGACGGATGCCCACAAACTTCAGTAGCAAGGTGAAGCCTGGAACCGCAGACACAAAGGCCCAGCAAAAGGGGCACCTCGCAAAATTGACTGTCTGGGAACAGGCAACGAGAATTAATCTACAAGGACAATCAAGATATACGATAACATGGATGTTTATGAATGACCAAGTGAAATTGCGAAATGTACAACCATGTTATGTTTGAATAAACTGCGACCTTTTCAAGGCACCAAATCACGTTGTTAGTGGAATAATTAAAAGGTGAAATGGACACAGTTATGTGGGCAGGGGGGGAGAGGATGGACTCGCCCCTGGGAGGGGTTGAAACGCGGGCCAGGGAAGGTGCAGCCGAACCCGATGGGGGTCCGGGGAAAACGCTGCCCGGAGGCGGGAAGCCCTCCCCCCACATCGCGGAAGCCCGCGAAACAGGGGGCGACCAGGATTGGTTGCCCCAAAGTAGCCAATGCCCCCCCAACCAGGGGGCGAGATGGCAAGCAGCTGTGGGGGGTTAAGAAGGGGCGCTGGCCCGGAGTCAGCACTCAACGCCCCCACTGCAGGAGGAAGACGGAATCCCACCCACCCACACCAAAGGAAGCGGGCGTCGCAGCCGCAAGTAGAGGTGAGGCGGAAGAAACCCAGGAAAGACACACAAAAGAGAGAAAATTTACTAGAGGTAGATGGAAGGCTCACACATTGTCCCTGGGATGCCTCACAGCAGGGGCACTGAGGGAGCTAAATGACAGCACAAAGCCACAGGCAGAATAGATGAAATGTTCACACAGGGTCCTTGGGATGGCGCATGGCAGGGGCCCTTGAGGAGCAGGTGAGTGGCCAACAAAGGGTTCAGGGCAAGCGGAATGGCACTTGCAGCCCTGGCAGGTCCTGACGGACGCCCACAAACTTCGGTAGCAAGGTGAAGCCTGGAACCGCAGACACAAAGGCCCGGCAAAAGGGGCACCTCGCAAAACTGACTGTCTGGGAACAGGCAACGAGAAGTAATGTACAAGGACAATCAAGATGTACGATAACATGGATGTTTATGAATGACCAAGTGAAATTGCGAAATGTACAACCATGTTATGTTTGAATAAACTGCGACCTTTTCAAGGCACCAAATCACGTTGTCAGTGGAATAATTAAAAGGTGAAAGGGACACAGTTATGTGGGCAGGGGGGGAGAGGATGGACTCGCCCCTGGGAGGGGTTGAAACGTGGGCCAGGGAAGGTGCAGCCGAACCCAATGGGGGTCCGGGGCAAACGCTGCCCGGAGGCGAGAAGCCCTCCCCCCATGTCGCGGAATCCCGCGAAACAAGGGGCGACCAGGATTGGTTGCCCCAAAGTAGCCGACGCCCCCCCCAATCAGGGGGCGAGACAGCAAGCAGCTGCGGGGGGTTAAGAAGGGGCGCTGGCCCGGAGTCAGCACTCAACCCCCCCACTGCAGGAGGAAGACGGAATACCACCCACCCACACCAAAGGAAGCGGGCGTCGCAGCCGCAACTAAAGGTGAGGCGGAAGAAACCCAGGAAAGATACACAAAAGAGAGAAAATTTACTAGAGGTAGATGGAAGGCTCACACAGTGTCCTTGGGATGCCTCACAGCAAGGGCACTGAGGGAGCTAATGACGACACACAACCACAGGCAGAGTAGATGTGATGCTCTCACAGGGCCCTTGGGATGCCTCACGGCAGGGGTACTGAGGAAGCTAAATGACAACACAAAGCCACAGGCAGAATAGATGAAATGCTCACACAGGGTCCTTGGGATGCCGCACGGCAGGGGCCCTCGAGGAGCAGGCGAGTGGCCAACAAAGGATCCATGGCAAGCGGAATGGCACTTGCAGCCCGGGCAGGTCCTGATGGACTCCCACAAACTTCGGTAGCAAGGTGAAGCCTGGAACTGCAGACACAAATGCCCGGCAAAAGGGGCACCTCGCAAAATTGACTGTCTGGGAACAGGCAAGGAGAATTAATTTACAAGGACAATGAAGATATACGATAACATGGATGTTTATGAATGACCAAGTGAAATTGCAAAATGTACAACCATTTATTTTTTTATTTATATATAAAGTTTTATATAGCGCGAACATGATCCCGAGGGATATCAGAGCGCTTTACAATTACGGATGGTCAAGGTTATGCAGGCGTCAAATACATTCCAAAGGAACAGTTACAAAGGGTGCAACACATCATCACAGTAGTTAAAAGAAAAAAAAGAAAAAAAAATATCGGGACTAGGAGGGGGAAGAAAAGATTAGGTAAGTGGATATAATACATCAGTACAGTGGATGAGGGTGTAGGTCCAGTATCTTCAAACAATTGATCGGAGCCCAATTAGGGTAAGAACTTGCACATAAGGAATCGTTTTACTTCCATGGCAACCGTGGAGGTGAGTCTGCGAATTTCAGGAGGGAGAGAATTCAAGATCCGTGGAGCAGAGCCGGAGAAAGCTCTTTGACAAGTTCTCTTTATTCGAAATATCTGTGGTTTCAGAAGGAAGGTGTTAGCGCTTCTTGAGGGTCTACCATCTCCAGATAGTTCTAGCTTTTGGCATAGGTACTTGGGGGTTTTGAGATGGAGAGCTTTGTGAGTCAGACAGGCGATCTTTAGCTGTATTCTTGCTTCAAAAGGCAGCCAATTTAGAGATTTTAGGACTGGGGAAATGTGTGCAGATCTTTTAGTGCCCGTGGTCAGTCTGGCCGTCACATTCAATACAGCTTTAAGTGGGGCCAAGGTATATTTCGGGAGGCAACATAGTGTAGCACTGCCATAGTCTAGCCTCGGCAAAACCAGCGCTTGAACAACCTGCTTGAAGTCAGCTTATGGGAAGAAAGGTTTGAGATTCCTGAGTAGTCTCATCTGGTGATTCGCTCCCTTGCAAACCTTACTAATGTGGTTCTTCAAATTTAGGTGTTTGTCCAGGGTGATTCCGAGCGATTTGGCTGAATCAATGACAGGGGGGCAGTTGAAAGCAGTGAGATGGTTCATCCAGAGGTCTACCTTGGGGGTATGATTCGGAGGAGAAATGAGCAAGAATTCGGTTTTGGAAGTGTTGAGTAGGAGGTGGTTTCTCCGTTAGCCAGTTTTGAGTGTTCATGAGGGTAGTGTTGAGTGATGTGAGATTGTCAGGGGAGGAGATTTTCAGGTAGAGTTGCGTGTCATCTGCGTACATGTGGAAGAGAATGTTCATTGAGTTTAGTGCATTTGCAAGTGGTTCCAAGAATAGGTTGAATAGTATGGGGGATAAGGCGGACCTTTGTGGGACACCCATGGATACAGGCGTGGGCTAGGATAAGGAGTGGTTCACCTTTATTCTTTGGGATCTGTGGTGGAGGAAGGACGAGAACCATTGCAGCACCAGACCAGAGAGGCCCATCCTGTGTTCCAGAACTGATAGTAGGTTGTCGTGATTTACAGTGTCAAATGCAGAGGAAAGGTCAAGGAGGATCAGGAGGCAGGATTCGTTGTGGTCGAGCATTTTTAGAATGTCATCGCAAACATGAATGAGAGCCGATTCAGTGCTGTGTCCGCTCCGAAAGCCAGATTGGTGATGGTCTAGGAGTTGGAAATTTTCAATGTGAGCACAAAGTTGAGATAGGACACATTTTTCAAGGAGTTTGGCCAGAGTAGTGATGTTGGAGATAGGGCGGAAGTTGTTACGGTCTGCACTATCAGCATTAGGTTTTTTTAAGATAGGGGAAACCTGAGCTGCTTTTAGGCAGTCAGGGATCGTACCTTGAGACAGAGAGGCATTGACAATCTTTGTCCAGAGGGGGGTGAGGACTTCCTTGATTTCTTTGAAGACGGAGGGTGGTAGCGGGTCATTAAAGTGATTGGATGGGTGGATATTCTGAAGAATTTTGTTGATGTCTCTTTCGCTAAAAGGGGTGAAAGTGTCCCAAGAGACATTGTTTTTGGTGCTCAGACTAACTGGATCGGGCAGTTCAGCGGGGGATGGGGGGGTGCGCAAGGCAATAGGATGGTAAAGAGGCCTTTGTAGATTCCAGTTCAATATTGATGAGTCTCGATTTCTCAGAAAAAAACGTATCCAAAGCGTTGCAAGAGGGTGGGCTGTGTCCTGGGTCAGACTGAGTGGGTGCGTCACACAATTGTTGTTTAACAATTTCAAAAAGTTTCCTGGGACGATTAGAGGCTTGGTTAAGTTGAGATCTGAGGTAGTCGGCCTTGGCGCTCTTGATTTGTTTGTTATAGGAGCTCCTTACCGTTCTGAGGACTTTTAGCTGATCCGAGGAAGGGTTGGATTTCCAAGATCGTTCAGTTGCTCTTAGGTTGCGTCGTTCGGAGTTTAAGTTGTCTTTAAACCATGGTTTCGAGATTTTTGTTGATGCATTTTTTTGTTGGATCGGTGCAACGGAGTCCATGATACTTGAGATAGTAGAGTTGTAAAAGTCCGTGAGTAAGTGAACCTCTGGCTTGACAACTTGGGCGGAAAGGGCCAGTTTACATTGGGTTGCTAGTTCAGCTGTATTGATATGTCTAAGGTCCCTTTTCCATACCTTTAGTTTCTTCAATTGAGGCTTCCTCACGGACACCTCCTGGTTAATGTAAAAGAGGATGATGTGATGGTCAGACCAGTCGCAAGGGGAGATGTTATCCAGAGATATGGTGTTTCCTTTGGAGATGATGAGATCCAGGATTTCTCCTTTATTATGTGTTGGTCTGTAGCAGTATTGGGTCAGCTCGTGATCATCTAAGAAGGATTTAAGGCATGTAGCAGCTTGGTCATTGGGGTTAGACCAATGAAGGTTGAAATCACCGAGGAAGATTTGGGGAACTGCGGAATCGACATTACCGGAGATGATTTCTAGTAATTGTTCGATGAAGGATAGATTGTCCCCCGGGGGGTGATAGAAAGTGTGTAATTTGCATATCGGGATGTGAATACTTAAAATGTTGAGACAGAGGTATTCACTGGAGGAGGGCGCAGAGGTCTCAGAGTGAGAGACCGAGAGAGTGCTCCGATGAATACAACCATGTTATGTTTGAATAAACTGCGACCTTTTCAAGGCACCAAATCACGTTGTCAGTGGAATAATTAAAAGGTGAAAGGGACGCAGTTATGTGGGCAGGGGGGGAGAGGATGGACTCGCCCCTGGGAGGGGTTGTCGCTGCTGCCTTTTCCCATACCTGCTGCTGCCTTACACATCGGGTTCGTCGTGCTACTGGTGTTCCACTGTCGCTCCTTAAACATCTGAAGCTACTCGTAGGTATTCCAAATTACCCACTCCTCTCACTGCCCGTTTTTCGACCTTCGCCAAACATAAACTCATGGCACGTAGGCACATAACACTCGTACACACATTCTCACTCCCCAGAAGCTAACACTCTCAGAAAAGCAGACATTCTCTCACACATAATAATTAACACACTAAAAAAACACACGCATGCACACCCCGAGATAGACACAGCTAGCACTATAGCCTGTAATTATTTGCAGACTTGTCTCGTTTATTGCTCTTTCTGGAGCATGCATGTTCTAATTTCTAAGAATGACACAGCACTCACAATGATGAGTAGGAAGCTGTTTTTAATAGTGCTGCTTTGTGGTGCCACCAGATATTTACAAAGCATGTAAATGTCTGGTCTACTCGCAATAAATCCAACTGGTCGCATCGTCTCTCCAATAGTCATGTCCTTAACTTTTCAGCCACAAACACTCATATTTCTAAATATGTGTAAAACTTTTAAAGTTAAACAGTGTTGTTCCTGCTTACATTTCACATGATTTATTTAATCCTAAATTTCCATATAAGTGTTTGATTTTTCCAGGATATTTTTTTTCCAGCCAGCATATTACTCTTGTCTCTCCTCCCTCATAACCTATTTCCCATTTTCAGGTTCTCCAGCACCGCAAGATAATACAAATTGGAATAGCGCTATGCCAATATCATCACTCTACTGCATTTAAAAAAAAAACAAATAAAAAAACATTGCCATTTCAAACGACAAAAGCTCTAACTTCCACAAATGCGAGACCGATTGCATTGCAAATGCTTGTTTTATACTGTTGTCAATATAATTAAACAAAAAAGACAGGGAGTGCACGTGTTGCAAATAGGCTGGGGTTGGTAAAAGCATCCTTCCCCTACTTGTCAACAGAAGCGGTTGATTTGTTAGGAAACATTTGCCAGCTGTTCTTGATGTAGCATAATGAAGCACTGCATTTGATGATGTGTCGGGAAGACTCACCTTTCACTGCCACAATACTGCTGTACTTTTGCAGAATTTCAATGCACAGAGCTTCAGAGATCAATTTCGACAAACTCACTGTTCCCAAATTACAGACCTTATTCTTTCTCTTCCTCCAGGAATAAAAGCCGGCACTGCTCTACCTGACCTGTGGCCTTTTGGTCACATTGTACAGTTAGAGACTTAATAGTCTGCTCTGTTCCCCCAGCACATGAGGAATTTACATCTATTTGCAGGCACATCAGACAAGGGCACTTATTTCGGGGTCGTGACCCCGCCATTGAAACCCACTGATTTATAAGATCTCAAAATGGAAGGAACAATAGCGTCGTACTTGCTATTCTAAGGAGCACTGGCGGGACGTCGGGCAATTTGCATACTGTTCCAGAAGACCTGATTGGGAGGTTAATGAGACATTTCAGATGTCATTGCTTGTATCAGAGAAACAAGGTGCAACGCAGGAACCTATAGGAGGCGCCTAAGGGACCCTTATCCCCTGAGCCCAGGAATAGTTTGAAATAACATCATCGCACTAGCAAACTCTTATCTGCCTTAGGAACGACGTCGATTTATTGCTTGGTTCACTCTGATGAGGATGCCCTACCAAGGAAGTCCGTCTGAGCAGCATCATCGCCCTGCTAGTGTCATTCTGGAAAGTAACACTGATGGATTCGATGAGAGGACACTATTAATATTCGTATATGCCCGATTGCCCCTCTGTGATTTATTTCAGTTTAACCCAGATCAGGGCACAAATCCTAAAAAAAGGAGTGGAGCGACTAACTAAGTTAGGCAGTATGCAAGCGACATCAGGGCGCGTGACGTCACAGCGCTTGACGTCACAGTGCGTGACATGGCATGTGGCATCACAGGATGTGACCTCACTGGTAGTGACATCAGATATTAAGACCTCACACATATGTTTAGCAAGTCTATCATGACTACATTTAAGCGCATTAGGAGATTACCACATTTTATTTTGTGTCAGGGTTGTGGCAAAAAAGTGGCGCAACCCCAACACAAAATCTGGGCCTCAACTAATACATATTTTTTTAAACTTTGTCACAAAGAAATTAGCAACAAGGAGGAACATGGTAGTGGATCTGTTCTGTTTAATTTGTTGGGGTTAAGGCACCTGCTTCAGTGATCTATCTGTGCCCAGTAGTTCTCAGGAAATAATAATGGTAAAATAACTCTGGAGGTTAATGCATTTGCTGGAAAGATCTGTGTTTTGTTTAGTCCCAGTTTTGAATCAAAGTAGCATAGAGGGTTAATGTGCCACCTGCTAAGCACATCATGTAATGTGTAGATGACATATTTTTATTTTATGTAGATAGGTAAGTGGGTTACTGTTTTGAACAGAGATCCTTTTGTTACTTGCAGTTCATAAATAGTAATCCTTCTAACACAGCACAGTGAGCTATGAAGGATATGGGACTCCTATACCTTGTAACCCTCACATTCTTATATAACACATCTTGTACGTTGATTTACACACTTATGTGATTTACTGTCAATGTATAATGTTTACGTGTGAAGCGAACCGCTCTGACACCCTGCGTTGGGATGAGTAACTCTATAAAAGACATAACATAGTGGTATTTAATTTTTTTGTGTAAATACCGGGACGGACTACCACATCTAACATTTTTGCAGTGCATACATATGTCTTATATAAAGGGACTGATCAAAGTCAAATACTTCTCTGAAGTACTTGTGAAGTGATATGATAGCAAGCTGTGGCCCTTTCTCTCCACTCCATTACATTTGAATCTAAATGTGAGGCACCAGATCGCACTCTGCCAGGATAGACAAACAAAAGGAGGCCTGATGACTCCTTAACTTCGGCCTTTTTCTTTGGCCCAGCTGGAGGTGAAAATAACAAAGCCCCCTTCTTGCCTGCACCTCGCTGCTGGGAATAGAAAGCAGGCAGCGTGCAGACAGATTCTGCTGAACGTGTTCCGGTGTATGAAAATTACACCGGGACAAGTTCAGCATATTTCAGTGGGCCCAACTTCTTAGCAGGGTGTACGACGTCTATCCTGTGAAAATAATGGGTAGACGCAGTCTACCCGTGTGTACCCCTGACTTGTGCCCTTCTAAATGTAAATGACAGGCCTGCACCCTCAGAATTCCAGAGTGGCAGCCGGTTCAAGGTAGACAACAGGCACACTTGTATACAAAATCTCCAACTTCATGCTTTTCATACATACCTTGGAAATTAAGTGATCTGAGCGAAATGAAAGAAAAAAGTATTAAGGGCAAGTTTTATTGTGAAGTGAAAGATTTCATGAGGCTGAACTCATTTTTAGAGTTTATTTTCTAGTTTTCTTGCTGACTGGCTTTTTTTTGTCATGAAAGTTGCCTAACAGTGGCATGGTTTGTCTCCACCGTAAAACACGCCTGTCACTAATAAATGACATCAAATTACTACTTCCACAGATATTCAGATTAAATATCATTATCCTCAGAATTCGTCCATATCACACCAGTTCTAAGTGATGTATATTGGCTAGCAGCTGAACCAAAAATCAGATAAAAAGTATGCAGCTTCGTTTTTACTGCCATTCACCAAAATTAGCCAGCTGGTGATGGAGCGTAAAAGTTTAAAGACGATTGTCTCTATCAATTCTCACTATTAAATGAGATTTATGATACTAATTTTAATAAAATGTGCAAAATAGATGATGACGAAAAACATGAGATCTTTTACTGCATCGTAAAAGCATTCAGAAGCATTCTGAAAACATAAAAATGTGAAAGACGTAAATATAGAGAGAGAAAAACAGTTATTTGCTTATTCAATGGAAACATGCATTTACGAAATCAAACATGGTTAACTCAGAAAATGTGCTGCTGATTACCTTATGTGACAAATGAAAAGAATGCTTACATGATGAAACACTTGAAAACGATTGAAATGTTTAGTTTAAAGATGCTTGACAGTACAAGATTTGCTGTTTTACTCTAGTAATACGTGAAAATAAACGTGAATAATAAAAGTGATGCATATTAATCCGTTTGAAAAATAAAAATGTGTGAAATATTCTTTAGTAGTACCTAATATTGACATGTAACTTCTGGAGAAAAGAATAATGATTGAATTTACTAAGAAAACCAAATTATTCATATTAATGTGTGATTATATGAATCGTAACATGGTAATGGTTGAACAAGTTTTCGTGTATTCCTCAAAATGCTTCTTTTTCCTCGTTTAGAAAGCAGAATCTAGCTGAAAAAGTCATTTCAGATGCTATGAGAACTTTTCCAAGAGTTTCTTTTCATACTTATGAACAATAGGTCCTTTTCTGATTCAGCAACACTTTTGACAGAAATGTATCAATACAATTACAAATCCAGAGAGAGCGTCTGGGAATGGACAGACAGTGAACAAATGAACTTTCTTACTTTCGAGGAGTGGATGGAAATTATAAAGTTGTTGAAATTGATGACTTAGCAAAAGGATAGCTTAATGCTTCCGGATTTCTTAGTGAGGTATTGATCACACCATGAGCAGCCCACGGTGGACAACCAATGGAAACCATAACGTACGATTGAACTGATACTTTGTGGGTGTAAACTGAGAAATGTTGAAAGTATAATTGCCCCCATGGAGGAGGAGTCGCTGCTGGTTATTATTTTCAATTTCCTTGCCTGCCATGCTGTCGGACTGAATTCTGATTCTTGTTCCATTGCCAAACCCATTTGAACTGAACCTTCTGAACTGACTCAACCTGTACTTTGCCGGCTGGTAAAGTGAGCAGGTATAACTCTTCGGCTGGAGAGTTTTAGACTTATTCCTGTGACTCCTTACGCTTCAACTCTGCACATTTGGTTTGTATGATCTAAAAGCTGAACTTGATTTTTCCCTATGTTCTCTCTCTCTCGCTCTCTCTTATCCCCTAGGTGATCAGCAAAATATCTATTTACTGAATCTGTATGACATTGTGTGACTAATTGTACTAAATGATTTCTATAAACAAAGGCTGAAATGTGATTTGTGTTTCCTGACCATTCAAATTGAAGCTTAGATAAACGATATACATGAGCAATTTTATCATATTTGAGTCATTCTTGGTGTGAAACTTCTTATCGTAAGATTTATCAATTAATGTCTATAGTAAGCTTGTTTATTGTCAGCATGAATTTGGCATCTTCTTATTCCAGGTCCTCATAAGGATTTGCCACATGTTCTCTTAATATCCGAGTCCCTGTTACCTCACATAAAAGATCCTTTGGAGGATCTATATTTGTTTAGTATTTTGATATGGGCCCACAGAGGAAAATAGTTTGAGAAGTTTATAAAATGTTGTAAGTTTATGAGAATTGTTTTTGCCTAGCATCCACTGGATCACTGGCATAAGAACTCACCATATACGGTGAAGAGAGAGGTCTCCCTCTTCCTTGAAGTACTGAGATACCAAACCTCACATGCTCAACACTAGGCCCTGGCAAAATGTAAAATGTACCAGCATAATTCATGAAATTTCTGAAATTCCTAAAACAGTGCCACGTGTAATTGCACACAATTTTCCCAAAATTTTGCATAAATACACAAAAGCAAATAACGTGATTTTCACACAAGCTTCTAAGGGGCTGCAACTGCCTTTTGAAACACTGTACCTGGGAAACTCAGAAATCAGTTTACGATTCTTAACTTCAAGAAAAAAACTCAATTTTAGCATGAAAAACATGCGATGTAATGACCATCTTGGAAATAAAAAAAATAAAGTTTGGTCAGCTGACAACATTGTTTTCTATACTTTTAAGACGGCTTCTACATTGTGGGTATATGAAACGTGAAAGCAATTTTTTAAGTATAAAATATCACGATTCTAATATGTCTGCCCACTGCTATTGCCTTCGCCAAAAATGGATCAATTGTAAAAGCATCCAACATTGGCAAAACCATCATTGGAGGGTGACAGGAAAGGCCATGATACGTTGTGGGTGAGATGACCTCTCAAATACTTTTTTATGACCCTTGTGCCATTGTTTCCCTTCTGTGAAAAGACTGAGGGAACTATGGGTTTGTGGACTCAAGTATCTGTGGTTTGAACATTACGCAAGGACGCATTCAATTTCTTTTGTTTTTAGGCATGGGGAGAGTGATTTGACCAGAATCACAGTATTTCGAGCCAATGCTGAGAGCTCTGGCCGTCACTCCACATCCTCTCCCCATCTTAGTATTGAAATGAAAAAGATGAAATAACAGTATAGATTTGGCTTCACACAGGGGTAAGGCAGTGTGTGTATTGGCTCCACACCTATTTAATGTGTTTATAAATTAGATTTATGAACCTCGTGTCAGGGATGAGATGGATTGCCCTATGGAGAATAGCAGGATGGTGCTGTATCTACTATATGTAGATGGGATTGTGTTCTAAGTCAGAACGGAAAATGTGCCACAGAATCTGCACCATTCATTTCAGAATTATTGTGCATTAAAAACTGGTAGTAAATGTAGGTACATATAAAGATTTGATAGGAAGTAAGGCAAATTACTATAAAGGATCATTTATAATAAAGAATAAAAAACTGGAATTAGTATCTCACTTTCACTATTTGGGTTGTCACATTTGTAATATAGGTTTATTCCACATATAGGTCAATAAAAGTGAAATAATTTTGTTTAATACGAGGAAATCATTGTCAGCGTAATATTATGTGGAATTCTAGAGCGCGGCTAATCGCCCGTGAGGGTATACCGGCGCTGAGTAGGGCAGGCCTCAGGGGGTAGGAGGAGATCATGCCTGTTTCATCTGGAAGAGCCATGTCTTGAGGTTCCTTCAGAAGTCCATGAGGGAAGGGGAGGTTCTGAGGTCTTTTGGGAGGTTGTTCCAGGTCTTGACTACAAGGTATGAGAAGGAGCGTCCTCTGCTTCTGGTCTTCTTAATGAACGGAAGGTGTGCTCTTGCCTGGGATGCAGATCTGATTTGTCTGGTGAGTTGGTAAAAGTTGAGGCAGTGGTTGAGGTAAGCTGGACCAGTGCTGTGGAGAGCTTTGTAGGCATGGGTGAGTAGGAGATTGTTGAAATGTGGTTATATTGTGGGATGCTCAGGATGAGTCTGACGGCGGCATTCTGGGTGGTTTGGAGTAAGCGTAGGATATGTGTGGGATTCTGACGTAGAGTGCGTTTCCGTGATCAAGTCCACTTTCGATAAGTGCCTGGGTGACCGTTCATTTGGTGTTCAGTGGGATCCACTTTAAAACCTTGCGCAGCATTCGGAGGATGTGGAAGCATGATGAGGAGATGGCGTTGATCTGTCTGCTCATGGAGAGCTGGTGTCCAGGATGATCCCAGGGATCTTGGCATGGTCCACAGGATTAGATGCTTTGGAAACAGCATGACAACCTACATGTGGATTAAATAAGTGGACCAATAAGAATTGGAATTAAGCATTGTAGTATTTGATTTACAGGTTCTGGGCACCTGTAGTGCAATTTACTAGGGACTTTTAAGTAAATTAAATATTCCAATTGTGAATAAACCAATATTCCCATTGGGATTAAATAATGGGAATATTGGTTTATTCATAATTGGAATATTTAATTTACTTAAAAGTCCCTAGTAAATTGCACTACAGGTGCCCAGGGACTGTAAATCAAATACTACTAGTGAGCCTGCAGCACTGATTATGCTACACACTAAAGAAGCCATTTAAACATGTCGCAGGCCTGCCACTGCAGAGCCTGTGTGTGCAGTTCTAAGCTGCCATTTCGACCTGGCAAATATATCCTACTTAACAAATAGGTGTGGGGTGACACTTCACCCCCATCCCAGTCGCACAGCCGCAAGAGTAAATATTCTCATACTCCAATTATAAAGTCCATTGTATTCCATTTATTCAATGCTTAATTCCAATTCTTATTGGTCCACTTATTTAATCCACATGTAGGTTGTCATGCTGTTTCCAAAGCATCTAATGCTCGAGATGTGCCCATCCAGACCTCTATCAAGAACACGAGAAACGCATGATTCATCAGAAAGCAGTATTCTTTATTTTGAACCCAATGCATTTCGGGCTTAAATAAGCCCTTCCTCAGGGGTAACTGCAAAAATCAATAAAACATTCATAATTACTACATTATCCTATGTTTAACAAACGTAACAATCCAAGCTAATCCATGAAATATTAATTAAACCCAAATACCAAGCTGCAATGAAAACTCCTACTTGCCAGGCCCAAAACCTCCTTTTTTATAACATATTGGTCACCCCTAAGTTAGGCCCTTGACAGCCCATGGGCAAGGTGCAGTGTATTTAAACAGTAGGACATGTACTTTTAAGTTTTACATCAGGTTGCCCCGATTAACCCCTTCGCTGCTAGGCCTTTCCCCCCCTGTGCTAAGCCTTTTTTTGGCTATTTGGGGTAGTTCGCGCTTAGGCCCCTGTAACTTTTTGACCACATAAGGTATCCACGCCAAATTTGCGTCCTTTTCTTCCAACATCATGGGGATTCTAAAGGTACTATACCACACAAAGTACTCCTTAGAAGCGAAGATGATACCCGCGTCAAAACATCCCTAAAAAGGTGTAGATGGGAAGTCCTGAGATGAAGAGACCCACTACGGAGTGGGGAAGGAAACAATTCCTTTTATTTTAAATACCCTCACACACCCTAGTGGTGTCATGCTTCATCATCGGGTCACCCTGACGCCTAAAAGTCAGGGTGGGCTCGACCGCTTTTCAGGGAGCTCTTAGGAATAATAAGACCAGGGGGAAAAATTAAAAACCTCCAACAAATCCCAGTATCCCTTTAATATTGGATTCGTTAGGGTTATTAAAAATATGTAAACAGGGGTCAGAATAGGAGTATTTATGGTCCTATGACCCTTCAGCCGACATGTTTCAGTCCTACTAGGGCCATAAAGGTCCCGGACTTTCTTCAGGGCAACAATACAACCTCCCTGGACAACGCAAGAGGAAAATCCCTACACTGCTGTTTCTCTAAGGGCAGATAGCTGCTCTTTAGTTGACTCGAAGATAATTTATCTTCTTGATCCTGTTAACGCTCCATCTGTAAGAACAAACAAAGACAAACAGGGCCAACAACATATATTACTCAAAGAGTACATTAAATTGCTTCCCAATAGTGATGTGCTGGCCAGTGCACCAGTGTCGTTAACATGGTGTCAACAAACCCATCATCTCTTGTAACCACGCGGATCCGTCGTTATTACACACATATAGTTTAATTTTTACCACACTCTCATAGGTGGCACAGTATGGTGTAGTGGCGATCCTTGTCGCATCCTATTGATATCCACACTCTCGTGTTTGTGGTCTCAAAGTGTATACACCCGTGTCACTCTCACACTACAGCACTAGGCTGCTATCAATCACTGTGTTTTAGTCTCTCATACACAACACTCAGATTTATACCCTTACCCAGACATGGGCGAGGGAACTCTTCTCCGGGCACCTCGCAGAGTAAGGGGTAGCCCTGTTGTCAAACACTGCATGTTGGCAAGCAGTAACGCACCAAAAAAGGAAAGTTAAAATCACCATAGCCTGTGAGCAGAAGGAAATACTCAAAATGCATGTTTAAAAGCAGGCGCGCACATACCTGTAATCCCATTCAGTGCTAGAATTACTCACGTCATCAAGGGTCCTCCTCTATTATAGATAGAGTGCCAAGTTGTGTAAATTAAATTAAATTTCAGACCTGCTAAAGTTTAATGAACAAAAGCCAATTCTGTTAGCACATTACCAGTTATAGTGCTAGTGCCTGGCCAAAGCTGAAAACAAACGGACTCGTTTGGAGAATACTGAACCTCTTGGCAACCCAAAATTGGTGAAATAAGTCTTATTCATAAATCTAAATCAGGGCATTCTAACATCAAAACAATCTGGAAAACTTTATTGGGACTCCTTGTCTAACAATATTAAAAAGATTATAAATAAAAAATGGCCGGTATTAATTGGCTTTTGTTCATTAAACTTTAGCAGGTCTGAAATTTAATTTAATTTACACAACTTGGCACTCTATCTATAATTTATACGGGCCGCGACGGCATCTGTTGGATGACGCGCACACTGGTTTATATTCTAGTCCATTCAGTACAGCGCATTCGTAATAAACTTGGTAAAATACTACAATTCCCAGCATCCTACTCACAGATGTGACGCTGCGCGACGGCGCCTGATCTGTAGACGCACGCACGTGATCGCTCCAATTAGTTCTGTAGAATTAGTAATGGCGCGCTCACTAGGGGTATTTATACACCGTATACTTGGCGTCTCCACACAAAGGCCCGTGGGACCCGCACCGAGTAGGTGAGAGAGCGGGGGAGGACCCTTGATGACGTGAGTAATTCTAGCACTGAATGGGATTACAGGTATGTGCGCGCCTGCTTTTAAACATGCATTTTGAGTATTTCCTTCTGCTCACAGGCTATGGTGATTTTATCTTTCCTTTTTTGGTGCGTTACTGCTTGCCAACATGCAGTGTTTGACAACAGGGCTACCCCTTACTCTGCGAGGTGCCCGGAGAAGAGTTCCCTCGCCCATGTCTGGGTAAGGGTATAAATCTGAGTGTTGTGTATGAGAGACTAAAACACTGTGATTGATAGCAGCCTAGTGCTGTAGTGTGAGAGTGACACGGGTGTATACACTTTGAGACCACAAACACGAGAGTGTGGATATCAATAGGATGCGACAAGGATCGCCACTACACCATACTGTGCCACCTATGAGAGTGTGGTAAAAATTAAACTATATGTGTGTAATAACCACGGATCCGCGTGGTTACAAGAGATGATGGGTTTGTTGACACCATGTTAACGACACTGGTGCACTGGCCAGCACATCACTATTGGGAAGCAATTTAATGTACTCTTTGAGTAATATATGTTGTTGGCCCTGTTTGTCTTTGTTTGTTCTTACAGATGGAGCGTTAACAGGATCAAGAAGATAAATTATCTTCGAGTCAACTAAGGAGCAGCTATCTGCCCTTAGAGAAACAGCAGTGTAGGGATTTTCCTCTTGCGTTGTCCAGGGAGGTTGTATTGTTGCCCTGAAGAAAGTCCGGGACCTTTATGGCCCTAGTAGGACTGAAACATGTCGGCTGAAGGCTCATAGGACCATAAATACTCCTATTCTGACCCCTGTTTACATATTTTTAATAACCCTAACGAATCCAATATTAAAGGGATACTGGGATTTGTTGGAGGTTTTTTAATTTTTTTCCCCCCTGGTCTTATTATTCCTAAGAGCTCCCTGAAAAAACGGTCGAGCCCACCCTGACTTTTAGGCGTCAGGGTGACCCGATGATGAAGCATGACACCACTAGGGTGTGTGAGGGTATTTAAAATAAAAGGAATTGTTTCCTTCCCCACTCCGTAGTGGGTCTCTTCATCTCAGGACTTCCCATCTACACCTTTTTAGGGTTGTTTTGACGCGGGTATCATCTTCGCTTCTAAGGAGTACTTTGTGTGGTATAGTGTTGTAAACACGGGAGGGTGTACTCCCTTATGAGATTTCCTCTCAGCCCTCTCGGCATTGGGAGAGGGTTCTTTCCCATTTCTGCCGGTAGTGTGATAGAGTATTGAGCAGCGTATAGCTGTGGGGCTTATAATGGATAATATCCAATAAACATATTTTTGTGATCACACACAGTGGGATCAGACGGTATCATCCAATTTTCACTCTCTCTTTTTTATCACCATCGATCACCTAGAATTTCTTCTCACACGTGTTTTTTAGCCCACACACTTTTGTAGATATCACCCATAATGGCGGAAGCTTTAGGCCTGGGGTATTCGGATGAGATAGCAACAGCCATTTTGGCTGGTCCATCGCTGCTACCGGATACTAATATAAACCAAAACCTAAATCAAGCCCAGAATTGGGACGAACTTAAGGAATTAAAACGTACCCAAATGAAGGTTCTATTACATGGAGCCATCATGACGGAATATTTGAGGGGTAATGCAGCCCCCACTGGCCTCTTAGTTGCTAATGCTCCGAGGATTTTTCTGGATGATCCACTTTTTAGGAAGGAGTGGTCGCTGATCGCGTGGCGATGTTCACGAGATTGGTTGATCCTTATCATTAATACAGCCAAACGCATTTCAGAAGCACTACAGATAAAAATAAAAATCAGTGAAGACGCTTTGATGACTGAAATTAAAATCACGTTATTCAAGAAAAAACTTGAAGAAGTGAATAAAGACATCGGTGAACACAAAGAATATTTGATGTTGAGCAAAATCAACAAATTACAGAAGGACCTTAAGAAATTTTCCCATGAGAAAATATACCCCTACATCAAGGATGATTACAAGGGTCAAGAAAACTCAGACTCAGGGTCCTCGTACCAGGGTGAATCTAGTGCCTCAGACAATGAACAAGACGATTGGTCCAGTGACGGATCAAGCAAAAGTTGGAGGAACAGATCAAGACGATCCCGAAGAGCGAACTTCAATCAAGGCTTTGTACCGCCACAAATATATCCTTGGCCTGGCCCCTTCGGCCCTCAACCTTTTCATGGACCACCCCAATATCAAAGCGGACCTTACTTCCAACCGAATTATTATCCTAATCGTTTTTTAGGACAGGGCGGAAGAAGAGGGAGACGCGGGAGAAAAGGCAACAACAGAAGGGTCCAGTGGGAAGACGAGAGGACACCCATGAATACCCGCAGCCAGACCAGAGGCCAACAACCGAGCACGAGTGGAACAAGGGATTAGTTGTTAATTTAACTGAGATCACATTAAACACCATAGAACTAGCAGTGCTTAACAAAGGATTGGGATTCGTCCCCACAGCCTTTTTGGATAAATTCCAATTACGCTGTGAATTAAGCGAATTTTTTTGTAAAATTCGGATTAAAGCGTTTTTCATGGATAGAGACAAACCGGAGAATAACGACAACCATACTGCACTACGTCCCAAGTCAAAGTTCTATCCACCAGCATCTCTGATGCCTCCAGAAGTCCTGGCGTTTGAGGAAAGTGTCACTAAAGAAGTGGAACAACTACAAACAAAGGGCGGCACTTTCAATAATTTGAGCAATAAAGAGAGGTTGGCATTAAAATCCCTGAGTACTAGATCAGACATTGTAATAAAACCAGCTGATAAGGGTGGAGCAATGGTCATTCAAAGCACCAATGCATATAGAACAGCTTGTATGAGTCTCCTGGCTGATGTCAAGTATTACAAGAAAATCAATAGAGACCCCACAGTACGTCTAAAGAAAACAATAAGATCTTTGACCACTGATGCAGAGGACCGCAATTGGATCACAAAAAGAACATGAATTTCTGATTACAGATGATCCCAGAGTGCCCCTGTTCTATACTATACCGAAAATTCATAAGGGTAAAAATCCTCCTCCCGGAAGACCGATCGTGTCGGGAGTTGGGTCCCTTCTTGAACCATTGTCCAAATATACTGACTGGTTTCTACGACCTCTTGTCACACGTATCAAGTCATATGTGCAAGACACTAAACATCTACTTAATCTGTTGACAGACATTGATTATGACCCAAGGGAAAACACCATGGTTTGTCTAGATGTGGAAGCGCTGTATACCAGCATTCCACAAGAAGAAAGTATTCGAGTGATAGAGGCACTGTTAAGACAGGAAGAATGGCAATGGGAAGCACCGGTGAACTGGATCATTTCTCTCATGCGCCTAGCCCTGATGGAAAATTTCTTCTGCTTCGAGGATCAGATGTATCTACAAGTACATTGCACTTCCATGGGCAGCACCTTTGCGCCGAGCATAGCGTGTCTCTATATGGGCCATTTTGAAGATCAACACATTTGGCCCAATAACCCTTACTCCAATAACATCTGTAAGTGGTTCAGGTATATCGATGACATCTTGGTCATCTGGAAGGGAGATAATTCTGATTTGAATAACTTTCTCATCTGGATGAATCAACTGAATCCACATCTAAACTTCACCATGACCACGAACAGTGGAATAGTTTCTTTTTAGATGTGAACTTGATCGCTAGTGGCGGTACCCTTATCAGTTCATTATATACCAAACCTACAGACAGGAATAGTCTGTTGCACTTTGATAGTGCCCATCCTCGTGCACTTAGGGAGAACTTACCAGTGGGCCAATTTCTCCGGGTCCGTAGAAACTGTACCAACTTACAAGACTATAAGAAGGAAGCAGCCCTCCTTACTATTAAACTACAACAGAAGGCATACCCAGAAAAAATCATTGAACGGGCTAATAAAAGATTGCGTAACACCCCACGGGAGGCTTTGCTCGAAACCCATGAAAAACCGCAAAAGGACATGTTGATATGTGTCACTACCTATAACTCCTTGTCTAACAATATTAAAAAGATTATAAATAAAAAATGGCCGGTATTAACATCTAACAAACTTACATTTGAGAAACCTATGTTCTCTTTCAAGAGGAATACAAGTTTAAGAGATACACTGGTCCATACTAATATGCATAGACCAAAGACGCTGAATCAGCTTACACTTTTTAACAAGCCACCAGTTTCAGGTCATTATCCCTGTGGGTCATGTGTGGCTTGCCCTCTTACGGAACACACCAAACAAATCGATCTTGGTATGACATCGCCTTGGGAACAACGCTCACATACTAATTGCAATAGTGAAAACGTTGTATATGTCATCAAGTGTCCATGCCAACTTTTATATATAGGCATGACTAGCAGAAAAATAAAAACACGAATAGGTGAGCACAGAAGCACGATTAGGAGGGCTATTACAGCTACCAAACTCACCGCTCACTATCTTGAACAAAAACACAGTGACACAGATATTAAATGGACAGTCATAGAGAAAGTGAGTGGCACAAGTAACCTTAGCAGTAGATTACTGGAACGTGAGCAACGTTGGGTTTACCATTTGAGGACACACGTTATTGGCCAGAATGATTCCATTCCGTGGAATCAAATATATAGGAGGTAACACTTGCGCGTCCTTCTGTATGTTAGTTGATCATTCTTCCCACATTGCATTGACTCCTAGATGTAACACAGCACGTCAGTTACTGATACTTTAATAGGAACAGCCCTTAATACTAGGACTAGCAATATTGGGTGTCCCAATAAAGTTTTCCAGATTGTTTTGATGTTAGAATGCCCTGATTTAGATTTATGAATAAGACTTATTTCACCAATTTTGGGTTGCCAAGAGGTTCAGTATTCTCCAAACGAGTCCGTTTGTTTTCAGCTTTGGCTGCCAGGCACTAGCACTATAACTGGTAATGTGCTAACAGAATTGGCTTTTGTTCATTAAACTTTAGCAGGTTTGAAATTTAAATTTAATTTACACAACTTGGCACTCTATCTATAATTTATACGGGCCGCGACGGCATCTGTTGGATGACGCGCACACTGGTTTATGTTCTAGTCCATTCAGTACAGCGCATTCGTAATAAACTTGGTATAATACTACAATTCCCAGCATCCTACTCACAGATGTGACGCTGCGCGACGGCGCCTGATCTATAGACGCATGCACGTGATCGCTCCAATTAGTTCTGTAGAATTAGTAATGGCGCGCTCACTAGGGGTATTTATACACCGTATACTTGGCGTCTCCACACAAAGGCCCGTGGGACCCGCACCGAGTAGGTGAGAGAGCTGGGGAGGACCCTTGATGACGTGAGTAATTCTAGCACTGAATGGGATTACAGGTATGTGCGCGCCTGCTTTTAAACATGCATTTTGAGTATTTCCTTCTGCTCACAGGCTATGGTGATTTTATCTTTCCTTTTTTGGTGCGTTACTGCTTGCCAACATGCAGTGTTTGACAACAGGGCTACCCCTTACTCTGCGAGGTGCCCGGAGAAGAGTTCCCTCGCCCATGTCTGGGTAAGGGTATAAATCTGAGTGTTGTGTATGAGAGACTAAAACACGGTGATTGATAGCAGCCTAGTGCTGTAGTGTGAGAGTGACACGGGTGTATACACTTTGAGACCACAAACACGAGAGTGTGGATATCAATAGGATGCGACAAGGATCGCCACTACACCATACTGTGCCACCTATGAGAGTGTGGTAAAAATTAAACTATATGTGTGTAATAACCACGGATCCGCGTGGTTACAAGAGATGATGGGTTTGTTGACACCATGTTAACGACACTGGTGCACTGGCCAGCACATCACTATTGGGAAGCAATTTAATGTACTCTTTGAGTAATATATGTTGTTGGCCCTGTTTGTCTTTGTTTGTTCTTACAGATGGAGCGTTAACAGGATCAAGAAGATAAATTATCTTCGAGTCAACTAAGGAGCAGCTATCTGCCCTTAGAGAAACAGCAGTGTAGGGATTTTCCTCTTGCGTTGTCCAGGGAGGTTGTATTGTTGCCCTGAAGAAAGTCCGGGACCTTTATGGCCCTAGTAGGACTGAAACATGTCGGCTGAAGGGTCATAGGACCATAAATACTCCTATTCTGACCCCTGTTTACATATTTTTAATAACCCTAACGAATCCAATATTAAAGGGATACTGGGATTTGTTGGAGGTTTTTTAAATTTTTCCTCCCTGGTCTTATTATTCCTAAGAGCTCCCTGAAAAAACGGTCGAGCCCACCCTGACTTTTAGGCGTCAGGGTGACCCGATGATGAAGCATGACACCACTAGGGTGTGTGAGGGTATTTAAAATAAAAGGAATTGTTTCCTTCCCCACTCCGTAGTGGGTCTCTTCATCTCAGGACTTCCCATCTACACCTTTTTAGGGTTGTTATGATTAAGACGCGGGTATCATCTTCGCTTCTAAGGAGTACTTTGTGTGGTATAGTGTTGTAAACACGGGAGGGTGTACTCCCTAATGAGATTTCCTCTCGGCCCTCTCGGCATTGGGAGAGGGTTCTTTCCCATTTCTGCCGGTAGTGTGATAGATTCTAAAGGTACCCAGGGTTTGTGGATTCCGTTGGAGGGGACCCAGAAATTAGCCAAAATATAGCTAAATTATGGGTTTTTGGGGGAAAAATGGGAAAAAAGGGCTACAGATGAAAGTGTCTGGTTTTTTCCCTGCAAATGGTATCAACAAAGGGGTTGTGGTGCTAAAATCACCATTTTCCCAGCTTTCAGGGACAAGTAGACTTTTGTCAGAAAACCAAAATTATTTACACAGTTTTGGCATTTTTCTGGGACATAGCCTATTTTTGCTATTTTTTGTGCTTTCAACCTCCTTCCAGTTAATGGTAGAAATGGGTATGAAAGCAATAATGGATCCTGGAAAGCTATACATTTTAGAAAAGTAGACAAAATTCTAAATTCAGCAAGGGGTCATTTGTGTAGATCCTTCAATCAATCAATCAATCATTTGCAGAGCGCACTACTCGCCCGTGAGGGTCTCAAGGCGTTGGGGGAAGGGGGTGGTGCTGCTACTGCTCAAACAGCCAGGTCTTGAGAAGTCTCCTGAAGGTCAGCAGGTCCTGGGTCTGTCGCAGGTGGATGGGGAGGGTGTTCCAGGTCTTGGCAGCGAGGTGGGAGAAGGATCTGCCGCCGGTGGTCGTTCGGTGGATGCGTGGAACGGCGGCGATGGCGAGGTCAGCGGAGCGAAGCTGGCAGTTCGGGGTGTAGAAGGTGAGTTGTTTGTTGAGGTATGTTGGTCCGGCGTTGTGGAGTGTTTTGTGAGCGTGGGTGAGGAGCTTGAAGGTGATCCTCTTGTTGATGGGGAGCCAGTGCAGGTCTCTTAGGTGGGCAGTGATGTGGCTGTGGCGGGGGATGTCGAGGATGAGGCGTGCGGAGGCGTTCTGTATTCGTTGAAGTCTTTTCTGTAGTTTGGCCGTGGTTCCTGTGTAGAGGGTGTTGCCATAGTCCAGCCTGCTGCTGACGAGGGCCTGGGTGACCGTCCTTCTGGTTCTGGTGGGGATCCATCTGTAGATCTTGCGAAGCATGCAGAGGGTGTTGAAGCAGGAGGAGGAGACGGCGTTGACTTGCTGGGTCATTGATAGTGATGAGTCCAGGATGAACCCCAGGTTGCGTGCGTGGTCAGTGGGAGTCGGTGCAGCTCCCAGCGTGGCCGGCCACCAGGAGTCGTCCCAGGCGGAGGGGGTGGAGCCAAGGATGAGGACCTCCGTCTTGTCAGAGTTCAGTTTCAGGCGACTGTTCTTCATCCATTCGGCGACGGCCTTCATTCCATCGTGGAGGTTGGTTTTGGCGATGGCGGGGTCCTTGGTGAGGGAGAGGATCAGCTGGGTGTCGTCGGTGTATGAGATGATGTTGAGGTCGTGCGATCGGACGATGTTGGCGAGCGGTGCCATGTAGACGTTGAAAAGGGTCGGGCTGAGGGATGATCCTTGGGGTACGCCGCAGGTGATCTTCGTGGCTTCGGATCGGAATGGAGGGAGGCGGACTCTCTGGGTTCTGCCCGTGAGGAAGGAGGTGATCCAGTCCAGGGCATTGTCGCGGATTCCTGCGTTGTGGAGGCGTGTGCGTAGGGTGTGGAGGCAGAGGGTGTCGAAGGCGGCCGAGAGTTCCAGGAGGATGAGGGCCGCGGTTTTGCCATTGTCCAGCAGGGCCCTGATATCGTCGGTGGCGGCGATGAGGGCGGTTTCGGTGCTGTGGTTGCTGCGGAATCCAGATTGGGACGAGTCCAGGGTGTTGTTCTCCTCGAGGAAGCGGGTCAGTTGCCTGTTGACAATCTTCTCGATGACTTTCGCCGGGAACGGGAGCAGGGAGATGGGCTGGAAGTTCTTGAGGTCCTTTGGGTCCGCCTTGGGTTTCTTGAGTAGGGCGTTGATCTCGGTGTGTTTCCAGCTCTCCGGGAAGGTGGCGGTGTCGAAGGAGCTGTTGACGATCTTCCGGAGTTGGGGTGCGATGATGGAACTCACTTTGCTGAAGACGTAGTGAGGGCAGGGGTCAGATGGTGAGCCGGAGTGGATGCTCTTCATGATTTTGATGGTGTCCTCGTCGTTGACGTGCTCCCAGGAGAGCAGGAGGCCGGTGTGGCTGGAGGGCGGTGAGTGTGGGGTGTCGGCGGCTGTCCGGGGGGTCTGGGTGTTGAAGCTGTCGTGGATGTCTGCGATCTTGCGGTGGAAGAAGGTGGCTAGGGAGTCGCAGAGGTCTTGCGACGGCGGGATGTCGTTGGAGCTGGGGTTGGCGAGTTCCTTCATGATGTTGAAGAGCTCTTTGCTGTTGTGCGCGTTGTTGTTGATGCGTTCCTTGAAGGAGGTCCTTTTGGCGGTTCGAATGAGTTGGTGGTGCTTGCGGCTGGCGTTCTTGAGGGCAGTGTGGTTGTCCGGTGTCTGCTCGTGGCGCCATTTCTTCTCGAGTCTGCAGCAGGTCTGCTTGGATGCCTGGAGGTCGGTGGTGAACCAGATGGCCCTCCTGTCGGTGCGTCTGTTAGAGGGTTTCTTGATCGGGCGAGAGTGTTGGCGCAGTCGTCGATCCAGTGTCTGTAGTCGCGGGCGGCTGTGTCGGTGTCAGTGGGGTCAGTTGGTGGGTCTCAGGCGAGGGTGGTGATTAGCTGGTCTTCTGTGACCTTGTTCCAGCTGCGGTGCGGGATTCATCGCATGTGGTTGTGCGTGGTGCATTTCTTGAAGGAGAAGTGGATGCAGCGGTGGTCGGTCCAGTGGAGTTCGGTGGTGTGGCTGAAGGTGACGTGGTTGCTTACGGAAAAGATGGGGTCGAGCATGTGTCCGGCGGAGTGGGTGGGTGTCATGACGAGCTGTTTGAGTCCAAGGTTGGTGAGGTTGTCGAGCAGGGTGGTGGAGTTGCTGTCGTTGTCGTTCTCGAGGTGGAAGTTCAGGTCTCCGAGGAGGATGTAGTCTGTGGATGCAAGGGCGTGCGTGCTGACGACGTCGGTGATGGCGTCGCTGAATAGTGGCCGGGGTCCGGGGGTCTGTAGACGAGGGTTCCTCTGAGGGTGGTGTTGGGATCGGTGTGGATCTGGAAGTGCAGGTGTTCGGCGGCGATGAGGGTGTCTTCGGTGCTGGTCGAAATTCTGACGGTATTCCTGTGGACGATGGTGATTCCTCCTCCTGGTCTGTTGGTGCGGTCCCTGCGGGTGATCTTGTAGCCCTCCGGGATGGCTATGGCAATGTCAGGCGCCGAGGAGGGGTTCATCCAGGTCTCCGTCAGGAAGGCGACGTCCGGGGAGGATGAGTCGAGTAGGTCCCAGAGTTCGATGGCGTGCTTGTATACGGAGCGGGTGTTGAGTAGTATGCACCTGAGATGGTTGCAGCCTGCCCTGGTGGGGGGGGCAGGGCGTGCAGGTGTTCGCTGGCTGGTGAAGCTGCAGCTTTACCAGGAGAAGGGTCCATGGGTGATCTCGGGGTGGCCTGGAAGCAGGTGGATGATCGTCCGGTGTTGAGTTCGTGGAGGATGTTGGCGTCGTAGCGGCGTCGGGCGTCGTGGTGCTCGTGGGGTCAAGGGGGTCTGGCGCTGGGTGCGGTCGAGGCGCGGACGTGCGCGGACGGGCGCAGACGGGCTTGCCTTAGGTGCGCCTTTGGCGCGACCGCGCAGCGGTCGCCATAATGTAGGGGAGGGGGGAGGAGCTGGGAGGCACGAGCGGGGCGGTAGGGGGAGGGGTCAGCGGCGGCGGGAAAAAAACGGAGGGGAGACGAAGGGGAGCAACAGCCCACAGCAAGGGCTGCAAGGGGAACAGAAAAACAGAAAACAGTAGCCCAATAAAACAACAGTACGAAATTAGGGGGAACAGAACAAAATTCCACTACTAACAACAGTACGAATTACACCTACAAAAGAGCAATCACCATGCACCTGATGGAGACCTGTACCAGGGTAGTCTTGAACCCTGCAACGGGGAGGGGCTGGCTGGCTTCAAGGCGAAGCAGAGCACCGTGGAGCTCCCGGGGAGAGTGCGTGTCTTAGACCGAGGTCTGAGGACTCACCTTCAAGGTTTCTTTATAGAAACTAACAGTTGAATATAGGAAAAATTGAAAATTAGTTGATAAAAACAGCCATTTGTGCAAAACGTTCTCACCTGTAACTTCTTCTAATTATGACAGCTGTTTGAAAGCAATATACCGTTACATCCGCTGGACCTTTCTGGTTGTGGGGATATATAGGACTTGTAGGTTCACCAAGAACCCGACGAACCCAGAGCCAATAACTGAGCAGTGTCTTGCAATGGTTTTTTATTATGTACCGGGTATATAGCAATTAATTTGGGAAAATATATACATGGAAAAATCGGTATGAAAGACACCTATGTATTTCTGAAATTGGAACAAAATATAGAGTTTAGAAACAGTAGATATTTGCACATTTCCGAAATTGTGAGTACCCATACTAGCATGAGAATATTAGGTCATTTTTCAAAATGACTTCTTTTTTACACATTGTCTTTCATTTGGAAGGCAGAAATGCATCGAAAGTCAATAGGTAATAACAGTTGCTCTACAATTCTGTGTTACCCTAAGTCCTCCGATAAAAATGGTACCTCACTTGTGTGGGTAGGCCTAGTGCCCGCGACAGGTAACGGCTCAAACCGCAACGTGGTCACACTTTATTTTTCCAGTAAAAACTGACCCTTTTTTTGCAAAGTGCCTAGCTGTAGATTTTGAACCCTAGCTCTGCCGGCACCTAGTGAAACCTAGCAAACGTATACATTTTTGAAAACTAGACACCCAGGGGAATCCATGATGGGTTGACTTGACTGACTCTCACCAGGTACAATTACCCAGAATCCCTTGCAAACCTAAAAATGTGTTAAAAAAACCCACATTTTCCTCACATTTCTGTGGTGGAAAGTTCTGGAATCTGCGTGGATCCACAAAATTCCACCCACCCCGCGTTCCCCAAAGTGTTCCAAGAAAAATGGTACCTCACTTGTGTGGGTAGGCCTAGTGCCCGCGACAGGAAACGGCCCAAAACGCAACATGGACACACCACATTTTCACAGTGAAAACGGACCCTTTTTTGCAAAGTGCCTAGATGTAGATTTTGAACCCTAGCTCTGCCGGCACCTAGGGAAACCTATCAAACCTATACATTTTTGAAAACTAGACACCCAGGGGAATCCATTATGGGGAGACTTGATTGGCTCTCACCAGGTTCTGTTACCCAGAATCCCTTGCAAACCTAACATTTTGTCAAAAAAAACACATTTGCCTTACATTTCTGTGGTGGAAAGTTCTGGAATCTGCGTGGATCCCCATAATTCCACCAACCCCACGTTCCCCAAAGTCTTCCTAGAAAAATGGTACCTCACTTGTGTGGGTAGGCCTAGTGCCCATGACAGGAAACGACCCAAAATGCAACCTGGACACACCACATTTTCACAGTGAAAACGGACCCTTTTTTTACAAAGTGCCTAGCTGTAGATTTTGAACCCTAGCTCTGCCGGCACCTAGGGAAACCTAGAAAACCTATATATTTTTGAAAACTAGACACGCAGGGGAATCCAGGATGGGGTGACTTGACTGGCTCTCACCAGGTTCTGTTACCCAGAATCCCTTGCAAACCTAAAATTTGTAAAAAAAAAACACATTTTCCTCACATTTCTGTGGTGGAAAGTTCTGGAATATACGTGGATCCACAAAATTCCACCCTCCCCGCGTTCCCCAAAGTCTTCAGAGAAAAACGGTACCTCACTTCTGTGGGTAGGCCTAGTGCTTGCGACAGGAAACGGCCCAAAACGCAACGTGGACACACCACATTTTCACAGTGAAAACGGACCCTTTTTTTGCAAAGTGCCTAGGTGTAGATTTTGAACCCTGACTCTGCCAGCACCTAGGGAAACCTAGCAAACCTATATATTTTTGAAAACAAGACACCCAGGGGGATCACAACACGCTGATTTTGAGACTAAAAAACATGGGTGTATCAGGCAATGCTATTGCCTGGCTACATTCCTTCTTAAGTGACCGGTCCTTCCAGGTCTTTGAAGGCGATGTGGTCTCCGAACAAATGCCTTTAAGCTGTGGTGTGCCTCAGGGCTCCTCCCTGAGCCCCACATTATTTAACATTTACATGAGCTCCCTGGCAGAGATTGTCTCCCCATTTAACATCAAAATCATTACCTACGCTGATGACACTCAGCTGGTGGTGGCACTAAACGACCCCGAAAAATTTGCAAATAATCTTGAGAGTTGTCTCATTGAGGTGGCTAAGTGGATGGAAAATTCGTGCCTGAAGCTTAACGGGGACAAAACGGAGATTATGCTTCTCGGGAACTCCCCCTCTCTCAAGACGGAGCAATTCTGGCCAAAATGTCTTGGCCCTGCTCCAGTACCCTCAGACCAAATCAAAAGTCTGGGCATCTGGCTGGATCGCTCCCTCAGTTTTAACCACCAGGCGGCTCTCACCAGGTTCTGATACCCAGAATCCCTTGCAAACCTCAAAATTTGTAAAAATAAAACACATTTTCCTCATATTTCTGTGGTGGAAAGTTCTGGAATCTGCGTGGATCCACAAAATTCCACCCACCCCGCATTCCCCAAAGTCTTCTGAAAAAAATGGTACCTCACTTGTGTGGGTAGGCCTAGTGCCCGCGACAGGAAACGGCCCAAAACGCAACGTGGACACACCACATTTTCACAGTGAAAACGGACTCTTTTTTTCCAAAGTGCCTAGCTGTAGATTTTGAACCCTAGCTCTGCCGGCACCTAGGGAATCCTAGCAAACCTATACATTTTTGAAAACTAGACACCCAGGGGAATCCAGGATGGGGTGACTTGTCTGGCTCTCACCAGGTTCTATTACCCTGAATCCCTCACAAACCTCAAAATTTGTAAAAAAAACACATTTTCCTCACATTTCTGTGGTGGAAAGTTCTGGAATCTGTGTGGATCCACAAAATTCCACCCACCCAGCGTTCCCCCAGGTCTCCCGATAAAAATGGTTCCTCACTCGCGTGGGTGGGTCAAGTACCCGCGACATGCAAGGGCCCAAAACCTATTGAGGTGACATCAAAATTACCTATCACAAAACAACCTGGTTTTGCAAGGGGGGTCCTATGAGTTTTTGGCCCCGGGGTCAGCGGCCATCTAGGGAAACCTACCAAACCCACACATTTCTGAAAACTAGACACCGGGGGAGTCCAGCAAGGTATGGCTTGCGTGGGTCCCCCAACATTTCCCTACCCAGAATCCCCTGCAAACCTCAAATTCTGTTGAAAAAATCAATTTTTTCTCACATTTCTGTGTGAGAAAGTTGTAGGATCACCGGTCTTACACAAATTTCCTACTACCCAGCGTTCCCCCAGGTCTTCCGATAAAAATGGTACCTCACATGTGTGGGTAGGCATAGTGGCTGCAACAGGAAATGGCCCAAATCGTACTGTGGAGACTTCAAAATTACCTATAACAAAACTACCTGGTTGGGGGCACCTAGTTTTTTGACCCCGGGCTCGCCGCCATCTAGGGAAACCTACCAAACCCACACATTTTTGAAAACTAGACACCCTGGGGAGTCCAATGAGGCATGGCTTGCGTGGATCTCCCAACGTTTCCCTACCCAGAATCCCCTGCAAACCTCAAATTTAGCTGAAAAAACCCACATTTTCTACATATTTTTGGGTGGAATCACTGTGCCGGCACAAATGTCCTACCCCACAGCATTCTCCTTGGTGTCCCGAGTAAAATGATACCTCACTTGTGTGGGTGTCCAATGCAGAAATGGCTAAAAAAGTATTTTTAACAAAATGTAATGCTTAGAATTTTCGGTGCTATACCCTAAATCCCTATGTTTTGGGCCCTTCCCAGTGTCTGTGTGGTAGGACATTTGTGCCGGCATGGCGAGTCCACCCAAAAACATGTAGAAAATTTGTTTCCCCACCCCGGGCCTATAAAAAAAAATGATCCCTGGTGTCTAGGGTGCTTTCTGCCCCCACAGGGGGCAGATTGGGGGCTACTGCCCCCATCCGCCCCCCATGGGGGCAGAAAGAATGGAATTTTGTGTGGGGGAAGGGGTGGGGGTATTGGCATGCCCATCTTGGGCAGCCCTCAACCCTAAATTAATCGTAAAAAAAAAACCCTGGCGTCTAGTGGGCTTTCTGCCCCCTCGGGGGGGCAGATTGGGGGCTACTGCCCCCATCTGCACCCAGGGGGGGCAGAAAGACTGTTATTGTGCAGGGGGTGTGGGGGCTTGGCGTGCCCATATTGGGCAGCCCCCACCCCTAATTTACATAATAAAATAAATCCCTGGTTTCTAGTGGGCTTTTTGCCCCCCCCCTCCCCGGGGGGCAGAAAGACTGGAATTTTGTGGGGGGAGGGGTGGGGCATTGGCATGCCTCACCCCTAAATTAAATGTTAAAAAAAAAAACAGGCGTCTAGTGGGCTTTCTGCCCCCCGGGGGGGCAGATTGGGGGCTATGCCCCCATCTGCGCCCCAGGGGGAGCAGAAAGACTCTAATTGTGCGGGGGTGGGGGCATTGGCGTGCCCATATTGGGCAGCCCCCACCCCTAATTTACGGAGTAAAAAGGTTCCCTGGTTCTAGTGGGCTTTCTGCCCCCCTGGGGGGCAGATTGGGGGCTGCAGCCCCCACATGCCCCCCAGGGGGGGCAGAAAGACTGAATTTAGCCCAATAATTATGGGGGAGCAAAGGCCCTTTCCCAAGGGGCCGCTCCCCTCCCTGGTGCCTAGTGAGTGGATCCTGGCTTGGGGATCGCCCCTGGGGCGATCCCTAGCAGAGGATCCACTAGGGAGGGTACCATTGGAAAGGGAGATTCTCCTTCCCAATGATACCTCTCCCGTCTTTCTACGTGCTCGGGGCTGAGATAGCCCCCTGAGCACGTAGAAGTAAAACTGAAATGAGCCTCAAGGCTCATTTCAGTTTCGGTTTCACTGAAATGACGTCAACGCGACGTGCGCGCTGATCGTCATTTCAGGGAAACCAAAGAAACAGCCTCGGGAGCTGGGGAAGCTCTTCCCCAGCTTCCGAGGCTGTTGGGGGGGAAAGGGAATCCCCCTGGTGCCTGCACCAGAGGGATTCCCAGTGCCATGTGATCGGCACAGGTGCGTCGGACGGCCAGGCCGTCCGACGCACCCAAGGGGTTAAAACAAAGATCTGCACTAGAGCTAAAGGGTCCGCACCTTGGTTCTCAGACGAACTGAAAGACCTCAGACAGCAATGTTGGAGGCAAGAACGAAAATAGAGGGTTAATTCTACTCCAGAGGAGAAAGGAAAATATAAAGAACTGATACTTCTGTATAAATGCGCAACTGTGGCTGCTAAATCCTCTTACTACATAAATAAAATGAGGCCTGCCACCAATACGCCTAACAAATGTTTTAAGGTGGTTATGGAGCACTCTACTCCTCCTCTCCAGCAGTTCATGGAGAGCTCGGAAGGTTTCAGAAATAATATTGCAGTCAACTTTAGAGATAAGATCTTGAAGATCTATTCTGACTTCAGCGTCAATGAGGACAGGATTCTCCGCTCATTCTCTGTGGATGACCCTTCTGATCGGCTGATCGGCACTCCTCTGCAGCTATGTCTGCTTTCCCTCCCATCTCCCCAGTGCAAGAATTTTTTTTCTCATGAACATGAAATCATGCCCACCTGATGACCCCTGTCCTCCTAGAGTTTTACAATTTGCCCCAGATCAGATTGTAACCTTCCAGGTTAAAGTTTTCAATCAGATACTAATAATGGGAGTGTATCCCCGATGTTGGAAAGCGGCAGTGGTTATTCCCCTCCAAAAGAAACCTAATGGGGATCAAGAGGACATCAAAAATCTTCGCCCTATCACTCTACTGCCCGTGCTGGCAAAAATGTTTGAAAAATTTATCAAACAGAATGGGTGGAGTTTATTACTGCTCGTGATCTCCTGGATCCCTCTCAGAATGGTTTCCGAAGTGGTCATAGCACCAAGTCGAGCTGGTTGGCACTGCAAATTCCACTCATTGCCAAGCAGATCAAGGAGGCGCTGCTATCTTGGTAATGTTGGATCTGTCAGCGGCATTTGACATCATTTCACCTTTCCGCTTTGTCCAAAGACTACATCAAGTTGGGCTGAGGGACACCGCTCTGGACCTCCTGGGTTCCTTCCTGGCTGACAGTTTCAAATAGTCAGCTACAGTAATTGCAGAGCAAAGGCATTCCGGTTCCCTTGTGGGGTTCCACAGGGATCCTTCCTAAGCCCCTCTTTATTCAATCTGTATGTCACCCCCCTCTCTGAACTGGCGCGTTCATTCAGCTTTCATGTGTTATCCTATGCAGGTGACACCCAAATCATCGTCTCCATATCAGATGATCTGATCAAACTCTGTATTAATGGCATTAGCACCTGGATGCTTAAAACTGAATGCAGAAAAGATGGAGATCTTGGTCTTTGGGGCACAGCATTTGGTATGGTCAGATCTCTTGTGGCCAGAGTCATGTGGCCCTTTACTTACACCAGTTGAATCTGCAAAAAAATGAGGGGTTAATTTTTATACCACCCTCTCCATTGACATTCAGGTCTTCAGGTCAATGAGCTCCTGTTTTGTGTATTACCAGAACCCAGAAAAAGGTCTTTCCACTTATTCCAGCTGAACTCAGAGTGGAAGTGGTCATCGCCTTAGTTACATTGTACCTAGACTACTGTAACGCTTTATACCTGGACATCAATAAGTTCTTGCTGAATAGACTGCAGGTCATTCAGAATGCAGCAGCCCACCTGGTGCTGAATGTACCTAAACACCTTTCAGTGAGGGAAGGCATTCACTCCTTCCATTGACTGCTAGTTAGGAAGCAAGTGATATATAAAGTGCTCTGCATGGTCTATTTGGCTCTCCACCATCAAGGGCCTGTGCCTCTGAGAACAGCTTTCCCAATGGTATATCCCCAAAAGAAGGCTCAGATCATCATTCCTCAGGAAGGTGTCCATCTCCAGATTCCGCAAAGCCAGGTGGGGCGGTCGTTCATTTTCAGTCGCAGCAGCTAAATTGTGGAACACTCTGCCGGCACACATTGCAAGGTTGGACTCCTTTGGGGTTTTCCGCAAGCGACTGAAAACCTGGCTTTTTTCCCTTGCGTGATTGCAGCTCTCTAGTCTACCTGGATGCTTTCCTTACCGGTCTTAGCATTTTGATACCTTTGGGCTTAGTGTGCTTTACTAATACAATCTGATTTCATTACACATGTCCTGGTACTGAAATACTCTTAAATTTGTTTTTCACTACTGCATGGCCTCGCTCTCCCATAGGATAACATTGGCATTGCTTTATTACATTTTATAAGTGTTGTTTCCAATTGGGACGAGAGGGGTCCACCAAATTTGGTGTCTCTTGACTCACAATTTGCAAACACAACTTATAGTAAAGTTGGTTTTTAAATTGCAATTCTGAAAATGGCACTTTTAGAAAGTTAACATTTTCTTACTTAAACCATTTGGTGCCTTCTGCCCATCTCTGGAATACACATCTGGGGTGGGATGACAGCTGGCTTCCTGCATTGCCTCATGACAGCCACACAAAGGAAGTGTATTTCTTCATCCCAGAGCCTAAGTTTCTCTAAGAGCTTGTTGGCTTGCTTCCTGTTTCTGAAGTCTCAGGGATATCAAAGACTTCCCTCTGCAAATTGCAACCAGCACCAGAACTCTGTCTGATGAAGAGTCCTGCACTGCTAAGTGGTGCCAATCGAGTCCTGGGCCCTGGGAACTGAGTTTTCTGTGCTGCAATCATGAAAGTTCATGCAGACTACGACGTTGCACTGATCGGAACTGGTGCATTTTCTTCGACACCGACGCATCACTGCTGCTGCACGAACCGCAGACATCGCATCTCGGATGGTGCAACGCATCGTCCCCTGCTTCCGACGCATCTCAGACTTTGTGCGGCTTGGCGCTAACGCATCACTTTGTGCTGCACTCATTGCCTACAATCCAGCAGATCAACGACGACACATCACCCAGATGTTCATTGCATCTTGACTCTCAATGCATTTTCGACTTAGCGCATCTCGGAACCGTCGCATCGCCCCATCTGCGAGAACAAAAACGACGCATCGCCTCCTTTGCAGCATGTATCGCCCCTGGCGTCAACACATCAAAGGTACTGGTCCTTGTATTCGACCCACGCTCTATTGCAGTTGGCCTATACTTTTGGATTTTGCCCTGGTCAAGCGTGACCAGATAGACCTGGCTGGCACTATTTGTTTATACATACAACAAAACAGTAAATGTTTTCAAAATTCTTATCTTGACTTCTACTAATTGGATTTTTGTCATTTTGGTCTTGTTTTACTCATTGGTCATTTTTCTAAACGGGTGTAGAACCCTTTTGTGGTGTTTTCACTGTACTAGTGTGCTTTATGCACAAATACTTTACACATTATCATAGTTAAGCCTGACAGCTCTGTGCCAAGCTACCAAAGGGTGAGCACAGGTTAATTTAAAGTGTGTTACTGACTTACTCTGACTAGGATTATGGTTACTGCTTGGACAGGGTGCATACATCTGCCAACCAGAAACCCATTTTCTAACAGCCACCAAGAGGCATCCCAGGGAGAGTGGTTGTTGCCGAAGATTAGGTCTTCAGTTTTGTCTGTGTTGAGCTGGAGGCAGTTGTTTTTTATCCAAGCATCGACATTGCTTATGCAGATGGCGAAGCTTGCTTTAGTGAGCTGGTTGAGTCTGTTAGGGAGAGAATGAACTGTGTGTCATCAGTGTAGGATACTATGTTGATGCCATGGGCTCTGAGGATGTCTGTAAGGGGGGTAATGTCAATAAATCAATCAGGTCGTACTTGTAGAACACGGCTTGTCACCTGAGAGGGTATCCAGGTGCTTGCAGCAGGTCTCAGTCGAAGAGCCAGGTTGTGAGCCCCTTTCTGAAGTGGGACAGCGAGGGGGTGGCACGGAGGTGGATGGTGCTCCAGGCTTTGGCGGCGAGATGGAAGAAGGAACACCCTATGGCGTGGCAGCAGCATATACAACGGATCTGTACAAGGGCAAGGTGTGCGAAGCGGAGTTTCCTGGGGTGTCAGTGGGAGCACAGGCACTGGTTCATGTAGATGGGTCCTTCGGTCGGGTAGGGCTTTGTAGGTGTGGGTAGGAGCTTGAAATGTCATCTCTTCTGGACAGGAGCCAGTGAAGGTCCTTCAGTTGCTGGGTGATGTGGGTTCTCTTGAGCAAGCTAAGTATCAGTCTGGCGGCTGCGTTATGGATAGTCTGGAGTCTTTGCATGAGTTCGATGCTGGTGCATGCATAGAGTGCGTTGCCATAGTCCAGTCGGCTGGTGATGAGGGCCTGCATCACAATCTTCCTGGTGCTGGTGTGGAGCCACTTGAAAGTTTTGCAGAGTGTGTGGAAGCAGGCTGAGGAGATGGTGATGACCTGACATTTCATCGAGAGTTCACTGTCAAAGATGATGCCTAGGTTGCAGGCATGTTCTATCGGTGTGGGGGGGTAGGTCCGAGTACCGACAGCCTCCAGGAGTCGTTCCAGAGGACGGTGTGTTTGCCGAAGATCAGGACTTCAGTTTTCTCTGTGTTGAGCTTCAGGCAAATTTCCTTCATTCAGGCTGAGACGCTTTTTATACAGTTATCGAAGTTGGTCTTCGTCATGGTGGGGACAGCTGAGAGTGAGAGGACGAGCTGAGTGACATCGGTGTAGGAGATGATGTTGATATTGTGCGATCTTACGATGTCTGCGAGTGGTGTCATGTAGATGTTGAAGAGGGTTGAGCTGAGGGATGAGCCTTGGGGGATGTTGCAGATGCTGTGCTTGGCTTGCGATGTGAAGGGGGAGGCAGACTCTATGGGTGTGTCCTGCAAGAAAGGATGCCATAGGCGATAGATGAGTGCATGGTGGGAGACTGTGTAGAAGGCTGGTGAGAGGTCAAGCAGGATCAGGGCGACTGATTTGCCTCTGTCGAGTAGGGTTCAGATGTCGTCTGTTGGGGTGATCAGAGCTGTCTTGGTGCTGTAGTTGGTTCTGTAGCTTGATTGGGAAGGGTCCAGTAGGTTGTTTCACTCCAGGTGTTGGGTGAGTTGGAGGTTGATGGCCTTCACCAAGGCTTAGGCAGGGAATGAGAGGAGTGAGATGGGATGGTAGTTCTGGAGCTCAATGGGGTCCGCAGAGGGTTTCTTGAGGAGGGGTCTGACCTCAGGGTGTTTGCAGGTGTTGGAAAAGGTGCCTTCGGATATCGAGGCATTGAGGATGGTGGTGAGTTGACAGCTGATCTCGTCTCTCCCGAGCTTGAAAAGTTGTGGGGGAAGATGTAGGTAGGTGCTACTGAGAGGATGGAGTTCATAAGAGTGGTAGTGTTTAATGTGCTGAATTGTCCCCATGTGGTGAGTGGGTGGTCGTTGGTGGTGGTCAATGGGATGCTGAGGAGGTTGGAGGGTAGGGGTTTGAAGTTTTTGTAGATAGTTGCCATCTTGTTAAGGAAATGGTCGGTGAGGGCGTCGCAGAGTTCCTGTGAGGTGGGGATTGAGGTTTCGGTGGTGGACGGGCAGGCAAACTCTCTGACGATTGTGAAGAGTTCCTTGACTTGGTTGTTGCTGGTCTCAATCCGGTGGGTCAGGGCCTTCTTTTTTGCTGCTTTGATCTAACGGTGATAGTCGTTGAGGGCTGATTTGAAGGTGGCTCGGTCGATGCGGTTCCTGCTGGTGCACCATCTTCTTTACAGTTGTGTGCACCCACATTTTGACGTGCTAAGTTCCAGGGTGTACCAGCTGGCTTGTTTGGCGAGGCTGTGCATCTTGGCTGGTTTGGTTGGAGCGACTTGGTCATCAACGTTGTTATGTAGACGTTAAAGAGTGTTGGGCTGTGGGATGGTCTTTGAGGGACTCTGCAGATGATGTTCTGAGGTATAGGGGGAAGACTAACTTGTTGAGTTCTGTCAGTGAGGAATGAGGATATGCAATTGATGGCCGGTCCACAGATAATTAAGTGCTGAAGCTTTCTGATGAGTGACTTGTGGGAGACCGTATTGAAGTAAGGGTGGGCGGAGCTCGCGGAGTAGCACTATGCAGAATTCCGCAGAGTTGCATAAAAACTCTGTGGAATTCTGTGGAGTTCCATGAGAGGGCGGAGTGTTGCTCATTCCACCCCAGCCTAAATATGTTAAGAAGAGTACAGGCAGGGGGGTCACCGCAGGAGCATGTAAGCTAAGTGTGCACAATGCCTGGAGATCTAGGTGCATTCATCTGAGCACAAAACAAATTCAGGCAGGCCAGATGTGGGGGGGGAGGGGTGAGACCGGTCGTTCAGAGGGTTCCTTGGCATCAGTCAGACATGCAGTAAACTGTGTCCCAAACAGCTCGGTGATAACAACCCTGGTGTGAATGTGCAAGGGCGGTACTCATCATTGGCGACCAGCAGCACCCGAACGTAGAGGCAGCAGAGCAGGAGGCGAACACTCTGCTCCTTGGGCCAGGGCAGGAAGTGAAGAGGAGTCAGCAATCCTTCCTCCTTCCGTGGCAAGAGAGGTGTGGTGTTCATCATAGAGGGAGCCAGGCTCGGCGTGCCCCTCACACGTGCCTGCCCTTTGCCAGAGGCTTCACTTCTCCCCAGGAAGGCCCAGGATGGTGGAGGCTCTAGCCAGAGCTGGTGGACGAGTGGTGGTCAGAATTCACAGAGCCTCTACCTGTCCCCCTCAATCTTGTTCTAGAGAAGCACCAGCTTCATGTTGCTCCCTTCACCCCTGTGTTGTCAACCACTGAGAGCGCACACAGGCTGCCGGCTGCCCTGGCTCTCCTTCTCTAGTCTGCTCCTTCCACAAGCAATGGAGCGGTCAGCTGCTGCTGCATATTAGCCCCTCCCAGGAAAATGCTCCTCCCGCCCCCAAGATCAGTTCGGAATCTCTCTAGCACTCCTATTTGCCCTTCTCGGGAGAGGCAGGGCGGTGCTGAGAGAGGACCCCTGACCTCAGAGGGCCATGCCCTCAGCCTGAATTTCACTCTCGGCCCTCAAGAGCGCTCTTAGGTGAGCGCGCCGGCAAACTCCGCTCCGCTGGAGGCTGCCACAGTTTTTTTGCTGTACTCTGCGCTCCAAGCAGAGCATGGAGTCACAAAACTCTGAGAACTCTGCCAGCGGAGCGGAGTTTGCCACCCACTCTTAATTGAAAGCTGCAGAAAGGTCAAGGAGGGTGAGTGCCGTTTCTCCTGGGCTTAGGATGCTTCTAATGTCATCGATGGCCACAATGAGGGATGTCTCTGTGCTATGGTTGGTGCGAAAGGCTGATTGAAAACTGTCTAGCAGTTGGTGGAGTTCTAGGGGTCTGCGAGTATGGGTATTGATATTGATGTCTTTCTCAATGACTTTGTGGAAATGTATTAGAATGTGGAATGCATTATGATGCATGAGATGGTGGTGTTGGAATGGGGAGTTATGTATGTTCTAAGAAAAAGCTGTTATCTTGTCATTCTACTGGAGGTTACTGACTTGCCCACTACTTTATTTGAAATAAAGGAAAGTGGAAAGCTACTTTGGTTTGTGTCCAGTTGCTACAAAATATGGCGATGAGGAGCTCTGCGCAGGGGGCAGAGATCAATGGAGTAAACTTCACCTCTGGAAAAGCGCTATTCACAGGGAGATGGAATAGTGATAAATGAGCACTAGGAATTCAACATAAACTGGGATGGTTTTTTTTTAAACATTTTTAAAGCGCTGCAACTGTTTCAAGCATTAAGAGTTTAATGCTTCTGCAGACGTGGACATTTTAATTAAAATTGGTCCACTGCTGTCTGGCACTGCTATGACCATACCAAAATTGTGAAAATGAAGTGTGCTTGAATGTCTGCATGAATCGGCATTAAGTAGTTAATTGCCAGCTGTGAAGGCTCTGCGGTGTGTTTGAAGATAAACACAAATTCGTCAGAGAATCCGCATTGCTAAGGAATCTTGTGCTTTTTGTGCCTTTGAAGCAGCCTTACATGTGCAGCTGTACCTCTGTAAGTCTGCTTGTGGCTCAGGGCCGTCAACACAGAGCTCCTGACATGCGGTGTAACACGCTGTGTCCCTGAAAGAAAAAAAACAACTCTTCATACCATTTAGTCCCTCAACAAGGAACTCTTAACACGCGATGTTCAGACTTATCTGCGCGTTGCTCCGACGTGGAGACAGGATTGCTGCAGACATAGAAAGAGGACTGTGTATTCTTAAACACTGCAACAAAACACAAAAAAGGGACTATACAAGAGGCTATGAGAGAGAGTACTA